>PVIH01001713.1:0-86524 GCA_004025045.1 Sigmodon hispidus | reverse complement strand
GTACACCAAATAAGTCATCTCTTCCCCAAGTTGCTTTTGGTCAGTGTTTTATCACAGCAACAGAAAAGTAAATTAGAATAACCATGCAATCCTCACAGTCTAACTGAGGATGGTGACTGATCTCCCCACTTTATAGCAGACAGGGGAATTACCTGCCCATGCAAGCAGTCAGACAGCATGGCTCAGCAAGCTGAGCCCTCTTCCACACTGTCCCTCAGCAGGAAGAGTGGTAGAAAGTATGACCTGAGATTGTAGGTGAACAGGGAATAGCTAGACCTGCACACGTCTCCCAGTCCACCTAGACAGGGCTCTCACTGGCAGGCAGTCACCAGGTAGGACAGTATCTGCTTCGGCAGGATGGTTTTATCGGAGGTCTCAGACCTATTTTGGAAGATTAGCAACAAGTCTGGGACCCAATGTGACTCGCAAGCCCACAGGGTGGTCATAGCCAGGCCTTGTGGGACGTTCTGTGAATAGACTGCCTAGGAAAAGGACAGCATTGCTCCAGGCTTGCCCCCTCCCAAGATACCCAGGTTGTAGCTGCCACATCTCCCACACTAGGACCTTGGTCCAGATGTAGCTCTGGAACCATGTGCTCTTAACCCCCAAAGGAACAGGATGGACCCACTGGTGTAGGGTCAAGCCACTCACAGCCCAAGAAGAGAGTGACTATAGGTGGCCCCAAGAGTTCTAGGTGGCTCTTTAAGTTGAAGCCATCTCCAGCTGAATTTCCTACCTATTGGGAGCCCCTGCAGAGTTAAGAGCATACATCCTGCCGGAGCATATGTGGAGGTCCCTGCTGTCTGGCCTTGAAAATACACACCCATGTCTGCTTTATCTTGTGCAAAAGATAGGGCAATGACTGGTGGGGAGTTTTAAGGCAATACAATTGTCCTCAGATTGCTGCTAGTGGTCCACTAGGAATGCATGTGGGGTCAGAACACAGCTCGGTGCCCAGGAAGCAATGTAGATAACTCCACCCTCTCTGGGTTTTCACCTTGCATCAGGCCAGATCCCAGCTCCATTTCTGAATCCTCTCTAAGTCACCAAACATAAGCTGAGAACCTGAGGCCCCAACTAGACTAGCCCCATAAAGTGTCATTCACACACAGCATGTGAGCAGTCAAGCCTCCCTAGGAGCACTGTAGGCCTCAGCACTGTACATGAGGGTAGACCATCAGAACATAAAACTGTAGCCAGAAGAAGGAGAGACATATCCAATACAGCACCAGAGTGTGGGCTCCTTGGAGGTGCATGTTGGGACTAACATGTCGAGCTGCAGCTGACACTCAGGCTGACACCATTGTGATAGTTATTGGGACAGAGGGGTGAGAAAGCCTTCAGGATTTCCACAGGAACAAAACTTGTGTAAAATGCTGGATACAATTTTTGGTGACAGCAGAGAAGCTTTCTCCTACCACCTGCCTCCTGAGATTAATCTCCTGCCCTCACCTGTCACTGTCCATCTTCGGCCAAGCCCTGCTAAGAAAAGACCACAGGATATTACAACCTTACCACAAACGTGATTCACATCCTTAAGACAGAAGGCAAAGTCTCATGAGCCAGCGTGTCTTGGATTGTTTGCTGTATAAAACTCAGATCAACACCTGAGCTGCAATTCTCTAAGAACCAAGCAAAAAGGATTATGGGGGAGGAGACAAGATTCAGAGTTGTATGTGAAGTTGATGCCAGGCTGATGGCAGAGACATAGACAATAACAATGACAGAAACAGCCAGCCCTAACTACAAGCTCTTTGGCAAGCATATTGTGTAGACTCGTCAGGTCATGGTGGACTAACCAAGGAGGAAACCACAGCTCTGTGGTGTGATGTAACTGTCCCCTGGAGTAGAGGGAAAGCCTCACGTACAGTCCATATGTGTACAGAGCCTGATCTGCAAAATAGGCTGCCATCTCCCATTTTCCTGCCCAACAGCTACTCTACTGTCTATTGACAGATCCCAGCTCTCTCAGAGAACTCCCTCAAGCCCTCCAGCTCTAGGGTGCTCACGGAGGGCAGCCATCCAGTCAGAACACCTCACTCATCTCAGCCACAGTGATGAGCTTGGGCTTATAGTCCCGACAGCTGAAGAGAGAAGGCTCTGCTCCTGCCACTCAGGGTGTTTCTGGCTGAGAGCAGATGTCCTGGTCTCAAGGCTTGAGATGTGGCTCTCACAAAGCCCAGTCCTGAGGTGGGTAGTTCCCAGAAGCCTGCAGGACTCAGTCTCTACTTCCAGGCCCCTCTTCTTGCCTCTCTCCTCTTTCTTGTGTCTCTCTAGGGCTGGAAGGTAATGATATCTATGACCTTCCATATCCAGACATTACCTCCTTCCTCTCCAATGTCCAAAGGCAGAGAAAAGCTAGCTTTTCTGGCTTAGCTTCCCAAGCCCAGGGATTAACCATAGAAGCATGACCTCTCAGGTTTGAAGAGGCAAAAGTAGGAAGGTGGATGTATGGCATGAAGAATAGGCTTTATACCACAGAACTAAGCTAAATCTGCAGAAGGGCTTCCCTGATCCCATGACAGGAATGACCCCATTTCTGTCCCATTTGAGAGTAGGAGGTGATTCTGAGAGACGCTAGATATGACAGTGAGGCTGAAGTAGCAGTCTCAGGGATGCTTGCTTACAATATGCCATGCCATGAGTACTACAGGTTTTACATTGGAGACCGTAGGTCTAGACAGCTGAGCAGATCAGAGATCTGGATGAACACAGGCAGCTGTCTGTCTAAGGTCATTCTGCCGATGCTTGGTGGGGGTGAAAGGGTAGGGCAGGAGGCAGGCTGAGGTGAGTAGTGATAGCAGTGGCTTCAGTGGATCTGAGGAACATAACCATGGACCTAGCCAGGGCTGTGTGGCCACCAAGCAAGAGCTGATGTGCCCAAAGGGCAACCCTACAGTTCTCCACTGCCCCTCTCTTGCTCTGCTGCTCCACCAGAATGAGCAAGAGCCTCCAAGCTCGTGCATCTGGCACCCCCAGACCTGGAGAACAGACTTCACAAGTCTCCACTGACAAATCTAACCTATGAAATCATCAAATTCACAGGAAACTTGTTTTCCAGCATGGCTCTTCCAAAGCAAAAAGCAGTCAGCTATGAAGCCAGGGTATAACTTCTAATTGAAAATCAGAGAAAGAAAGTGCTGCTTCCAAGACCAGAGCCTGGCTGGGTAAGGCAGCTGTTTAGCCCTAGACATATGATGAGCTGTTTCTCCCAAACGAGACCACATGGTGATCCCAGGGTACATCTCTACCTTTGCTTACTAATGAAGCATCAGAACACTGTTTCAAGGGTACCCACTGTCCAATACCAATCAAATGCCGCCTGAAATGCAACCCAATTATTTGCTCTAGGGACTTTCCCCCTATTAACCTCATATTTCGTGGGGCCTGTCCTGGGCCTAGTCCTGAGGATAGATGCACAGTTAGGAGGTCAGCATCAATAAAAACAAAAACTCAAGAGACAAATGCTGCCATAGCATGCTGAGTGCCAATCTGAGTGCTCACAGGCCCAGCTCAGGAAGCAACTCTCCAAAGGGAAAGAGACTAGCAAAGGACCTCAGGGACAGTTAGCCGAGTACACCAAGGCTAAGGAAAGAAAGGTGGACAGAACCAGGTTTAGTGGCATAAGCCTTTAATCTCAGTGCTTGGAAGGCAGAGGTGAGCAATCTCTGGGTTCAAAGATAGCATGGTTCCAGGCCACAGCGCTATATAATAAGACCTTGTCTCAGCTTTTTTAATTTAAAAAAGAAATAGCAGTAGAAGGAAGTAGGAAGTAGAGGTCTGTGGAAGTGAGGGAAATTATTCTTCCCAGATGTTATAATCTCAGCTACCTTGTGACCAATTTCTAAGAGCCAAGGCAAAGGTAAAAGAAACAATGCCCTACAGCACGGAATGTTTTCCTATTCTCTGAGGCTAAATAATTCTAAACATGACAACTTGAAGGAATATGCTTTCCAATGCTGCTCTGTACATGTTTCATAAACTAAGTATCTAAATATGCTACTAGCTCATGTCACCATTAGCACAGCGTCAGCTGACCTGTCTGCAAACCATACCTCATTTTGTAAGTCCTTCAGTTGTCCTTAAAGACCAGTGTCTTTACAGCCATGCCATACTATGTTCACCTCTCTGAATCCAGAACAAGAGTTTCACATGTGACACCAAAATGTCACCTCAGACTCTGCCACTCCTAGTGCAGGAGCTGCTGTGCCAAACACTACCCCAATCCTCCTAAATCCCATGCCCACAGCCCTGGCCAAAGGCAGGCACACAGCTTGTCAGCACCAAATCAGTGTAGCACAGAAAGCCTGAGCGTTTTTCCTGGGCCCAAAGAGCTGGAAAATGGCAGGTGTGTTCTGAAGGTGCAACATATTCTTTCCCATGTCTGAGGCTTTGATGGTTTCTGCTATTATAACCCAGCAGCCAATCACCACCAGGAATATGACTTGCCTGCAATCCCCAGATAAAATCTCACCAGAGGGATCCCCCAGCCTGTAGATCAAGACAGTCAGAAAGCTGTGACTGTCAGGATCAGGATGTTTGCTGTTTAAGCCTTTCTGGAATCTAAATGAGATTTTTCCTTCCTTCATTTACTCCTTGTGCCCCAACAATTCCTCACGCAGCTAATCAGCCCCAGCTGGGAATGGACATGGCCACAGAAACAGGCCAAGGTATGGCTGGGAGAATGCACTGTTTATTTGGAATGGCTGTGTCCTGCTTCCAAGGGAGTTCACTCGGTCAGCGGTGTCTGCATCCATTAGTGAAGTCTGACAAGGATGGCACTGTGCTTCGGAAGAAGGGCTGCAGTCTATGATGCCTTCGTGCTCAACAGGCCTGACAGGCACTGGCACCAATCACAGCCAGTGAAGGGGTGAGAGGTCAAGAGACCAGGGCTCAGGCTCCGAGGTGAGCTTCTGTGTACTTGCAGCCTATGAAGGCCTCTGCAGAGAATGGCAGCACGCCTGCAATGCTTCTGGGCACACAGCAGGCTTTACCTGGGGGCAGGACACCAACAGTTCCATCCCAGGACCACTTCTCTGGCTCTTTACTCAGAGTGTTTGGGTTTTTTTGTTTTTTGTTTTTTTACTCATTATGTATGTTTTTAAAGGATAGCATGTATTTGTAAGCCAAAAAGGACTATCATTTCCTGTGTATGGTATCCTAGGCCAGGAGCTTCCCCCCCATTTTGTTAGAGATCTGTCCCTTCCTGTCCAGAGATGTTGCTAGTACAACAGTCTCTGACATGCAGGGGATCTGTGCCATTAAGTGGGAGGGTCTGCACATCTTTCCTCAACAAGTCCACTTCCGTTGCAGCTTCTTTTGAGATACCTGACTGGGTCCACCAGGCACGCACTAACGTTTTCAATGAGCAGATGCTCCCACTGCCATTGTGATTTCTCTCAGCCATCTTCTAATTCAGTATCGTTGGCAGTTTAGACAGTCTGAGCAACTGTGGAATAACCACACCCTAACAGCTCTTCCTTGATTCAATTCTTTGTCCCCACACCTCACTTTTAAGTGGAAAAGAGAAGGCTGCATCTTCTACACTGTGCTTGGAAATCTTAGCTGACTATCTATATATATCATTTACAAGTTCTGCTTTTCCTGACCAGTAAGATTACTGATAAGTCATCTGGGAATACAAATATACCACAGAGTGGATGTGTACATCTGTCACGTGGCTGAGGGTACAGGCCAGGATGTGGATAGGCAAGTTCTGCCTTAATGGGTAAAAAGGACAGCAAGGGACATCAGAGCATGTCCTTACTCAAAAGCCCACCAAGGATGAGGAATGCTGGCTTTCTCTTCCCTCGGAGCCCTTAGTCTTGGCCCTGCGACTACTAACCCTGCTCTCAAAAGCCTTCTCTACTCCTTTGACTGTCTGATGAATCCCTAGATTAAAGCTCACCATTGAGAGCCCTCCTCACACCTCTTCCTGTCTGTAAGGAGCCAGTCAATCTGGCCCTAGAAGGTCTACCTTGCCCAACATAGGGACTGCTCAGAAATTTAGCATCAATTTACTTTCTGTTCCAACTAAGAGTTAGGACACAGTCACAACTCAAATCTTGTTTTGTTAAGTATACTTTAGTTTATTTTCATTATTTTATGCTTTATTTTGTACAATCTATACTTTTAATCCCTGGCTTAAAATTGCTTTGACTTCTGTGATCTTCAGAGGAATGTCTACGGTGTGGCAAGGGAACAGGATTTTTACCCACAATTATCCCCAAGAAAGGAGAGGGCTTTGTTGTCCCATTGACTACATCATTTATGAAGTCCCAGGATTTGTAAAAACTCAATGTCCACGCACCACAACCCAGTTGGATCTCCCTGCTTAGGGGAATCTTCCCTCTATTATCAACTCTTTATGCAAGATATAACACAAGTCAATCACAATTCATCTCTGTCCCTAGAAAATGCCCCTTTCCTGCGCCCAACCACACTGTTATAAACCAGAGATGGCATAAGATACAAGAATAGGATGGCCCTTTCTTGCTCAGGACAAGGACTGAATTTTGACCTGCTTGCTCACTTCATGTGTCAACATGGCTGAAGCACAGATATATGCTTAAACATCAGCAGACTGACCTGCAAGGTCTTATGAGAGACAAATGCTCCACCAATGAGCTTCAATCAGGTTCTCTCACCCCACATGCTCTTAAAATGGACCTCCCTGCTAAAGACTAAGGATCTTCAACTTGGAATCCGTTATGTGGCCCTCCACTACACAGTCACTGTTGTGAGACTAGAGAAAGCAGTATTTCCAGAATCCAGGGAGGAAGAGTACAAAACCAGGTGGATGGTGTTGCAGAAGAGCAGCCTCAACCTCTCAGATAGAAGAAAAGACTTGGGAAAGGTCCAGTAGACTTTGCTCCCCTGAAGACCAAGGGCCTCTTCCCCATGGCTATGAGGAACAAAGGAGGGTCACGGAAAGACTGACCTTGAGGGCAGGGATCTCCACACTGTCTCCGAGGCTGATGGTGCCCGAGAGGATGGTTCCCGTCATCACGGTACCCTGACCCTTGATGGAGAAGCAGTGGTCCACAGACATAAGGAACGGTCCAGAGGAGTCTCTTTTTGGGATGGAAATCTGGGACTTCAGGAGCTGGAAAAGAAATGCTGTTATAACCACCTACAGGCATGAGGGCTATTGATGCGGGATGTATTTCTGTATGCTCTGAATAAAGGAACTGTCTTGACCTATGGTAGGCATCTTAGAAGTGGAGGGGGGGAATGGGATCAGAGCATAGATAGGGGAAGGAGGGCAGAGTCAAAGGAGACATCATCCAGCTGTCCAAGAATCAACGTGTAAAAGTAATACAGGAGGTAAGCCATGAGCCATGTGGTTGAATTAAGGAAATAGGTTGAATTAAGATGCAGGAGCTGGCTAGCAATATGCCTGAGCCATAGGCCAAGCAGAATGTAATATAAACATCTGAGTCATTTTTGGGGGCCTAAGCAGTGGTGGGCAGATCCGAACAGCAAGGCTGGGCCAGGTGAGAAATTCATTCTACAGGCTACTGGCATCCTCCAGGGCTACTTGGCAAGCTGGCCCAGATCAGAGGACCAATACTGCAACTTAGCTCAATAAGAGGGAACAGGGACTTGGTGAGGCCTCCACCCTGTAGTAGCAGCAGCTACTATAGGACATCTGATATATATATAGTCCTCATGTATAGACCCTGCCTGAGCTGCAGGCTCCAAGATTAGTCATCTAGTTTTCAGCCCTTATCCGCTATGCTGCATCCCAATTCTAGGTACCCATAGCAGGCATGCCTCTGCAGAGGTCTTTCCTGCCTCACCAATCACTACAGACCACCCCACAAGGTCACAGAGGATTTACAGAGATCTCCAGGAGCTGGTACCATGCCTGAAGGACAAATGGAGGGAAACATGAGGTGACAGCAGAAAAGGTTGGCTTCCAGGGTCAGCAGTCTATGCCTGAGGGCCAAGGTCAAGGTCTGAGCATGTGTATGGAGTCTTTCTGCCCACTGCCAGGCCCTAACAAACGGAGATCTAATTTAATTCTGCCCTGAGGTTCCTGCAGTCTGGGCTTCCACCTTTCCTTCAGGGCTGTCTTTTCATATGCAACATTACCAACTGGTCACTGTTCCTCAGGTCACTGATGTGCCTGAGATGCCCTCAGAACTAATCACTACTATTTAGAGAGTGCAGAAACCACACTGCCTTTTGTATTTTCTACTTTCTGATTTCCTGAGGGAGTAGTAATGGTGTCCAAGTATTCAGGTCAGGAGTAAATGTTCCCAAAGCATTGTCTCATGATAACAATTCCTTTGGAAAATAATGAAGAGACTCAGAACAGACTTGGTCTGAGATTTACATAGAGGCTCATTCCTTAAAGGAACTTAGAAACATCTTTCATAGTTACACTTTTCTGGATTTTGCTTGAATTGTCCCAGGATCCAAGATTTGTGTTCTCTGGAACTGGTGGAGAAACATTTAAGAGCCCCTCCCAGAAAACATTTGTTAAGCATAAAACACAGGCATGGCCAGTACATGGTGGTCACATGTGAACTTAGCTCTGGAGATCTGGACCCCAACAAACTCTAACCATTGGTCTTGGTCTGAGTTTCCACTAAGATAAGCAAGTGAATGATCTATAGTCTTCCTTCTGCACTCTCACATAGTAGAAAATCTGGGCACCCTCAATGGTTCAGGAAACCAGAGAAAGCTTCAGGCCAGCTTGGGCTACTTCATAAGATTCTGTTCCAACAGAGAGGAACAGCAATAGCAGAACTGCCCATACCAATTTATTTCATCCAGTTGGGGTGGGATAGGGTGGGAGATTCAGCCCTCAAGGAGAGGCTCCTCAAGGGGAAATAACGTCTCTAGGAGAAGTTGATATTTCACATTTGCCTATCATGGGTGCTTAATGAACAGATAAGGCCTGTGTGATATCTGGGGTCAGGTGAGAAATCTTGGGAGCCCACATCCCAGGAAAGGACAGTACATCAGATCAGGACCATAGATCGGGTGTCTTAGGAGACAATGTGCCTATACACTTGTCATGAAGTGACTAGGCAGGGCATTTCCCTTCTCTGAACTAACTCTTCCTCAGCCTTCCAGCTGTTAAAAATGTTGCAGACCCAGTATGGTAAGAACTTAAGTGTGGAGCCCAGTATGGCAAAGCCTGCCACAGTTGTGGCAAATATATAACCCCTGGTAACTCAATTAGCCTCATAGCATCTCTGTGATGGTACCATTACCTTCCCTGTACTGCAACTTTGTTCACTACCTGAAATGGATTGTCTGATACAAGCAATTCTTCTGCTGTTTGAAATAGGGTCTTACTAAGCATACTGGCCTCAGACTTCCCATTTTCTAGCCTTAGCCTATAAGGATATGTGCCTATCTATGAATCACTTGAATCCAGTCAGAGAGCAGTAGGTCAACACTAGCACACAGTCTAGCCCAAAGCTCCTGTACCCACTTCAGTGACTAAGCTCAGTGAAGTAACTCTGCCCTTCCTCCTCACTGCCTTCTCCCTGCACATCATTATCTCTATCACATTGCATGCATCCCTGCTTGCTGGCTGCTCTGGATGTTGCTGCCACCTGCTAGGCAACGGGAAGGACAAGGACAGTGGTCAAACCATATTCGCCAGGACCACCAGGGTGATGCCTGGCTGGTGAGCACCATCACTGTGCTCTGTGCTCCTGCTATGCTCTCAGTGCTCCTTGCTCAGTGAGAAGGAAGAACACTGGTCCACCTGGATGACTGTGCTGTGTCTCTGCCCACTGCCACTAAGCTGGAGGAACAGCTTGAACCTTAAGCAAGATGAAATGTCAGCTCCTCCTGTGGAGATCACCAGGATGGAGCCTGTGCTGCTCCAGCTGGGTGAGCACAGTCTGAAGGACAAAAACAGACCTTGTGATCAGATGGGCTGTACAGGCTGAGTCTCCCCTGAGGACTGACGGGAGGCTTGAGGGACTGGTAACCTTGGTAGGTACTACTTTGTCTCAATGGAAGTATATGAAAGAGAAAGGATGGAGTAGAATACACAGTGACTGGGAAGAGCTCTGCACAGCCCAATACCCAGCTTCTATGGGTCTTTATTTTTAGGAGCTTGTGAGGGCAGTGAGGAGCCTGACATCAGAGTGACCCATGAAACCAACCTGGAGACCTTTTAATAGGATTGCCTCTCCCTCCCTCTCAGGCAGAGGGAGATATGGAGGGCTACTTGAACATGGCTAGAGCACAGGATAGCATGGGCTCAAGATGACAGTACCTCAATGAGTTCTGAGATGCCCTGTGGAGCTTCTGTTTCAGGGGCTTCTGGTCCCCCAGGCTTGGCTGCTACAGGAACAATTGGTGCACCCCGGAATCTGAAACAGAACAATAAGCATCATGGCAGTCACAGAGGTTGTTGGCACAACCCAGCACAGACCTGTGCAGCTGCTGGCATAGCATTGGCATGCCATGTGCCTTTTCTTCAACCTTCAGGTGAGTGTGGGAATGTAACACCACTGCTCTGGAGTGACAGGTGATGAAATAGAGGCCCCACAGGGAAAGGCTATACCTTTGAACATCAGAATCCAAGGGGCTCACCTAGGAGGGGAACTCTGTAAGAGGAAGGAGGAAAGAGAAGCAGTTTCTGATCCCCACACCGTGCTACATTCTCTTCTGAACATAGCTGCCCCATGCTTGGCACAAGGAATCTCCTGACTTCGATACTGTTCTCTTACTGTGATGAAACACCATGAAGAGTTTATTTGGGGCTTACAGTTTTATAGGCTTATAGTCCAGGCTGGCAGAGCAGAAGCATGACAGCGGGGAACAGCCGAGTTCACATGTGGTCCACAAGTAGGAAGCAGAGAGAAAGAGACTAGGAAGGGTACGAGTCTCCTAAAACCTCAAAGCCTGCACCCAGTGACACACTTCCTTCAGCAACACCACACCTCCCAATCCTTCCAAAATACTTCCACCCACTGGGGAGCAAGTATTCAAACAAATGAACCTAGGAGGGTCATTCTCATTGAAATCACCACAAACCCTATTTCCATGTTTTCAATATCTTACGTTAAATATTTCACATGTGTGGGTGCTATCACATACCCTACTATCTTATTTATTATCATATCGCAAAGATTTTCTTCTGAATAACAGCAACATCAAGCACAACATCAGTTTAAGCATGAATGCTTTTGTTGACACTCCAACTCACCACCATGACCCTGTCATGTTGTAGATGAGGAAATGAAGACTGGAGAATCATATTACCTACTCCAAGGCATTAGCTATAACCTTCAGAGCCAACTTCACATAGTCCTTCTAAGCATGGGACTTGGCTTTCTACCCCTTCATCATACATGCCTTCCTGGTCTCCTCTTCATCACTGTTGGCTGCACAATAGTGTAAAATTCAGAATTTACATGCTTGCCTTTGAAGTTCCTCACTTAGGAACTTTCAGTGTTATTGCAAGTAACACTGCAGCAGGCATACTGGCAAAGGACAGACTTGTCTTAGCTTTGGGGGAATCCATAGGCTATGAATCTCAGACTGAACATACCTTAAAAGATCAACAGTCATGGTGAACAAGTATATGCAAAGAGCCTCTTTATGGAAGCAACAAAAGCATAAACAGAAACAATCCAACTTTTTCAGAACTCTGGAATTAACCAAAGGCTTAAACAAGAAAAGTAGAAAATGGCTGGGTTTCTGAGAACAAGTGAAGAATAGATATCTGTAACCTGCTTTGTTCCACCTACCCCCCAAATCTGTAGTGGTCTTGAAAACCACAACCATGCTGAAATTCTGCTAGCCTGCTAGGCTCTGGAGTGGGGCAGAATGGGTTTGAGCTCTATCAAAGCACTTGATCTAGAGAAATATCACAATTTTCCTATCTGATACTTTCCTAAAAGATCCCATCAGAAAGGCTATGTCTATCTGACCTGCTTTAGGACTTTTAAATAGGAGGAGAAAGAATCCCAGAAACACTAAAGGCAAGAAGACAGAGATGGGCAATGTTTGATACCTCCATAATAAATGGAATGGACTCCAACCTCAGCATCAATCTCATGGGCTGCTACCCTTCTGACAACCATGTGCCTACAGAACCCATGCATAGTGAATGTGTCTAGTAGCTGGTAGTGATGGACTAGATGGATTGGGACAGAGACTGGGGCTTCATGGCAGTCTAAACAGAGGCCCTGGCATGCAGCTGAAAGCAAGCTCAAAGCACCAGGAACAAACATGAAAGGCCAAAGGAGGGTTCTCCATTTTCTACTCCTAGCCCTTTACAACAATGGAGGGAGGAGAAGAGATAACACGAATTGCAAGCATGCTTAAGGCTTGGGCAGCTTTCACTCTCTCCTCCTAGGTCTGACAGCTGACTCATAACTGGTCCCATTTTTCACCATCTTTGCATGTACACACATTCAGCTCAGCCAATCAGACCCCAGCTGGCACTAATATATATCTTATCCAATAAGTTCTAGAGAAAGAGATTTGCCAGGCTATCAGAGGAGGAAAAGAATGAAGACTTCAGAACCCAGGTGCTGGCTCTGGCCAGTAGGCGGGATCCCAGATGCTATGCTCTTTGAAAAAAGAAGTCTGCTTTCAGGACTTGCCAAAGATGGATGCTGCTGAGCCTCCCTACAACAGGCTTCTGTCTCAGACAGGGAGACTCATTCCTGACTCAGCCTGCATTCCTGACCCCATGCTCCAGCTGCAGAAGGATATTTGTTCCTGCTGCTGTTTCCAGCCTCCAAGACCTGCTGCTCCAGAGAGCTGTGACTCCAGTCTTCTAGAGAGAGATAAGAGATATACTCCTCCTGATGCTGCTATTGGTGATCTGCTTTCTGCAGACCTGTGCTGAAGGAACTTTTCTTGATTTGGCATCCGAAGATCTCAGAGAGTTCTGGTACTGTACCACTACTGACTTTTCTGGGTTGCACCTCAAAGCCTGCTGGGGACATGGAACTATGATACTCATATCATATTCCTCTTGGTTGGAATCCTGCTGCTGCTGCTGAGGGCCCCAGAGTTTCTACTTCTTATCTGAGTTTTTCCTTTTCTGTTTCCATTAGTCTTGCATGAAAATGAAGTTGCCCCACCTTCCCTTTGCTGTCTGCACACTTAGTTCTTATAGTGAGAGTAGACAGAGAACTCAGGCTAGGACAATAACCAGCTCACTTTCCCATTGCAAAAGCCCTTTCTCCAAGGCATCTGCTGAAAATAAAGAAGTAATCAATAACATAGTGAGGTGTGAGAAGCAACAGTCAGACAAACAATGAACTGATTTAAAAGCTTAGGAGGAAAAGCTCAGGTCAGATGCTCATAGCTAACTTGGAAAAGCTCTGACATATCCTGAGAACTGAGGTCATTCCAGGCATGGGGCTTGCATGCTCTAGAAAGACTCTAGAAGAATCTGGGTCCTTACCTCTGACTGTGAAGTTCTATGTAAACGAAAGTAAAAGCTAAGGCACAGTTGTCAACTGCCTGCTGGAACACTGACAACTTGGCTCACCATGCATAGAGAATCCCCTCAACAAGGAACATCCTACATCCAGGCATCTAGGGAATCCTCTGTTCCATCATTAGTGATTACCAAGCTAACTGAATGGAGACTTCAGGGACTCCATGACAAAGAATACAGACTTTACACAATCTATTCAAAGGTCATCAAAGTATAACAAAGTATAGTGAGGGTGTCTGTGACTTCCAAAACTACCTTATTATATTATTCTAGGTTTCATCAAAATGTCTAGATTCCATCAAATGTCTAGGTTCCATCAAAAATTTATTGTACAGGCACGTTGTTCAGTGTTTTGTTTTGTTTACAGGGGTGGGGGGGTCATGTGTGTTTTTACTATGAAATAATACATGAGCCAAACAACTTACCAGAGAAAAGATTTATTCTGACTTGGGATTTCAGAGCCTATCACATTGGAGAGGGCATGGTGGAGCAGAATAACTCACCTCAGGACAGCCAGGAACACAGAGAAAGAATGCCCATGCTATCTGGCTTTTCTTCTCCTTTTATTCCATCTAGGCCCCTCACCTACGATATGGTGCTGTCAACATTCAGAGTGAGTGGTCTTAGCCCTTAGTTCGTCCTCTCTACAGACACCATCACAGACATACTCAGGCGTGTTATGTTAACCTTCTAAGTGCTTACCAATTCATCAAGCTGACAATCAAACGACCCATCACAATGTGCAAAGGGAGAAAGAACTGCCAGAAACCGGACTCAGGAAGTCCTCCCAGACTTTATATCAGCTTTTTTTCTCCTCACTCTCCCAGTGTGTTCAAATAAAAGAACCATGTCTAAAGGACTACAGAGAAAGGTGACACTATGCCACCAAATGAGAAAGTAAAACAGTTGGTGCAGATCTCTGTAGGTTCAAGGTCCTAGTCTATGGAGAGAGCTCTAGGATCAGGACTGCCAGGACCACATTCTTGTCTTAAAAAACCCAAGCAACCAACCAAGCAACTTGCAAAACTAATCTCTGTGGTCACTGTATGATCCAGCTGACTTAATGATCTGTGTGGGAATTCTTTGCACAGTGCCAAGCTTTTTCATTACAGTTTTCCCTGCTAAGGCCCTGTTATATGCAGGGTGCTAAGTGCCTCCCATAGAAAGGTGATGAGGCTGAAGTCACCAGTTCCTGGTTCACAAAGAAACAGCACCTCAGGGAGAAAGTACTTCCCCAGAGCATGTGGCAATTGGCCACAGCACCAGCAAGTGGCCACAGCACCACCATGATGCAGGCCTGTAGAGTCCACAGAGTCACAAATGAATCCCTGGAGACTGATATTAAGTCCAATTTTAGGGAGGTCTCAAGATGGAGGGAACCTGGGGAATGCAGGGCTTGAGCTGGCTGTAACAGAAAGAGGGAACTAGAAAGTATTTTAAGAGAAGAAAGAAGCAGGAGTCTGGGAGGAAGATGTACCAAGCTTCTGTCAGATGATAGCACTTAGGGAAAAATAAACAGAAAAGACAGAACACACAACAGTGTCAGTGTGGTGATAACAACCACCGCAAATTATGTCCATGTGGAAAACACTGACAGGGATCCTGGGAGGAAGCATTTCAATCTGCTGCACCAGGGAGATTGGGAGTACATTTTTATCTTTTATTCTGATTTCTGTTAACATTGATAAATGTTTATGCAAGAGTAATTTTAAATGCTTTCAAAGATAAAGAAATCACAAAGAAAAACAATCAAAGCGTTTGACTACGTGAAAATTAGAAACTTGAGATGTCAAAACAAAAGCAACTAAAATGGGAAGAAACAAGTGCTGCTGCCTTGTTCCAAGCAAATGTGATGGGCAAAGGGTTAACAGCATCCCACTAATATCAACACTCTTGAAAATCTAAAAGAAAGGTTAAACTCTCAAGAGGTGAAGGGACAAAACACATATGCTAAAATCCCACCCTAAAAGTCCACATCAAGGAATTGTTTCACCAGTAGTAACCTGCACACCAAACACTATCTCCATCTAAACTTGCAAATATATCTCATATTCAGAGCCAACTTGGCTGCAGGCACTGAGGGAAAATTGCAAACCCCCTTTGGAAAATGTTCAAATGTTCAAAAAGGATTTAAGTTTTCATGACTTTTGATTCCAAGATCTCACAGCTGAGAATCTACCATGAGGGAATAACTGTAGACACAAAGTTGAATGTTGTGCAGAGTGCTTAGGTCAGGCTCAGCTAGATATAGGAAGAAAAGCAGCCCAGTTTACAGGGTCAGAACAGAGTAGTAGCTACTTGTGAATCTGCTATATATAATGTTAAAAAAAAAAACAAAAAACAAAACAGAAACCAAAATCAAGAATATGCCATGATTGCAATCATATTTTAAAGAAGTTAAAGTCATATGACATTAACACATAAAAATTAGTTCTTTTAATGTTGTAGAGATGAGCAACCCAAAATGAAACTAAAAGTGACTGCATTTGCAAAACCTCTGCAGAATTAAACAGGGACAAATCCAGACACAGGAAGGACTTGAACAATGAAAGCTATGAAACACTGAAGAAGAAACTGAAGATCTAGATCAGCGTTCTCAACCTTCCTAATGCTGTAACCCTTTAATACAATTCCTCATGTTCTGAAGATCCCAACCATACCCAGCTTCACACCATTGC
This sequence comes from Sigmodon hispidus, assembly GCA_004025045.1. Taxonomy (NCBI): domain Eukaryota; kingdom Metazoa; phylum Chordata; class Mammalia; order Rodentia; family Cricetidae; genus Sigmodon; species Sigmodon hispidus. Next base: position 70,408 of record PVIH01001713.1, on the reverse strand, counting down.
AAAAGATATTAAAATGAACCAACAACCTACACGTAAGAGCTAAAAAACTACAGCTAGGAAAAAAAAAGACACTGGAGAACACATTCATGACACAGGATTTGACAATAGTTTCAGAGCTATGAATCCAAAACCACAGACAATAGCAGTAACATAAGGCAAATGAGATTTCACCAGGATTCAGAACATTTGTATATTAAAAAAAGTAAAAAGCTTACAGGATTTCACATCATATCTCAAATAGAGATTAATAGACCCAGAATTCAACAAAGAGAAAACAACTCATTGTAAAGCTTGACAAAGGATGTGATCAGCTATTTCTCTATGAAAATACAGAGGTGACCAACATCAGGCTTGGAACCAGCCACAGTGGAAAAGCAAACTTTAACTGCAGTAAGGAAGCCCCTTACACAGCAGAGACAGCTGAGGAAGAAATGGAAACAGGCAGACATGGTAGTTTGAGCCTATTATCTCAGCACTTGAGTCGGGGAGGCTGGGGCAAGAGGCTTGCCCAAGGTAGATCTAGGTCTCAGGAAAACAGCAAGTGTTGAGAACCTGTGGATACACGGAGCTCTCATGTCTGGCAGCTTGGCAGTACTGCAGAAAGGAGAGCTATGAACTAGTGTACAAGCCACTCTCCACTCCTAGATCCCTGGGTACCTTGCTCCAGAGGGACTAAAGTCAGAGTTCACAGAATCTCATCATTCCAACAATGAGAGCAGTCCACAGGCTGGTCAATGGTTGGGGGTTGGGAGACAACGACAATAAATACACAGTACAAACACAACAGAGCAGGCTCAGCCTCTTCTGATACAGCTGTACCTAGACGGAACTGAAATGTTCCGTGAAATCCATACATGACTCCACTTGAACAGGGATTCTAGGCCAGACAAATCACGGAGACAGAGAGCAGAAAAGAAGCTGTGAGGGGGAGAACAGAGAGTTGCTGTCCCGGAGTAGTTTACAAGAGACCATAGAAAGGTTTGGGTGGATACACACATTCTGAATACAGTTGATTATCACTGGTTATAACTTACAAGTGATTAACATTATAGATTTGCATAGTTTACCAAATTTTTAAAAACAAAAGCAACAAAACACCCTGAAAGAGAATGCAGATGGCACATACTTGTGACCTGGCACTTTGGAGGCTGAGGCAGAGGGTTTAGATCTTGGGTTCAGCCTGGGCTACAATGATACCTGTCTCTTCTTCAAAACACTGTGTATGGGAGCATTGTTCTATATTTTAAAGCACAAATGTCAGCAGCTGTTATTTTAAGAAAAAAATCTTTGGGTAATCCTTCCTTTCAACTACTTTTCTGTATTTTCAAAGTCTTCTATTTAAATTGAAACTTCTAATAGAGAAGACTAACTTTGTCTTAAACATTTTTCAGGTTTTGACCATACTAGAGTCCACCATTCCATATTTTTCTTCCTAAACAGAGATTTCCTTACATTTAGTTTACAAGGACAGCAAAAGGAAGGAAATGAACACTGAGAATGATGCAAGTGAGTTCTTAAAACCTCAGCCTGGTACAGGCTCTAGGACCCCACTCACAAGCAGCAACCTTCCCCAACCTCTGGGTAGGGAGAAGAGAGCTCAGACATCCAATGATGACAATTTCCTCTGGCAATACGATAAAATTCATAATCTGACCTCCAGCCAATATATTAAAGCAGGAAGTATGATTTACAAACAAGGGGACTCTCCTCTCATGTGACTGTCAGAGCTGCAAGTGTTCTGGAGCTCTGAAGGCCTGTCCATGATGTAGAGAGCTGGTGCTCTTGAGCAGGACTCCAAAAAACGTGCTTGTCTCTTTCTGACAAGTAAATAAAATGGCAGGGAGATCAAATAACTCACTAAAAAGAAGATATAATTTTTTATCTTTCTTTTTACAGTCTCATATCCACTTCCGTTAGGAATAACAAAGTCTGAATTCTTATGCAACACTTATCTAAATGTGTCGATTTTATCAGATTGATGAATTTTGCTAACAAAAGGCAGTGCAAGGAAATCTTTGATGACATATATGGCCCATTCACAGGGCTGAGGCTTTAATTTAACCAACTTGAGCATTCTGAGGGAGAGCTGCAGGTGTTGGATCAGGAAGAAAATCATAAATGAGAAGGCATATCAATCTTTATGCCAGGGAAACAAAAGCACCCTACTTGCTTGCCCTCCACAGGCTGGAGAAGGAGAGGCACTGGGAGAGGATATTGTCTCGGGCAGCATTGCACAGAGGAGCAGCCCTGTTTCCCAGTGACGGCTCTTCAGAGCTGACCAAAAGGGACCAGAGAGGAAGAGCCAGGGAACAATGAGGCCGCCGCTCTGTATGCTCAACAGGGGCACTAACTCTGCTTCTTGAGCTACAATCAGTAAGTTCTGTGGCCCCAAGTAACCAGGTGGCTTAGAGCCCTGTGTTTGTCACCTTTCACTCACTAAGTCTGCCCATAGTTCAGATACCTGGCTGGCCCCACTGCAATCAGAGGCAACAGCGGCTCCTACATCTCTCCTCCTCCATCCTGCACGACCTCAACCACTGAAAGACACCTCTTTTCTCCTGGGAAAAGCCCACAACCCACTGATCCACCTCCTTTTCCTTCTCCCTGCCCCCCCCCCCCGATTCCATCAACCATAGCAGCTTTCCCCCTGTGATGGCCCCATGTGAATCCTCATTTGATAACTCACTGCACAGAGTTCTTTAGAAACATGCCAACCCTCACAAGATAAAGCTGCAAATGCCCTGGCTGCCAGCAGCAGCAGTCACCCATTTGCAAGGCTATATGATTTTGGTCCTGAGTTGACAGAGGAGCTGTAGAGAAGGAAGTGCTGAGGCCTGGCCATGACAAGGGCAGGACTGAGCCCTCATGGAGCATCACAGAAGTCTCTGTACTAAGTTCTCAGGCCTTGAAAACTCACACATCTGAGCTATAACAGCACCTGTACTTGGTCCTCAGCACACACACAGGGGCATGGACTACAGCTCAGAAGTGACAGGATGGAAACTGCTCACCAGAGGAGACCCACTTCCATCTATGCTGCTCCCACAAGTGAGGGTGCACCATTTTCTTATGCTCCAGTACTTTCTGGAATCTAAGCAGCATGTTAGCCTTGACTCAAGCTTCATGCAGCCACAACTGTATCAAAAGGCAGCACTCAGCTCACCAGGATGTGAGGCTGACCTGCCTGACCAGAGTGTTAAATGAGAAGCCATCTTACACATGAACTGTCATTAGCAAACCTACTTGGTGTTCTCAAGAGTCTTCTGCATTTTCTTGGTCATTTTGTCAATCGCTGCCTGCCTCTTCCCTTCTGCTAACAGGTCTATCTTGTTCAGCACCACAACCAACTTCTGACAGGCGATCTGACCAATCACAAGGCACTCTGCGGACTGTGTCTGCATTCCCTTGGTCACATCAATCACCAGCATCATCAGATCAATGATCTGGGCACCTGCAGCAATAAAAAGTAAGGTTAGGAGAAGAGTTGGCTTAGTGAGTCTCATATAAAGTCACCATGCCCAGTCCCAGCAAAGCACTGCAACAGTGAGCAGAGTGGGAGGAATGCTGGATCCTTCCTGGCCAGTCCAAGTGAGTATACTGACTGAGATAAACTCATGAAGCCAAAAGAGGACCAGGAGAGGGAAGGAAACTGATGGGTCTTCTCAGGGCCCTGTGGCTCTGGCTCCAGAATTCTCCTCCACCTCTTGACTGTTTCACTGCTCTCATTTCATTTCACTCAACAAGGGGAAATGTTGCGCAGGAAAAGTTTGAATAACTAGCTACTTGCCCTTACTAAGAAAGATAGCAAGGCTTAAAAAAATACAGGTCTCCATCAATGTATAAGAGGTGAGAGATGCAGAGTGATTCTTCCCAAAATACCTGGGTTGCCTATAATTCCCTTAAGACTGATGCTCACCACCTACTACCTTTAGTCTTATGCTCTGTTTATGGAGCTTGTGTTCCTTCTAGGAGGTTGGTGCACACAGAACTGCTGTACGCACACCTAGCTATGTATACATGTACAGCATGCCTGAGCTGAACAATAGCAAGTGCTCCTATGACAGACAGGGCAGTCAGTGAGGAGGATGGACCAGCCCCTGTGTTAGAAGTACAGGTGTTAAGAAGTAGAATGACCATGCTCTTTGTAAGGGGACTTGGAGGATTTCAAATTATTCAATTTAATATTTTAGAAATAATACTATAAATAAATTTAGTTACTATTTCAATAATTTAGAAGAAAAAGGAATTGATTAGGGGTACAGACAGGCCTGCTCCCCTCTCAAATGACTAGGATCACATCTTCAGTTTGCAAGGCTTCTCCTAAGGACTTCAGAACCACACTACGATCACTAGCAAGTCTGAAGAAGCAAAAGACTGCAGAGAGAAGACTCACTCTGAAATGTGAGTCTGACAACCAACCCCATCTACTGTTGTGGGAGAGGGAAGCCAAGAAAAGACCACACCAGCAATGCATGTTAAGGAAGTATTCTTAATCCTCATCACTCTGGTTCAGATGCAGACTGTGCTAGCTGAAGCTCTGGCCCCGAGGAGCAAGGGTATGTCTAAGTGTGAGCAGGCTGACACGACCCAGCTCTCTTCTTTGACCAGCCTCTTCCGCTGTGTGCCTGGCTAGGCAAGGGCTCAATGCAGCCAGCCAGACAAGTGCATCCAATAGCATTAACAGCAGCATGTCCTCCTTTAAGTCAATGGAGTAGGACCCCGAATACCACCTCAGCTGTGACAGGAACACTGACGCTCCCATTTCTATGAACAGAATTTATTTCCACAACCCAACAGCTTTTCACAGAATGGAGGTAACTGCTTCCCACTATGCAATGATACTAACTAGTCTATGGTAACTAACTCCATTCCAATTCAAGTCAGTTGTTCTCTAAGGATGCAGCAGACTGGCTCTCCATAATTCATCTTCTAGCATCACCAAAAGAACTTGCTAAAAATATATAACTGAATCACACTGCTGGAGACCTTTAAAGTGGTATGAAATTATCTTGGAGATAGGTATCAAAATGTATATAACTGGAACTGGAGAGATCACACAATAGTTAAGAATACTGGCTGCTCTTGCTGAGAATCAGGGTTTGATTCCCAGCAACCAAATGGTGACTCACAACTGTGTATAACTCTGATTCCATGGGATCTGGTACCCTCTTCTGGCCTCTAAGGGCCCTGTACAGACATACATTCAGGCAAACACCAATATGTAAAATAAAATGAAAAGAAAATCTTTGGCCCAGCCAAGATTGTAAACACATAGGACACACTTGCAACACATCTATTGTTACTGAAGTTAAAGAAAATGTAAATATTATCAGTAGGGAAAAATGTTAAAACAGATAATTATACCATGAAGTAGACTAGTACACAGCTACTGCAAAGAACAAAGGATCCTTATACTACTATAAAGCAGTCTGCAGTGAGGTAGAAGAGCACAGGGCAGAGTTACATGTGTTATAACCCATGTAGAAGATTGTCCATGAGCCTGCATATGCACTGCAGATAAATTAGCATTTGCTTCGACACACATGAAATATGAGGGAATATTAAAAAAAAATCGAGTGAGAAAAAGAGTGGTATACAATGTGTTCCTTTCCATTTCAAATGAGAGTGTAAAGAATCTAGCAATACTTTAAGTACTTAAAGACTGACATACAAACCTGGCAGAGTTACTTTCCTATTAAAAGATCCCACTGTCTTTGGAACACACAAGCTTTCCAATGTGGCCTCCAGTCTTCCTTCTTTTTAACCAATGCTAGCTTTACCATGGCCTGCTACCATGGGCTGCACAAACCTTGCCCCAGTTACATGGTACTCCCTTGTCTCCCATGAGATAAGTCTGAGCCCATCCCACCAATAAGAGGCACCTAACTGCCTATCAATGTTCCCATACATAGTAAGCCTTGGGCCTTGCTCCAGAACCATGGAGTTAGCTCTGCAGCCACTAGAGGAGCTAAAGCCTGTAGGCCAGCCATGAAGAGGACATGTGTCATGCCCTGGGCACCTGTCTGTGCATAGACTCTGAGCAGACTAGCCCAGCACTTGAGCAGATCTCTGGCTCAGGGATAATTCCAACCGTCCAGGTTCTCTCAGAACTTCAGTCCCACCCAGAACTTCATAAATGAGGAAAATAGAACTTTGGAGAAGCAGAATATAAGTGTCTGTGTTATACAGCAAATGCATCAGAGCAGAGAGCTGAACACTTATGCCTGAGCTCTTACCCACTGTGCCCGACGCACACAGCCAGTCTGCCCCATGGGGACCTGAGAGGCCCAACAATTCCCCATCCTTAGTTCCTACCCACGCTCCATTTGAGAATCAAAGCACCCCATATTGGTGCTCACCTGTGCCCTCATGGCCTTCCCTACACTCTGTCCAGTATACTTGCTCCAGCCTTACTGCCCATGGTCCTGGTCCCCAGGCTGAATTCACGCCCAAAGCCTTGTCTTTCAATATTTATGCAAAACACAAGAGCCAGCTTAAGCACCATTCAATAAGCCCTTGTTGGGGTAAAAAGAGCAATGGTCTCCCACCTCCTCCACTCTGTTGACCAGGAGTCTGCTCTTTTTCTCAAAGTGCACTTTCCAAAGTACGTAGAACTATCCAGAGCCTTGCTTGCCTATCTGTGGAGAGACAAACTTATGAGCTCCACACATCAGACCCTCCCTCATGCTGGAATCTTGATGATGGAAAAAATAACTGACCACTACACCTAACTGCTAGTGCAGCCAGGACCCAAGTACCAGGAGCCAGAAAGGCTTAATCTGCAGTCTTATCTAGCATCCACAAATGGCCTTTGTTGCAGCAAGCACACAGCTCTGCTCCAGGAGATCCTCTGCAGCATGGCCAGCACCGGGAACTTCTAAGGAAAGCAGAGGTCAGGGCCACTTGACTGTGGCACTGAGAACAAGGGCACTGCTGGAAACCAGGGTCAGCTCCAGGCAAATGCCCACTGTCCAGCAGCCGCTCCTAGTTCCTCCCGTTCTGCATCAGACATTTGATCAGGCAACAGGAAATGATACAACTAGCCTGTCTTCCCTTTTTCAAACTCCCCAGTATGTTCATGGAATGAATCAGACAGTGTACTTCCCAATTCCCACGAACTCAGAGTAGAAAAATCACCCTGAGACTAGAGGGACAGAGTGAACGAGTGGGTGGGAAATAAGACAAAAACCCAAGGCTTACAAGGGACCCTCTATACTTAGCCATCTATCAGGGCTTTTCATCAGCCATTCTGACCACAGAACCCTTGAAAGGTTTGCAGAGCAATTATGACAGGGTTAAAGTTTCTCCCTACTTTAAAAAATTACAATTTTCAATTCTGTAGATTACATATCTTAATCATTTCAAAAATAAAAATAACAAAAAACTCACAAAGGTCAGCATTTAACAAAGTCTGAGCTATCTACGAGATGTAATTTTCTTTCTGGGGATTGGAGAAAAAACTGTTCAGAAAATAATGTTTTGGCTGGGAAAAATATAAAACCTTAAACATATTTTAGCATCTATAAAATCAGATTTTCTTTTAAAAATCAAGAGGAGCAAGCATTCTAAGAAGGAGAAATAATAATAAACTTAAAATAATGGAAACCTTTGTTTGTAGCTCTCGAATATTTAGGTACCCAATAACAGTGTAAATATACTGTTGTCATCTATGTGAAGCTGCAGTGGTAACTTATTCCTATTTTTTAAAGGTTTTATTTTTATTGTTTTTAGTTATGGACAGGCATGTGTACCTGAGTGCACATGTGAGTGCAGGTGCCTTACCGAGGCCACAGACATCTGATCCTCTGGAGCTGAAATTATAGCATGGGTGCTGGGAACAAGTGCCTCAGCTCTTTCCTCTGTAGAAGGGAAATGGTGACAGCACCTATGTTAGAATGGTATCTGGTGGGGCTGGAGAGATGGCTCAGGGGTTAGGAACACCAGTTGTTTCCCCAGAGGACCTGGGTTCAATTCCCAGTACCCACATGGCAGCTCACAACTGTCTGTCACTCCTGTTACAGAGATCTGAGACCTTCAGACCAATGCACATGAATAAAGCTAAATAAAATTTTAAAAAAAAGAATGTATCTGGCTATAGCAGCCCTCCAGAATGTTTGCAGTCATCACTGTTTCTATTTTTACAACTGTTGCTCCATGTGCTATGGAAGTCTATGCTCCTCTTGGTTCAGCTGCAGCCCAACCTGAGATACTATAGATGATAGAATAAGGCTCAGGAAGGTTGAAAATCTAGTCAAGGTTAAGGAGCAAAGATTGGCGGGGAGGGGATGAAGCTCAGTCCACTGACATCTCACCATCAGAACACACCATATCATGCCAGCAAGATCTCAGCCCAGAACCAAAGAACCTTCACGTCCATGGGCAGTGCATGCACACAGGCTCCTACTCAGGATAGAGGCAGAGTCCAGAGGGCATGCCTAGATGAGGCTCCTGGCAGGCCAAGGCCCATGATCACTGTACCATATTGATTCATTACTCATTATACTACTTCCAGCCCCTACTTTATGGTAAATAATATTATGAATTTGGCAAGTTAGGTAACTTCTCCCAAACCACCTTGCCAACAAGTAAAAGCCAATATTGGTCAGGTGTCAAAAGAGGTGTATCTACACTGACTTTAAGTTCTCTCTCTCTCTCTCTCTCTCTCTCTCTCTCTCTGTTTCTCTCTCTCTCTCTCTCTCTCTCTCTGTTTCTCTCTCTCTCTCTCTCTCTCTGTGTGTGTGTGTGTGTGTGTGTGTGTGTGTGTGTGTTGTGTGTGTGTAGACTTATATCATGTTGTAGTCATTTGGCTTTGCTGAGGAGAATCTACTAGGCTATATAATGGTTGATGCAGTTCTGTTTTCTCACTCTCTGGAATAGTTTCCCACAAGTAGGACATGCCTGGACAGTAAGGGAGCACTGTGAATCCCTGGTGTTCCTATGGAGCTCACATTTACTCATAGGCCTGTGCTTCCCACAGCAATGCAGCAAGAAAGGAATGCTACCACCATTTTCCAATGGTACATGAGGAGGCCCCTCACCAGGCATCGGGTGTTAGTAACAGCCTGAAGCACTGTATCTGTCACTGGAATAGGAGTCTTTATTGTGTCAATCTACCTACCAAGATGAGAACCTCCAAACACCTGGGCCAAATCCTGGGTGGAGAGTCTGGTGGAAGAGACTGAGCAGGTGACAGTGACATCTCCCCAAGTCAGCCAGAACTCTAGATGCAAGCAGCAGTGAGACCTTCTCATGTTGAAGCAGAAGAATAAGTAGACCAAGTGGTCCAGAAGGACAAGTTCTGGGTGTATATATCCAGAGTACCAGCATGGAAGTGGAGCCAACTCAGGTGCAGTGGGATCTGTGGGCTGCCTAGTCAGCCAGAAGCCCATCAACAGCAGTCACTATTAGAAAGAACTAGATGGAGCCAAGCCTGGGCTTGGAGCATGTATCATTTAGCCTGTGTAGTGTTGTGAGGTTTGAATGCATGGCCAACACCAACCATTCAATAAGCCCACATAAAATCTTTTCAAATTAGCAGATGTGGTAAAAAATGGGGCTTACATCCAACAGAGTCAAGGAGACAATCCCTAAAAAGGGGTAAATTCTCAATTTCACCCTATCATGACCATTCTAATGCACTCCTGCCCTGAATTCACACCAGTGTTGGCTCCTATTAAGTTTGAACTTGTGACTTTTCCATTAGTGCTGACCCTCACTTCAGGTCCATGTGATAGAGGCTCCTGCACTTTCCTAAAGACGAACCTAAAGACCAGCACGCATAATCAACAGCCAAAGAAACACTAGGACCAAGTGTTTTCTGACTTTTTTTCCTTTTCCTATTGCCGGCTGCCTGCTGGCCTGAGGCCCACATTCCTGAGTCCTCTGGGAACCCGGAGGCATCCCGAGGAGCAGGTGGGCACGGGAAGGGGAACAGACTCAAGGGAAGGCGATCTACCAGTGTCCCCTAGGACAGGACACACGTGCCATCTGAGACCATGGCATTCATCACCACCTCGGGACACCAGAAGAAGAACAATGCCAGCCATGTCTACAGAGGAACAACAAAGGGGACCGTGCAAGAGATCAAGGGGAAATCTCAACAGGATGAACAAGGAAGCAGACAAACAGAGGAGCTGGACTTCAGCCAAGAGCAGAAAATGCCAAAGTACTGTAAAACCTGGGGACTGGCTGAAAGCTCCAGAGCCAAGTGCAGGGACAGGATGCCCAGTTCTGTAGGCTGAGAAGCCACGGGTGAGTAGTTGTCCTTCCCCAAGCCCCTTATCTGTAAGTCAGGACAAACTCACAACTGTGACCTAGGGACAACAGATAGCATCTACATAAAAATAAAATTGGATCTCTATTTTACACCTTACATCATGATTCCAAATTAATCAGTTTCAGACAGAAGGGCAGGCAAGATGGTTTAATGGATAAAGGCACTTGCCACCAAGACAATCCCCAGAACCCACACTGTAAGCTGTTCTCTGATCACATGCATGCTGTGGCATGTACACACACACACACACACACACACACTATAATTTAATAAAAAGTTTCAGCCAGCAATGGTGATGTCACATGCTTTTAGTACCAGCACTAAGAAGTCAGAGGCAGATGGATTGTTATAAGTTCGAGGCCAGTCAGAGCTACACAGTAAGACCCTGTCTCAAAACAAACAAAAACCTGTTTTAAACATAAAGACACAAAAATATTAGAAGAAAAGGCATGGGGAAATAAATATAATTTCAAGGTAAAGCATACCCAGGTATGGTACATAGATAACTCAGAGGTCAAAACAGAAAGCCAATAAACTCATCAACATAAAACTCAAACATTTCTGCATGAAAAATTAATGACAAGTCCAAAGGCTGAAGAAAGGCTTAACATGCACATCAGAGTACTATACTTAAGTATACTCAAAGCTTTAAACAGAATAAAGTTAAACTAATCATAAAAACACCAACAATTTAATGGAAAGTGCAGAGAGGATGAAGTACTGACCTTGCCCCTCTCCACACACCTATGTCTGGTTCTGGTGCTGCAGACTTAGACTTAGAACTAAAGTTAGAGACCTCTGTAAGGCCAGTGGTCAGTCTTCCATGTCTAAAAAGGCTTCCAAGGCTAAGTTTGCAGCACCAGAACCAGACACAGGTGTATAGAGAGGAGCAAAGTGCTGACTGAGTACTCCCAAGTTCCTGACCTAGGGTGAGTGCTTGGTACACCTGCATAGCCCATACCACGTGATTTCAACCCATTATGATACAGTGATGTAAAGAAGTGGATTCCAGGTGGGCAAGGACATAGGAGAGACAGGCTCAGAAATATGCTTGGACAAGTGACTTGGATGTACAGCAGGTCAATGGAAGGGACTTGTCCACTGCCTATCTGAGCAAAGACAGAGAGTTCATGGATTTGAGGAGGAAGAAAGAGGTGAGGTCAGATTGAGCAAAAGAGCAAATAGACACAGACAGTCCACACATAAAATAAGATACTCCACAATCACCAAGAAAATTCAGTAAAACCACATTCAAATCCTGTGCTTCACCTACTGCATCAATGATGGACTAGTGACCATGGTCAAAGCGTTAGGTCTAGCACAGAATGAGTGCTCATTTGCCTGGCACTGAGTCACTCATTTACAGATGAGGAAAGTGCAGTATAGAGCAAAAACTGAGGGGCAGGGTGAGTTCCAGGCAGTGACATAAACAGTGTCCACCCAGCCTCAGTGGAGGCCCAACCACCCAAAGTACAACTCCACCCAGGTCCCTGGGAACCAGTGAGTTTATTGACTTTACTTACAGACATGAGCGAGAGATTATTGGCTGAAGTGTGGGTGACCCCAAAAGAGCTGCACTCAAGTTGTCACACAGCATCAGTGATGGCTTCCCCATAGCCACAGAGGTGGAGCCTCCTTCAGTTAACATCTACCAGCCTCCAGACTAGCAACTGTCTCCAAGGCTTTGTCCACCAGGGAGAGAATTGTATACAACGGGTGGGAGGGGTGGACCCTCAGCTGAGGCTTCCAAGTCTAAGTTTGCAGCACCAGAACCAGACACAGGTGTGTGGAGAGGGTCAAAGTTCACCACAGGAAGACAAGATGTGTTGGCTATAGCTAGTTTTATATCACCTTGACACAAGCTATAACCATCTGAGAGGAGGGGAACCTCAGTTGAGGAAAGGTCTCCATAATATCAGGCTGTACACAGACAAGCCTGTAGTGCATTTTCTTAATTAGTGTGGGAGGGCCCAGCCCACTGTGGGTGGTGCCCCGCCTCAGGGGCTGGCGGTCCTGGATGTTATAAGAAATCAGAGTAAGCAAGCTACGAGAAACCAACAGGCCAGTAAGCAGCACTCCTTCATGGGCTCTGCATCAGCTTCTGCCTCCAGGTTTCTGTCTAGTTGAGTTCCTGTTTTGGCTTCCCTCAGTGGACTGTGTCTCAATATGTAAGACAAATATCAACCCCCACCCCCATGTTGCTTTAGGTCTTGGTGTTTCATCACAGCAATGGACACAATGGTTCTTTCTACTATTCTTGTAACTTTTCAAAAATATAAAATTATCTCAAAGTGAAAGTTAAAAATGGAAAATAAAAGATGACTACAGTCAAAGAGTCAGGGACAGAAAGAGAATATTTACTAAGTACCTAAGAGAAACCATCCAGAGGAGGTCATTTCCATCTCACACAGCTCAGGAAAGGGACCTGGTATACACACACCTCACGGGTCAATAAAAGCATAGCTTCGCAAGATCTTAAATGTCATGCCCAGTCACACAGCTAGCAGATGAAACAGAAACCCATGATGTGTTGGGGCAGTGCCTGGGCTATACCCTGAAATCTGTGGATAAGAGACCAAAGGGACCAGAAATCTCAAAGCTTCCAAAGTCAGAGGCTATGGTCAGATAGTCGTCAATGAACTAAAAACTGCAAGAAACAATCTTTTCCAGTATCTCGTGGAGGAGAGCGTCTCTGCCAGAGGAAGGCTGTGAGCATGTGAACACTGAAGGCAGCATTGCAGAGCTGATTCTGCTGGAGCACTCAGACATCGGTTAGACTAGAGTTCCCCACCCAGACCCTCTGTAATGATTTCTCACGGATGCCACTTCTACTGTCATTAGCATATTCATGTGTTTAAAAGGGATTTTGTTTGTAAGTAGAGCCTTACTCAGTATGTAACCTCAGCTGGTCTTGAACTCCTCCTGGGCTACAGAAAACCTCCTACCTCACTCTCCAGAGCAGCTCGGATCATGCCACAGTGCTTAGCTGAAGAATTCTTAAAATATTTTAAAAACTACATTTAGGTTAAGTAAATGATAGTAAGTGTAACAGCATATAACTTGTAGCATATAACAAGACTGAAAACAACATGAAAGGCTATTATTTAAGTTAAGTAGGTAGCATCAGCAGGGTCAGAGTGAGGGACCCAACCAAGGGCTGGATAGGAGTACAACATGACCTTTAGCCCCCTGAAGTCTGTAGACCACTAGGACCAGCTTCATCTTGAACCACCCCTACCACTAGCACTTGGAAGAGAGGCACAGCCAGGGTCTCCACACCCAGCAGAGACTCCTGGCCAGGAGCAGTGACGCCATGGACCTTCCGGATACAGGAGGGTTCGTTCATGGGGCCTGGCTCCTGAGCCAGCAGGGGAGCCTGTTGCTTGCTTCCCTCAGCTACTGTGTCACAGTCTATCTGGGGCAATCTCTTCAGCTGACTCCACACAACAGTGCAACCCCTGTTCAAGAGCAGCAAGAAGAAGCAGAAAATGGAATTTGAAATGTAGAAATAAAATAATTGTGGGCCACGAGCTATAATTTGATTTCATGCTTTACAAGGAAATGAAAGAAGGCTTCCTTAAAAGTATGGGTTCTGCCCCCACCCCTGCCCCTCCCCCATTTTAGCCATTTTAGGATTTCCTCTAGCACCGAAGAGAAAATAGGATTGTGGAAAATGTTCAGTTCTCAAGTGTCAGCAGCACTCAGGGCAAGCTCAATGTTAATGTGAACTTCCCATTCTGGGTAAGAGGAAATTCTTCAATTAATAAACCGGGTGTGCGGAGGCCAGTCTTTAAGGTTTAATCAATTTCATCTGTACTTAGGATAAAAAAGACTGACTATTCTACTTTTTCCCCCTAGTTTTCCTTCTTTTAAAAAAAAATAATAAAATGAATGTTTTATTTTAAATTCTTTGAGGTTCATATCTCCTGTTTCAGGAAATATTGTCTATTTCATGCAGTGAGTATAAAAACTCCCCCACCATACTTCTTACTTCTGCTAAGAATCTGTATTCAAAAATAACTAAGTTATCCTCTGCTTTCATATACTATAACAGCTTGGGAGATGATATGAGTTATACAGACTTTTGGCAGACACCTTGAGGGGCTGGGGGAGGAAGGGGAACAGAGATGAATCACCAAATATGGATGCAGAACTTCTGGACAGCAAGCAAGTGGGGATGTGGGAATGCAGCTAGGAAAGGTGCCCGAGCCAGCGGCCAGAGCAAACTTCACATAGTGATGTCTGAGGCCCAAACACAGACCACACTGCAGCTCCAGGCTAAAGTGGGCACAGAGGAACGTTGTGGTATGTCAAGATGAAGCCTGGCATCTTCTTGGCACTAATGAGCAGACAGGCTTACTAGTCAACCAGGACTCAGTGCACATTATAGGGATAAGAGATTTCTGAACTTCTGCTCCTTCACCACAAGCCACTCTGTCCGCCTGGAGTCATGAGTAGGAGCAGGGGGAAGGGCGCACTGTGGACGGTGAAGAGCACACCTAGAGAATGGGCACTTGGCCTGCAATGCTGCCCAGCTGGTCCTACACAAGCCACCTTGCTCTCTGGCCACCCAACCAGCAGAGCTGGAGCCACTCCTAACCAGTCTGTGGTGCACACACAGTACAGCATGTGGCTAGGAGGGCATCTTATGGGAACAGGAGGCCAGAGCTGTGGACCTGTATAATTTGGAGTCACCCCAGATCTCCCACTACTGTTCCCAGGACACCTGGGAAAGCAGCACTCCTATTTTATCTGCTTGCTTCTTTTGAAAGCAAGGTTTCATTATGCTACCCAGACTTGTTAGGAATTCCTGGGTCAGACAATCCTACTGCCTCGACTTCCTGAGTTGTTGGGACTTACAAGGTACATATCATTGCACCTGATTTATTTTATAAGTCAGTATTTTTCACAGAACTCGGTAATTGAGGTCCTGCTTCTGTTGTTCCCATTGTAAAAATAAGCAAGCAGACTTCATTGTTCCTAACCAAATGCTACCTGTGGAGGTCTCAGTTTGACAGGACAGTGCCAGGCATGCCTCAGCAATGTGGGCTTAGGAAAGTCGGGAACTGCTCAGAATACAGAAAGTGCTCTGTCAGTGGAAAAGGGAGCAGGAGACTGCAACTTACAACTTGAACATGGGGGCACTTCCTGCTCTAGCTTTGTTTGAGATCTATTCCACAGGGTCACTCCCTCTGTGCTCCACAGGGACCCTTTCCACCTCCATGTCTCCAGGCACACCTCAGTGTGTAGGTCATTGTGTAGCTAGGGAAGGTTGTAGGACAGGCTTTGTAGGGACACACTGGACCTCAGGTCCCCAGCTACACCAAATGACTCTGGAAAGGGGCTTTCCCTGACCGTGCCTCAGCTTCTCCAACCTGCTGGGCTCTACAAAGCTTACAGATGAGTCTGCAACCCTCACCTGGAGTCTGAAGCGCACAACCACTTTCTGGGACAGGAGAGCCTGCTGTTCTCAGTGATAAATGCCCTACATTTCTGGAATGGAGGGCATAAGACACAGTGATCTAAAATATAAACGTTTCTGGGCTGTGGGCATGTTACCTGAGTGATGAGCAGCAAGCAAGACCAAGTATAGGACCACAGGGAGTGGAGACCTCTGAGCCTGCTGAACGGCATGGATCGTCTTCCCAGCTCCAGCCTACCACAGACAGGCAGGAATGCAGGCCTCAAGCTGCCAGATCTTCCCACTTTTCAAGAGAAGCCAAAAATCTGGACTATTACATGAAATTTGCCAAATTTTAAACTTTGACAACCAATTCAAAAAATGTTTAAATTATATGGCCCAAACCAAACATCCTACAGGCCAAGACTGGCCTGCAGCTCCCTAGTGTGCGCTCTCTAAAGAAAACGCTCTCTCCAAAAGAACAGGGAATGAAGGGCACACCAGTGTCTGTGGCCTCTACTAGTGCCAGAAAGAGCCTGGACCAGCAGACAGCCCACAGCGACCCCTTGCTCCTGGAAGCCTCTTTTGTGTTTGAAGAGGGCAAGGATAAAAGCTAAAGGTCAACTGAAGGTAACAACTTAGTGGGCTCTGATATCACCAGAGTTGAGTCCTTCTCCTCCTCAGCCTCGGCATCTCCAGCACTAATGAGGAGGTAGTGCTAGGCTCCCAGGATCACTCCCGCCACCTCTTGGACAACATGCAGTTTGGTCCGCACCTCTCACAATCACCTCATTTCTCTGGCCTGGGCTCCTTCCCTCAATTCCATCATGCATGCCCCATGCTGTACTGATCACACCTCTGCAGCTTCTACACTGAGGCAGGGACTCTGGCTGTCTTTCCCCCAGTACCACCAGCACACAGAAGGTGCTCAACACACACTCGAGTAATGAAAAGCCCTACGAGGCCAAAGAGGTCCAGTACTTTGAAGTCAGGCACACGTAACTCAATGCAAACAACTTCTAAGAGAGGTGTTGTCAGAAAATCTCATCACAGGAACCTAACAACTTTTCACAGTCCTGGATATGTAGCCTCCATATTTAGGCTACACCATTGCCTCCATCACTGACAGACTATTATGTGGCACATCACTACACAAAGGATGCCCTCTTCCCCATCGCAATGACCAAAGCCTTCTTTCTTTCTCAGTGCTGGTGTTGTAACACGTATGAGTCTTGGATTCAGTCCCCAGCATTGCCATCAACACAAGACAGAACAAGGTGTATGGAGTATAAAAACAGACAGGGGAGAGAAGAGCTGTACCACTGAGGTGTCAGGTCAAGGACAGGATCAGTCCCAGTGATGATCAGGTTCCAGGGCTCGTCTGCTTGGAAAACACTCAGCAAATGTGAATGAGAGGATGGGTCCTGATCTACCCATGAGCAGAAAAGAAGGCTCACGTGAGCAGCAGACTGGTCAAGGCCACACTACAGGCAGCCCCGCCTGGTGTGGAAGCCAGGTTCTCCCTCCCAGGGCTCCTGATGCTGGGGCACTCTCACTTTGGCTCTGAGAAAAACATCAGCTGTCTGTCACTGTGGCCTCAGATGCAAACATGTCCTAGAAGATATGTGCCACCATGCCACAAAAGCCCCCTGTCTGTGGAAAAACCACAACAGGGTGCTCCCCCCCCCCTCTCCATTAGCCTCGAGCTAGAGGTGCAGGAAGGCAAGAGCCAGGACTCAGGCCTGAGCTCTACCATAGAGGAAGGAGCACATCCTGAGGGCACAGGCTCATAGGGCCATGAAAGAGCAGCTTGAAAAACTGCCTGTAAAGCAGCAGACAAAAAATGGGGCGGGGGGAGAAGAAAGGGACAGGATCAACCATAAAAAGTAAGTAAAATCAGCAGAATTCCTTCATGAAAAGGGTGGAATTAGCATACAGCCTCAGCTGCCAAGTGAGGCCATTGAAGCAAGCAATGTAAATGAGTTCAAGATACAATTAGACATTTTTCTGGATGGAGACTGGGACTGAAGAGGCACTGCAGGCCCCATTTCAGAAGAGGCAGCAGGAACACGTCTCACTGTGAAGGGCTGCGTAGCCCACAATGTCCTGAGCCCAACAGTTAGCATCTTGAGGGATGGAATCAATGACAAACCTGCCAGGACACAGAGAGCCCTGGGGAAGTGGTGGGCAGGCCAGGCCAGTGTGTCACGGAAGCATTCCCATCTTGAGGCTCTCCTTCCCCACTGCTAATCTTCAAGATGCCCATACCTGCAAACCAGCTATTCCAGTTCCCCTGGTACCAGGCCCTGAAATGAGAGTCTGGTCCTCTCCCACTTGAACACCTGTTCAGGTGGTTGCCTGGATACAGCTCCATGATACAGAGCCCAAAACTGTAGCTCAAGGTGGCCAGTTAGTATGGACACATGCACATGCATGCACATGCTAGTTTCACAGAGGAGTCCAGAAAAGAAAAGCTGGAAGATCTGCTAAGCAAACCAAAGTTACTAGAGGAGATGGAAAGCCCAAGAGAGGCTGTGCTGGGCTAAGGACACAGCAGGAGGCCACAGAAGTCAGGCTGCCAGCACCACACAGAGGATGCTGAGCATGCACTTCCCCAAGAGCTTTGCTAAAAAGGGACGGAATGACCAGAGGCGCCAACCGCTGGCCCATGGACCAGATATGACTCAACAGCAACGATTCAGGACAGCTGTTCCCAATCTTCCTGAGAGCGAAGCACATGTGGCCCACCCAAGGAACAGAAAATGCCGGTCCTTGTAAGGGACACAATTTATTAGACCCTCTCTAGCCAATTGGTTCTGATGTCCTTCTTATATGACTCACTGTATGGTCTGTCCGGTTTCATCAAGGTTCTGGGCCCCTGACCTCTTCCTAAAACCCTCATTTCCTCCAAGGTGAAAGAATGTCTCAGCACACCCCTGGCACCAAGATTCCCACAGCCATGAGCTCACCCTCAAGCTGAACAGAGCTCCATTTTCTTGCAGAGCCCAAGAACTGAGCAGCCTTCTAGTTTCTTGCATTCACAAGTCCCATCACTCACTCTGAAACTAGAAATGCCCATAACACCATAAGAACATAGGGAACGCTTTCCACTCTGTACCAAGCACCTTCATCTGTGAAGCATCATCATCGAAACCACATGAGGGGGGATGACAGGACACAGTCACTTGGGATCCTGCTCCAAAGTCCGCTGGTATCAATTTGATATTCTCTTGTCTCAGTATCTCTGTCCTGCACATCTGTGCACCAAGCCAGGGAGAGGAAAGAGAGAGGAAGAAGAGGACTAGGATTGGGGGTTCAGGAAGAATGAAGGGTGGGAGGGAACTTCTACCCTCAGTGCTCTGTCCTCTTCCCTAGCAGAGAAGAATCATTCAGCTCACATTTAAAAATATCCCATGCCGGGGGCTGGAGAGATGGCTCAGCGGTTAAGAGCACCGTCTGCTCTTCCAGAGGACCCGGGTTCAATTCCCAGCAACCACATGGCAGCTAACAACTGTCTGTAGTTCCAGTTCCAGGCAAACACCAAGGCAAATAAATAAATAAAATAAAGTTTAAAAAAAAAAAAAATAAAATAAAAATAAAAATATCCCATGCCAAGCGCTATGCTAGGAGTGCTCAGAACCCACAAGTCCATCATTTCCACTTCAACTGTAAGGGAAGAATTGTAATTTAATCCTCCCAAAGCAAACTTAGCCAGAGAGACCAATTCACAAGTCTCAAACACACAGCCAGAACATGGCAGAGCTAATATCGGAGCCATGACCCCCCACTCCCACCCTTTCTAGTTATGTGCTCTCACTTTAGGAAGCCTTAGCCCACTCTGGCCCCATCCCAGAAGCAGCTCCTTAAAGACACAGAGGCTGGGGCGCAGCCTTTAGTGGGAGATGAATGCTTGGATTCCATTCCCCTGGTGTGTCACAAAAAAGTAAAGAAAGAGAAATGTACACTGAGCATCCAGCTCTGCTTTCCAGGGAAGGGAGGCCCTGCACTGGGGGAAGCTTCTGGCTAAGGTTAGAGGCTTCATGCATTGGACAAGTGGGCATAGGCCACAAACCTCAGTGAGAGCCATGGGTTCAAATACTACCACTGTAGACTGACCTAAGGAAGCCACTTACCTTTCTGAACCCCAGGCAACTTACTTATACCAAACACCAGAAAATATATATTTATGTTTTATTTCCTTTATGGAACAAAATTTAAAGACTAGGGGAACAGTGATTCTGAGTATTAATGAAGTATTAAGTCCAAGGAGTTACGGTTAATACTAGTACTGATAATGATACTGATTTTTTTTTTTTTTTTAAAACTTTATTTATTTATTATTTATTTATGTTGGTGTTTGCCTAGAACTGGAACTACAGACAGTTGTGAGCTGCCATGTGGGTGCTGGGAATCGAACCCGGGTCCTCTGGAAGAACAGCCGGTGCTCTTAACCGCTGAGCCATCTCTCCAGCCCCGATACTGATTTTTTAAGAGACATGTAAGTAAAGGTCAATTGACTTGTGATTTCATAAATGTGTTTGTTATTATTGTTTGAGACAGAGTCGCTCTGCATAGCCTTGACTGTCCTGTAATTCACTATGTAGACCAGGCTGGCCTCATACTCTGAGTTCTGTCTGCCTCTGCCTCCAAAATGTTGAGATAAAAGGCCTGTGCCATCACACTTAAGCTATTGCAGGAAGAAGGGCCGGAGGGAGGGAAGATGTATGTCAGCAGTGGTGCTCTGAACGTGCAGTCCCAGCTCCTCAGGAGGCTGAGAAAGGAGGGTCACGTGGGCCAGAAGTCCTCCCCAGCCGGGGTGGCATGCACACTGCCTTCCCTCCCACCCAAGCTAGAGCCCTTCCTCTTCCTGCTTCTCCTTCCATGTCCCCTGTGTCCTTCATCCCACTCTCTAGTGCTCCACCCCGCTCCCTTGCCACAGTACCGGTTTACTTTCTTGATTTCTAGAGTTACTCTATGCTATATAGGTGCATCTAAAGAGTCCGAGCTCAGATCCTCAAATAAGAGAGAACACTTGGTGTTTACCTTTCTGGATTTGGGTTATAGCACTCATATTTTCTAGTTCCCTCCATTTACTGACAAATTTCCTTTTATTTTTCTTTGCAACTGAGCAGAATTCCACTGTGTATATGTACCCTGTTTTTACCAGCCATGCATCAGCTGAAGGAGATTTGGGTTGTTTCCTCTTCCTAATGATTGTGAATAGAGTGGCAATGAATATGACTGAGCAAGAATGTGGAGAGTAGGAGGGTTAAGAACTTGGGGCATGGTCAAGTAGTGATATAACTGGGTCATACAGCAGACCTGCTTTTAGGTGTTTGAGAATTCTCCACACTGACTCCTACAGTGGCTATTACCAGTCCACAATCCCACCAAGACTGAATGAGGTTCCCTTCCGCCACAGCTTCCCCAGCATTTGTGCAGAGGGGAAAGAGGAATAAGCAATACAGGATGGGGGGAGGGTGTCCATAAAAAGATATTTTACATTACTTAAAGATTCATATGGGGCGAGTGTGAACTGCTAGTCATGGGAGTCTAAGAGACTCCCAGAACAATATAGGCTATCTCCATTGTCCTTGGTCACCTACCAGAAAATGAAAGTAAGACCCTATTGCTGAAGAGACCATAAACTTAGGACACAGAACTTGAGGAATAGAGCCAACTACCTAGAAGGCTCCTCCCTGAGGAGGACTCGCCCTCAGGGTATCTGAAGGTGCTATTCAAGCTGCCTAGGGAGTAAGTAAAGAAATTAATAGTCCTACCCATGGGAAAGCCTCTGAACCACAACAATGACCAGTCCAGCAGACAGACAGACCCAAGAATGCAATGGTGGCAGTTTTATACTGAGACAATCAACAGCCATTTAATTGGACTTAAGGCCTGCTTAATAGGAGGGAATTCATGCCAAACTAGCCATGGCTGGTGAGGCCATGGACCTTGAGAAAGACCTGCTACTGCTACTTTCCTAGATCATTCTATCTACAGACAAGCAGAGCTCTCACCCTTCTTCAGGAGACAAAGATATTTACAACTGGTGAATAGAATTTTATAGTCAGAAAACAACTGACTATAAAATGCCCAACTCCAATTGATATATCTACAACATAATCCCTACTCCAAGGATTCAGGGAGGGATCAGGAAGAA
Organism: Sigmodon hispidus; assembly: GCA_004025045.1. Classification (NCBI taxonomy): domain Eukaryota; kingdom Metazoa; phylum Chordata; class Mammalia; order Rodentia; family Cricetidae; genus Sigmodon; species Sigmodon hispidus. Next base: position 48,568 of record PVIH01001713.1, on the reverse strand, counting down.
GGGGCAAAAGGACTATGAGTCAGAGGACTAGGGTGTCTACTAAGAGACAATGTCTTCTAGTATAACAAGAAAGCTGAACAATAAGAGCAGCACAAAGATAACACCAGTTGATCGTCAACAAGGATAGAGGCAATCTCACTAGGCTTCATCCAAATGAAGAGCTGCTCAGAGGAGGAGAACCAGCCCTCTCCAGCAATGAACTCCCTAATAGGTTATCCAACTGGTCAGCTCTAAACACATATACACATGAGCAATGCTAAATGGACTCAGCAGGCTATCCTTAGATACACATGTGTGGATATGTGTGACCATAATAATTAAGAGGAAAAGGTTATGAATTTGAGAGGAAGAAGGATACAGGAGGTTTGAGAGGCGAGGGAGGGAGATATGAAAATGATATAAATATAGTGCTTATGTATGAAATTCTCTTTAAAAATTTTTAATAAGTAAAAAAATTTAATAAGTAAATTAATAAAATTTAAAAGTAGCATTTCCCCAGGTATCTTGGTAACAGCCATGGAAAGACTTGAGATGACACCAAATCACTAATAATGAAACCAAGACTCAGAGAGGTGAGTGTCACTTAACTTTTCACAGTTGTAAAAGTGGACATTTGTGCAAACTTAAGAGCACAACTGGAGATGTGTGCTACAAGTGTGCACTGTTGTTCGTTTGGGCACTCACCACCTAAAGCTGGAGTTCAAGGTCCCGAGTTAAAGCAGTTTCCTCACAAGTCTCCTTTTACTTCAGACACCGACCCCAAGTCTGAGAGCTCCTGGGACATCACACTTCTGACCAGGTGCTCCAAACTCAGAAGGCTCTTCTAGCCCTGGGGTTAGAGAACTATGCCAGCATCATAGTTAGAATTACAGTTTTATATCAGGCAAATGAGGAAACACATGGAAAGAGGCCTTAGGGTCTAATGCCTTCCACATGCTCCTGGGCCACGTCCCCTAGGGCCTGAATATGTCACTTTCTAAGTACTTCATATCAGTGTTCACCAACCAGGACATCATCTAAGCCTCAGCTTCCAGTGCATTTTTTTTGGAGGTGCCTAACTGGATTACTATAGCCATGAGACTGAAGTCACCTTCCAGTTTCCCCTGCTCAGTGGCCTTGAAATCAGGATGCTGTCACTGGCCCAAAGCCCCAACACCCCATTCATATGACTGGTCTTCCCAGCATGACTACTGGAAACATCTCAATGGCAAAAACCCAACTAAGGGCCTATGGTCCAGGATGAGTAGACCCACTTGGCACCTGAGATACCCCAAGGGCTTTGGGAACTCAGGGCTCAGGCCAGACAAATTCTTTACTATGTAGTAATTAGGGCATATATGTATGTTCAGGTATCCTTGTCCCCTGTGGTAGTTTGAATGTACATGGCCCCTATAATCTCACAGGGAGTGTCACTATTAGGATATGGCTTTATTAGAGTAGGTATGGCCTTGGTGGAGGAAGTGTGTCACTGTGGGACGTAGGCTTTAAGGTCTCCTATGTTCAGGATACTGTCCAGTGTCTCAGTCAACTTCCTGTTGCCTACAAGATGTAGGACTCCAGATACTACTCCAGCACCATGTCTGCCTGCATGCCTGCCATCATGCTGCCCATCATGTTGATAATGGATTGAATCTATGAACTATAAGCAAGCCAGCCCAATTAAATGTTTTCTTTATAAGAGTTGCTGTGGTCACAGTATCTCTTCACAGCAACAGAAACCCTAACTAAGACATCACCATTCTACCCACAAAATAAGTCCTCACCCACTTAAAAAAAAATCTTATTTCCAATATTCCATTAATCTGCTCTAAAGAATATTCTTCAATGAGCCAGGCATGGTAGCACGCACCTTCAGTCCCAGCACTTGAGAAGCAGAGGAAGGCAGATATTTAAGCTTGAGGCTAATCTGGTCTACAGAGTACGTTCCAGGACAGCCAGACACATACAGAAACCCTATATAGAAAAACAAAACAAACAATAAAAAAGAATACTCTGCAATGAAAACATTCTGCAGGCTGCTGTCAGAATAAGTGGTCACACACACACACACACACACACACACACACACACACACACACACACACACGGGTGAACACAGTAACTCAAAACCATAAAACAGTATGGAGCCAGAAAGAAATGTTTAATTATGATAGGGAGCAAGGCTCAGGGTTCAAATATTGTTATAAATCAGAGTCTAAAATTTTATATCCAGAATAATTACATCTAGATAAAACCAGGAGAGAATACTGTGTACTAGATTCATAGATTATCATTCCTTCTTTCTACTGGCTTCAGGATCCCAGAAACATACTCAGTGCATATGAATGACTGTCATGGTCAGAAGGAAGAAACTATTAAGAGAATAACAGAAAGAATAAAGCCAGCCTACTGCCAGGGAGCTGTGTGAGGTAATTTAGCTGAGTCGTCAGTGTGGTGCTGGCTCTCAGTTTGATAGTCAGATTGATGGTCTTTTCTTTTCAGTTCTTTTTCATCTGATCATCTTTTTTCAATGTCCTGATTACTGTGTTTTCAAGGTCTAACATTCCAGTTGTGGGGTCTGACTTCTTCCACCAGTGTCTCATCTCATGGGCGTGGCTTTCCTTTGTGCCTTGTAATTCAGTCTGAAAATTCACCTTAAACAAAGGTGACCTCAGAGACTGGGTACTGAGGTATCTCTAGAGTGACCAGGCCCTAAGGGCATCCCCAGGGGTTCTGTCCCCAGCTGATGAAGTGGCTCTCGTGAGCCCCCGTCTGATGCCCTTAGGCACAGCTGTGGATCTGTCACCCTCTCCTCTTCAGGCTTGGCTCCATAAGTTGCCTTCATTAGTATTGCTTCACTGTATATCATGTCAATGTACCTGGGGCATGTGGTTCTCTGCTCCACCATGTTTAACAGGAATTCAAAGAAAAGCAAATGCAGTACATCTAAGAGGGACACATGCCATCATGTCATTCTTTTTCCTCCAAACACTGGTGGAAATTCAATCCACTGGAAAAAGCTAGAAGTCCCTAACTGGAATGCAAAATGACTACTATTTGTCCTACTACCAGCCATTGTGATATACATAGTACCACCAGCTGGCTATTACAGATGTCTCAAGATGTCACCTATACCTCCCAGTTTCCCAGTGCACAGCAGGGACACTGTATTGCTTTGTCTAGTAACATTAATTAGGTGGCTGTAACCTCAGAACAGGCCCCAGGAGAGCATTAAAAATATATACAGTAGGGCTGAGGAGACAACCCAGTCTGTAAAATGCTTGCTGCATAACATGAGGACTTAGTTTAGGTCTCCAGTAGCCATGGAAAAACCATACCCACAGTACAGTACATACTTGTAATTCCAGTGCTGAGGGCAGGGACAAGTGAATCCAGGAGCCTGCTGACTACCTGCTAAAAGAGCAATCTCTAACTAAATTAAGGAGGATACCCTGACATTAACCTTTGATGTCCACAAACGCCCACACAATCACTCACCAGCACACCCATGCAGGAACAGCACAGAAAGCTATGCAAGTAAAGGAATAGTGAGTCTATGGCCATCTCAGAGGAGGGGCAGAGTCTGGTGAGCTACACTCTCTGAAAGAATGCATGCTACCCTAGGCCTCCTGCATCACGTACAGCCCCTTCACCTGGCATTTCATGTTCTATACACCTGCTGAGACATTAGCACTAGCGACAGCTCTGACCCCACAGTCACGTAAATACCCTAACAGGAGATTCTGTATGTGGGAACTGCTATCTATCACTCCACACCTTCCTGTGGAAATGGACCACATCAATTCATTCAGCTCTGGACTTCCCCTGAAAGGAACAGAGGCATTATCCCTCATAAACACCCTCTGGAGCAAGGATAGCTGAGGTCTAGCCCCAGGTGAAGCTTGTAACTCTGTTAAGAGCCTGTCTCCCTGTCCTTTTGGTGCTTAGCTGCAAAAGATGACATATGGTACATACTCCAAGGAACTGTGTTGGAGCATCCTCACATTAATATGTATACTGCAATATCTTCACAGTAGGTGCATAGGAGCCCTGCAGTGCAGTTCACTGCTGGAGCATGTAACTAGCATATGCCAGGACCTGGGTTCCATCCCCAACACTGCAATCACAATAAACAAACAAACAAAGTCTGCCACTACTATTACCATCACCCATTCTTTCTGCTCCCCATGATACTTGCCAGCAGTACTGCATTCCTACAGGGAAAAAGTGGATATAAATGACAAATATTCCTGTCTAGCTTTGTTTCTACATAGAGCCATGCAGAAAGCAAAACAGCATTATGGGATAGAACAGGTGCTGTTCTAAAGAGTATAGCAGGAGGATCCTTGGGAAAGTAGAAGGAAAGAATAGGTCAAAGCTAAGGTCACTGTAGGCAAAAAGTCTCAAAGCAAACAGCAGTCATGGGAGGGAGTGCCACCATAAGAAGCAGTGTTCAAACAGCAACAAAGCAGGGCTGAGTCTTGTGCAGCCTGGTTGGCCACAGCAAAATATAAGCTGTGTTATTCCTAATGAGGACAGTTAGGCTGAGAAATGACATGACCTGTATGTTGTGTGAGATTATGCTCTTGTACATTGTAAATATTTGTCCTTCCTTCTAGTTTAATAAAACACTGATTGGCCAGAAGGCAGACAGAAAGTATGTGCAGGGCTACCAGACTAAGAAAACTCTGGGAAGAGGAAGAACAAAGATGCCGGGCTGAAGCAGAGGAAAAGAGACAAAAATGCTCTGAGAAAAGGTACTAAGACACTTGACTAATAATCATGGGTTGGTTTAAGAGTAAGAGGTAGCAAGTAATAACTCTGAGCCATAGGCCAAACAGCACGTAATTAACGTAAGACTTTGTGTAATTATTTGGGACTGGTGGTCCGTATCTGAGGGCTAGGCCAGGCCAGAAACTCTTACTACAGTATGTTTGCTAATATTTATTCTATCACGAAGATAATGTGGTTACTGAAGGAGAGAAGGCTGCAAGGAGGCTATTTTGAAGGTGGCTATGACTATGCCAGGTAAAGGAAGTTGGCTGGACCTGGAATTACAAGGAATATGGCAGCGCAGTGCTCTAGAGTATGCACCTGGAATAAACCCATCTGCCACGTAGGCTGGCACAAGTGACAGGGAAAAACTAGCTCTACACCTTTCTCAGCACCTCTTCTTGGGTTCATCTCTCCACAGCTATGTACTTCCAGACAACAGGCAGTGGTCCTCATGCACAGAGTACACAGTTCCTCAGAGTTCTGAAGAAGAGGCCAGAGGATGGCTAGTCAAGGCTGAAGGCAACAAACAGAAAGAAGGAACTAACCTTCCTTACAAAGAATACTACCAGCAATGCTAAAACCAATAAACACATCTGAAAGCAGGCAACACAAACACCGTGAAGCTGAGATGGCCACTGTGGGGTGGAAAGTAAGCACTGGCTCCAGGGGGCTGACCTTTCCCTGCTCATGCTATGAACTAGTTCAGCACCTGGCACAATGAAAGAAGGAAGGAACAGGTGAAGCTCCAGCCCAAAGGCCCCTCAGTCCACACCCAGGCCTCTGGAGGCACACAGGAAGTCCCAAGGAACAGAGCCCATGCCAGCATGACAAGAAAGTCCATGAAGTTGTATACAGAGACCATCCACTCAAAGGTACGAACAAATACCATGATGGTGCCAGAACACCAGCCATCTGTTTATTTTAAACAACTGAAACAAAAATTGTTTTAAATTACAGCTGGTGTCTGGGCCACTCTATCAAGCACTTAAGATACAGAGCTGATTATTTTTCTGGCAACAAGAAAGAAAGGCTGAAAGCATGGTGTCCTGTTACCAGCTGTTTCAGAGCAATCTTTACACTCTATGTCTGCTTCAGGACCAGACCCAGCAGAGCAGTCTGCACACGAAGCTGCTGTGGTTTCCCTTTTTTTTTTCTACTCTCCATCCTCATCCCCCAGGAACATGAATCACAAAAGGAGCCCTGTGAAGAGCTTCCTGAGTGACACCAGAAAGTAACTCCATGTCATTACCACATCTCAGTTGGCTTCTGCCTGTTCCCTGGATGTGGACTGCAGCTTTAGCTCTCTACTAATCTGCAGAGTGGACAGAACAACCTAAGGATGCTCTTGAGCCTGGTGTGCAGAACAAAGATACAGAAAGGATTAATATTTCCACTCTGTCAGGGCCTGGATACCAAGAGTGCTCATGTAGTGAGTCAATAACCACTTAACCAAGTCTTGACACTCATATCAACCTATCCCCAAGGCTGCTGAGGTTCCCTGCTCAGGTCTACCTGCAAGGCCACACTTATGCTAAAATGGAGAGGTCCATGTTGAGGGAACATATTATGTACCTGGGAGGTGGGAAGAGGGAACTGTTGCGGCCACTGGCTCCCAGACCCAATTCAGATACCTCCAGGCAGTCCGGAGGTCAGGTGGGCAGAAGATGCTCCAGGTCTAGGGGACTGAAAACTAGTCTAGAGGATCATGAAGTGAAACCTGTGAAAACCTGATGCAGTCAGTCACCTGACAAACTGTAGCTCCTTTCCACTGAAAGGAGAGGAGGCAAAAAAAACCATCTTTGCTGTTCACTGGTGTAAAAGCTAGGACCCTGCCTCTATTCCAATCCCTCCTCTCCTTGAGATGAGGCCCACACAGTACCTAGAATGCATGTGATCAACCCTGCATGAACTTCAACTAGTGCCTGCCCGGCAACATGCCTGCAGGTTTGGTGTCAGTTCGCATCAGCCGCCTCTAATGAAGGGTCCTCCAGTGGAATAGGACCACTGTGGATATTCCAGGAGTAATTTAGACCAGTGCTCTGTAAGCAGGCTAACAAAGTCCCCAAGACCTTGGGATCTTGTAAACACATTAGGAGACAGACCCAGAAAGCTGATACAAGTGTGGGCTGGTTGTCACTGGGCTGAAGCAGGTGGCGGACCTGTGGTGGACACCACTGTGACAGCTTGGTGTGAACAACCACAAGCTCCAGCATGGGCTAAGCCCAGCTCTGCCTCTCCTTAACAAATCCTTTTCCCAGAGCTGCTCTCAAGTCACTTCTGCTTCCTATACTCCAGAGAGCCTACACTACACTAAAGCTTACTGACTGCTGGTGACCATGAAGCCACTGGTAGGAGCTGAGTCTGGTGTCTAGCCAAACTTTGATGTTGTACCACTGTACAAGTTGGCCAGAGCCTCAGGCTTGTTTATTTTCTTCTGTCTAACTTCTGTGATGTTCCAACTAAACATGACAGTCTTATCAACAATCTCCAGGGAAAGGAAACAGCACAATACTTGGTTTGTCATGAAGACTGGCAGGTCCACTAGGCCATGTGATGTGGGAGAAAAGCTCTTATTTCTGAGAGGTTTGGAACTCCAGCCAGAACATGGCCACTCCTGTTGTTTTAAAGACCCATGCCCCAGCAGGGTTCACTTATCGCCCCTCCTCCGTCCCTAACTAACATTGCAGTGGCCTGTCTCCAAAGGTGCACGGGGCCCCCAAACAGATGCTGTCACCTTCTTTATATCTTCTCTGGGATCTTCCTGGAAAGTTCTCTGTAAAGGGAGCAAAACTGGCCAGAGAGTAAACTAGAGAAACCCTGTAATCTCAACATGAGGAGTGTAATCTTGGAGGTGGGGCAGGTCCTGAATTCTGCTCTGTTTAGTTAGTTCTCAAGAACTTCACAGGTTTAGGGGTATTTTAGAAATACTCTTGCTATCGAGCCTGGTCTGACTCCAAATTCTCCTTCCTCCCAAGGGCTAGAATTAAGGTGCATGCTACCACACGTGGTTTAAACTTCCTGATTTTAAGACGTAGTTTGGGGTAGACTTTAATTCTTTATAACCTAAGATTTTGACTAAAGGATGCTTCAGCCTATTCTTTGACAAGGCAACTGAAGTAGCATTACTTTTATCCTTAGACACCATCTCTATGCCACTGATGCCAATACAGAACCAAGTTGTTTTTTTTCCTTCTCACACTCTGATCAAAGTACATTCTGCTTATACTCTAATCAAGGCCCAGAGATGGACAATGCTGTCTTCACTGCCATAATCATCATAATCATCATCATTATATACCAAGTCACAGACGTTAGAAAATGGAGCCAGGATCCAAACCCAAGTACATAGAGTCTGAAAGTCAAAGATGCCCATGTCACCTCCATGACTTCAGTCTCATCACAAATACAAGCAGAGCAAAAGCTCTTTGTCCCTGACCTCTGAATAACATCAATGGCCATGACTTTGAAACAAGATATACATCTATGAGCTCTTTAGGAAAAGCCAAAATACAATTGAGATTCAACTATGTCATTCATGTACTAGCCACATGGCAGAAGGTATTCAGGTGAAAAGAGTACAGTTCTGGGCTAGATGTTGGTATGGAATAAACTAGCATTGTCATGGCCATAATGATGAGTTAGTTCATCTGATTCATCTGGTTACCAGCTACCTTCTCCACTCTCCTGCACCCACCTTTAACCACGACTTACTAGGCTTGGTGACTTCACTATCACAGTCTCCTCCTCAGCTGCATAGGCATTTCCTCACATCTGCATGCTAGGAGATACACAGACCACAACTATTAACTGTTATGCACCATCTTTATCAAGAGAGAAAGGGGGAGGAGAGAGAGAGAGATTGATTTCCATTGCAAATAAAGAGATCAAGGTAACTCTTTAATTCCATATCACATTGTGAATATTCTAGGGCTAACTAATGGTCTCTGGGCCTGGACCAGGTCAGTTTCTACTTAATAAGGATTTTTTTTTTTTTAATTTTTTTAAACTTTATTTATTTATTTATTTGCCTTGGTGTTTGCCTGGAACTGGAACTACAGACAGTTGTGAGCTGCCATGTGGGTGCTGGGAATCGAACCCGGGTCCTCTGGAAGAGCAGATGGTGCTCTTAACCGCTGAGCCATCTCTCCAGTCCCTTAATAAGGATCTTAACTGGTAGCTGCAAATATAGCTACTGGATGAATTTCTGCTTTGCTGATTTGAGACAAAATTTTTAATTTAGTCATCTCATTTTATATAACTGAGAAACAGAATTCTTGATCTCATATTTCCCAACCAACTTACATTGCATTAATGATGTGTCACTGAATGATTTTTCTTGGGTCAAAACTTTTTCTTATCCAATTATAATATATTATTAAAGATACATTCCAGCAACGACTTAAGGACAAGTCCCACAGCATAACACTCTCAAATGTCAGTCATCCTCCATCAAATCACAAGTTATCTGAAAGAACAAGTTGATATACACAGGACACCCAGTGCTGTGCTGCTGCTACCCAGCCACTCTGAGCTGCTGTAAACTCACTTGTGTCCTACAAAGACAGAGAGAGAGAGAGAGAGAGAGAGAGAGAGAGAGAGAGAGAGAGAGAGAGAGAGAGGACACTTAATGATAGAACATGTACTGAAGATGTAATGCTGTGAATGTCATCGTGAAAACAGAAAGTGTTCTTACACGAAGAGCTGACGAGGGTGTGTATGTATATATACTGTCTCTGATAGAATCTTAAGGGGCCACTATCAGATATACAGTTTTCTAATGCAACAAAACGTCAAAAATGTCTGTGTAGAGCTGGAGACATGGCTCAGCAGTTCAAAGTTCTTGCAGAGGACCTGGTTTCAGTTCCAAGCACCTACATGGAGGCTCACAACAGGCTGTAACTCCAGCTCCATGGGATCTGATGCTTTCTTCTGGTCTCTGTGGGCACTGCACACATGTGGTACACAGAGTCAGAATCTGAAAACAATTTTTTTATCTGTGTATATAAGTGGCCTCAAAGCCATTTTAAAGTAGTTTGAGAGAATGGCACTCATGCCCTCAAACACCTCTCAAGAGTCTCTGAATCAGGACAGATGCCATGACATTACCTTGTTAGCTCTTGCATTCAAAGTCCTCATTATCCCTTATGTCTCTGAGAATAGCTCTTGATTTTTCTTCTTCAGGGTAGATCTCTCTGGATTCCTTGAATCTAGAATGCTGCCTGCCTGTCTGAGGAGAAGAAGGGCCTCGTTCCTGATTCTTAAAGGGTCTCATCTCTTTTATGGATATCATCAATATAATGTTTATCTTTAAGTCAATAACTTTTTTATATTTAAAGAATTGAAGTTTTAAAAAGTAAAGCAGCCAGGCATGATAGCCATACCTTTAATCCCAGCAAGTAGAACTCCCTGAGTTCAAGGCCATCCAAAGTTATGTAGTGAGACCCTAGATTACTAACCCCCAAAACAAAAACAACCATAAGAATTACATTATTATCCACTAGCATACATTAAAACAGGTCTGACACTGGCCCTCATGCAGTTACAGAAGAGGCCTTAGCCCACGCTGAGCCTCCTGCCTGGCTTGACCCTTGATCGCAGGCACTCACACTGCAAGAGTTACCTCCCAAGAGCTCTTAACTGTGACATCTGCCAAATCTAGACTGTCCTGAGCCAAGTGTCTACCTGAGGAAAGTGTCACCACTTTGTACAGACAACAAAGCTGGGCCTCACAGCAGTCACACCACCTGCCAACCCCTTCAGATCAGCTGGCTGCAAAAGCACTTCTACCTCTCCACATTCATGCCAGGAACATGCCACACACTCCTGTCCCAGAAAAAGATCTGCATCCACACAGTCAGCACATTGTCAGACCTATCCTTGACCACATGGCAGCTCCACATGCAGTAGTCACCATACTTGAGGCCTGGGCTCTAGCATCACAGGCCAAGACAAGCAGTAGGGGCAAGCAGCAAGCTGTTGCAGATCAGTGACAGTCTATCACAGTTCTCCTCCACCCAGAAGACCAAGGGTTGGGCAGGTGCTCTGGTGCATGGGCAGCCCAGCCACCACTCACTGTATCAGTCTGAGCACTACACTGCACATTAGTCCTGCTTTCTTTTTACCATGGTGGCTGTGGCTCAATGTCCAAGTCCACAGAAAATATTACTTCACCATCTTAGAATAGAAGCTACACCTCCAATCTTACCACTAGTCCTGTTACAAGCCACGATAAACAGCATGGGACAAAGGCCAATGCTGCAGAGCCAGGCTTTCCGAGAATTAACAGAGCATTTACTCTCTGAGTATGACTGCTCTGTCACCCTAATACTCATCCTATGTTGCAAAGGCCTAAGACCATGCCACTGCTCAGATTCCTGGAACAGGGACAAAGCTGTGAGAGCACCATACTCTGGCTTCCCTGCTACTCGTCTCCTCTCTGAAAGCTGCTCTGGCAGATAGGCAGGCTTCCTTTGCTTTTGCTGCTTAAGGAGCAAACAAAAAGAAAAGGGGAAAAATGCCAGACAAGCCAACTGGCCTGGCCTGAATGTGTGACCCCAGCAGCAGTAACAGTTCCCTCACTCCAAATAACCAAATATCGGACAGGCAGCAACCGATACTTCTTCCACTCCAGGGGAAGCATGCAGTAATCCGTTCACTTTAATGCTGCCCCCTGCCCCAAATACCACTAGGAAACCAGAAGGAACCTTTAACTCCATGTTGCTGATTTCTGGTAACTGCTCTGTGCCACAGCTAGGCCCACACTAAGAACCCTTTCCATAGTCCTTAAGGTTGGACCTCATGAATTTCATTGTCCAAACCAGAACTAAGGTCCTCACAGGCAAAGTAGGGTGCCAGAGTTGAGCCTGGCTTGATCTATCCTGGAATTCAGTTGTTCTCTCTATCAAAGCAACCTTGAGTTGCAGACATACATGTGCTGCCCTGGATGTCTCTGAGTAGACATAGAAACCTCAGTATCAGAATGTGCCCCGACTGCTCCAGGTTATCTTTCTAGGAACCCTCCTCCCCTCCTCACTGGGGCCACTTACCCACTACCAGGAGCTGCCAGACCACCACCCTCTCCATTCATGATCCCTATATCTTACCATTCTCTCTGCTTGACAATCAGTCTGTCTGCCTTCACTAAAGTCACTGTCCTGTGGCACAGCCATCTGCATTTCTTCAGGAGAAGCTTCTCCAGTCTTGCTGTCCCACCATCCATAGACCTATACAAGCTGGCTTCCTACTGCATAGAAGGCTATGAGTCACAACTATCAATGACTTACTACTGCCTAAAGCAAAGTCTTCCAGGTAGAGGACATTTATGGTCAGATAGTGACCCGACATTATAATGTGAAAATTATTATTTAATTAAATAATAACTTATAAAAATTATTAACTTTTCTCTTTCAACTTTTCTGATCAAACAATGAGCAAGTCCCAACTGGTAGTATAATATGTTTAACTCTGCAAATTCCTCTAAATTCTCTTTGCAACAAAACCAAAACATGGAGCAAGTTCATGGCCCATGCTGACTGGAGTCTGACAACTGTTTGCTTTCAGGGCACTCCACACAGACATGAGGCTCCTACATGCAAACAATATTGGTTTTCTACTTGCTTAAAGAGACAACATTTCTTTCCAATGACTTAAAACTTTTAAATTGAATTATAAAAGTATATTAACTCAGAACATATGTGGCTTCAAGCTGAGAACAGGGATAATACAGGTGGTCTTAAAATGACTGCAATCAAGAAAGACTGTTTTTTTATTTGTTTTTGTTTTTCAAAATAGGGTTTCTCTATGTAACAGCCCTGGCTGTCCTGGAACTCACTTTGTAGAACATGCTGGTCACAGAGATCTGCCTGCTTCTACCTACTGAGATGCTGGGTAAAGGCATGTGCCACCACTGCCCAGCTTGAGAAAGACTGTCCTGACTACTCAAATGTAGCTGTCTGATGCTGCCCATACTAAGTCTCCCAAGTTTCTGCATTGCCTTTCTGTCTCCACTGTCTGCTCAGACATGCAGTTCCTGAGTCAGCCTCATTTCCCTGCCAATGTCCTACCTAAACCAGGTCTCCAAGATAAGTTTGGGAGAAGAAAAAATTCAAATGCCACTTTCCATCTAGTATGCTTTCCAAACATCAGCTACCTGCTTCTTCCCAGCCCCAGAGCCACAAAATGTCAGAGAAAAGTCTGGTCCACATGGAGATAATGGCTTCAAGGAAGCTCTTCCCAGGGGATTTTCAGGGGTAACTCAGACACACCCCGACTCGGCATTCCTTCATGGAATGTGTGGCTCTCCTAGACGGTTCACAGATAAAAACCTATGACAGAAGCCCACCCCTCCCTATATTGTGGGCCCCTGGCGTCCTGTATCTTGATGAGGATAGGGAAAGAAATGAGGTTCAGAGGTCACCGTACAGTGAAACTGGCACCAGTAGCCCAAGGGTGTTGACAAGACCAGAGAGGTTACAGGTCCAGCGAAGCCCAAGGCCACAGTGGAGGCTCTGGGAGGAGGCCTGAGGCCATGTGTTATATGGCTGCTGTACTGCACGGAGCTCCTCACTGAGATCCCAGTCCAAACCACCTGCATTTTCCTTTGTCACAGGAGTTCAAGCTTCTGGGACTAAAAGTCCTGACTGGGAACAAAAACCCTGTCATCTGTCAAAGAAAGAGATAGATGGGAAGGCATACATATGGGCAGGCAATCTTGCCCCTACTTTGGTACCAGCTTGCACTGACATTCAGGTAGCCAAAGAGAAGAAATTGGCAGCTAGCTGTACATAAAAATCCTCCTAGTACCTTTCAGAAGTACTGGGAGGTGTGTCTACTCCCGTCAACTCTGATTAGGGAATTCCGAGTGTAAACTCCTAGCAATGTGGAGAACAGACTTCAATAGCACCTACAGGTCACCTTAAAACAAATGTGCAACTCAACACATTGTTGAGACCAGGAAAAATGCAGCTCACCTCACCTACTTAAAATGGTGTGTGATGTGTCTGTGAGAAAAGCCATGATATACTACCCTAGCAAGTCAACAAGTCCCAAACCATCTTAGCTCATGACTCTATACACTGCAGTCATCCCTACATCTTAGGTAGTGATCCTGAACCCCTACTATTGCACTGTATTGTAAAGTCCTCACAGGGAGATTATTTCAACTTGAAAAAGGAAGAAGAGGCAGATTCCAAAAAGGTTGGTAACATTGAGAGATCCCACTCCTACACTGTACTGTTAGAGACTGACTGTAAAAAGAAAGGTCTACCTTTGAACTTTGGCCATAATGTACCAGTGAACTCCTTAGTAAGACTAAGACCATGGAGTTAGGTCTGGGCCACCCTCTTTTCCAGGCCAGATTTGTGGGATAAGGGCTCTGGAAAGATAAGTTAGGGCAAAAAAAGACAAAGAATAAGCTCTAGAAAGGCAAGAGTTTTCATAAAAATGGGAGCATATGCTTAGCCTTCTCAGGCATTAGTGGGTGTGGGAGAAGCTGAAGACAACTTAATGGTCTAATAAAATGTTTACAGGGCAAAGGATCCTTGTAGACAAGTACTGCCTGGGACCAGCAGTCCATCTGCTGAGGCCTGAGGCCCTTTCTCTAGGAGATTTCACTGCAATAGAATTAACAGCTTTACAAAGACCTCTACCCTGGTGGCTTGGGAGCCTCTCATTAGGTCCCTCCTTGCTCCAGAGGTCCAGCCCACTATTGCCCTGTGGTTCCCCTCCCCTAGCCTGCTTGGTGGCACCAAAAATGGGTCTTCCCTATCTGTTTTCACTGTGCTGAATCTTCCAGAAGGCAATCTTTGCCTTGAGCTCAGCATAAAACCTGGCCTAGGGGAGAGGCCTATCAATTTTCAGGTAACCAGCTGAGTGAAAAACAAATAAATGGCCAAGCAACAGACAAACCAATGACAGAAAGGTCTCTATCTCATCTTGATTAACTGCAACTGATATATCTTAACATCCACTTAGTTCAAATTGTACAGAATTGTAGAAATTAGCAAGCTGAGTCTAACTTGCCTGACTACTGACAACTACTCACTGAAAACTTCAGCCATGAAGCTGACAAAAGTACCTGACAGGGATGTGTGACAAACATATACTCGTTCTTCTCATTAATGCCTAGATAAATAAATCTCCTATAATTGAGCCTGACATTCCCAATAAGACAAGCATGGCTGGATGAGTTTCCAATTGGACTTGGGAGGGTCCAACTTAAGCTCTCTCTCTAGTTCTGTACCCACAGTACAAAGGGAAGGCACGGGCACTTCGGAATGTGGCCAGCATGCACTCTGAGCAAGTATGTCATGTGGATGACTAGGCAGGGAGGGTAGCAAGGACAGTACACCTGTTGACAGCAAATGTGAGTTCTCAGGAAGATTCTAGGAAGCTCCCTGAACGTAGCTTCACACAAAAGAAGGAAGGGGCATCTGTGTTCATCAGGATAAGCAAAAGTGGGCAGGGAACTTCTTCAAATAATCAAAAACAAGTACAGTCTCCCTAACAGATGCCAGCATTCAGAATGGTGGCAGCTGATGAGACTGGGTGGACTACGTACTAGGCCTCACTTTATGCTGCTTACATATTAATTTATCAACCCTCACAATGACTGTTATAATACAGAGAGGAACAGCAACTGAAGTGCTGAGTGACTGAGTTACTAGTCCAAGATCACAGTGATCTCAGTGATGGAGCCAGCTTTCCCAGCAAAGCAGCAGGGCCAGAGCCCCTGTGCCCCACACTGCTACTCTGAAGTCCACACTCTTCTGTGTTCCTTCCTTGTAAGAGTTAACACTATGCAAAGGACTTGTTCTTTGGGAACATATAACTTTATAAAGTAATGAGAAAATAGGATCAATTCACATGTTGCAGCCTGCTTTAGAGACCCCCTAGCTCTAACAGAATTCCCACCAAGAGTTCTGATAATACTGACATTCAGTAAGCCCGCTTCATGCACAGATCACTGACATATTCTGAAAGTTGACTTGGTTTTTTTTTTTTTTTTTTTTTTTTTAGGTAACAGAGCACCAAACCTGATAGTCCAGAGGCCAAGTACAACAGAGCCTCAATTACCAAGTCAATAAGCATGGCACATCAACTGATGGTTATAAAGGGACTTTTGTTACCATTCTATCCTTAGAGCACAAGCACACACTCCAAACTTCAGATGTCTTCACAGTGTATAGGAGCAGAAGTTAGGTCTGGAAAAAGCCCACCAGCTTTAAAGGCCAGCAAAGCCAAGCTGTCACTACTTAGGTCAGATACTCAGTCTCACAGGCTTTCATTCCCTCAGCCATACTTCACAGATTAGGATTCCGTGAGCTGTTATGTGTGATCATTTGCACAGGTATCTATCTGAACAGAGATTGCACCCTGGGGTGCCCAGAAAGGTCTTGAGTATGACCCACCAGAGCCCAATTAGAAATCCACCCAGCCATGTTTGCCTGATTGGAAAAGCCAAACTGAACTGGCAATGCTGGCTAACCTTCACTGCCCTGACCCTGGAACGGGTATCTGGTGCTTTCCTATGTAGTTGCCAACACTCCTCTTCCTCTACTCAAGTGAAAATACCACTACAAGCAAAAGCCCATCATAATTCAACACTAAGCCTTGTGTACACCTGGAGAGAAATGGGGATAGCAAGAGCCTCTATATAAGAAATAGTAGAGGGCCACAAATCAAACCAAGTAACATGACCTCAACAAATGCCATTAGAATGTCACTGATGGAACAAAGACCTTCCCCTGACTCAAATTTTACCTTTGGGCATAATCACCCATTCATGCCAACTACTGTCTGGTGTCCCCAGGGGCAAGGTAGCTCACAGTAGAAAATAACCCACATAAACATGTTAGAACTGGGATAAAACTAAAAGAAAACATGAGTGGCTAGAAATACAGCTCTAGCTGTAGAGTACCTTCTAATATGTACAAAGCCTCATAATTCCAGCATTTAAGATGTGAAGACAAAAGGACCAGGAGTTCAAGGTCATCTTCAGCTACATACTGAGATCCAGGCCAACATAGGATATAAGACCCTGTCTCAAACAAAACACCACCACCAACAACAAAAAGCAAAAAAGTTAAGCAGTACTTAAATGTAAGAATTATAGCTAATGTGTTATGTTTACCATTCATGTACCATAATTAATAGAACAAAAAAATCTACATGATCATCACAGTAGATGACACTTTTTATAAACACCAATTTATACAACTACTCATGGTAAAACTGACTGACACAATAAAGAAGATGTGTAAAACATCCGCAACAGGACAAAAGGGTGACCTAGCTGCCACATCTGTGCCCCCATTGTCAGAGCTGAACTGGTTGACCTGGCTGGCTAGGTGAATATCTCCTTCCTCCCTCACCACTCTGTGTCCTTCCCAAAGCTATATGCCTCAGAGAAGAGGATGTCTTTCCCTGATAGAAGAGGACTGTTCTTTGGTGAAGAGTCTATAAGTAGCCATACTCCCCTGGCAAGACCCTTTAAAAGAGCCCTCAAAAACTCCACAGTAAACAACACACTCAACAGGAATAGTAAATGTTTTGTCCCCATAATAAGACCAAGAAAGGACAAACCATCTTCTTGCCATATTGGGCAAGAATAAGGACAAAGATTCTGATTCTGTTTTGGTTTGGGGATTTGGGGGATTACTTTGTTTTTTTAAGGCAGAATCTTGCTATATACCCCAGGCTGACACCACCACGTGTGGTGAAACACTGCCTCTGAGCCATGAGAACTCTAAACGTTAAAACTCAAAGCATCAGATCTAGGGAAGTGCAGCAAAATGGCGCATTAGGGACAAATATACAGCAAGTTATTTTAACTTCTGTCCATGAGGATATTTTAGGAATAACCAGTTGTGGTGGAGCATTATACAACCAAAAATAATCAGAGGTCCCCAGAGTCCAGAATTACAGTGCTTTGCCCTTTCCAAATGAAATAAGATAATACTGTCCACCCACCAGGCCTCATTCTTGCCAAGATCAGTCAGGTGCATCTGCCCTTCCCAGTCCCCAGACTGAGTTCTATCCTATGCTGGGCCAGGCAGTCATCCTTACACATGCCAGTAGAAAACATATATGCAGAAATTGGATACTGCTCTCCTGGGCACTGCCCGGACTCCTAGGCTCTGGGCTTTCATTTCTCCCTCTTGGGATTTCCCAGATCCTAATATTGTAGTTCTGAAGCTCATTCAAACCTTCCCCAGCATACTGATCCTAGCTCCCAACAGACCTCTGTTCACCAGAGAGTACCCAGAACTCTGGGTCAGATACCACCTCTTACCTCCTACCTGTGCCCAATATCTATCAGAGCTCAGCTCCAAGTCCTCCAGTAGGAAAGACAGTGTAGGATCATTAGAGCAAGCAGTTGCCCAAAGTTCAGAATGCATCCACCATAATTTAGAGATTTGGTTTTTTTTATTTTATGTGCATAAGTGTTTGTCTATGTGTATATATGCACCATATTTTAGGGGACATTCTATTGTAGTGGTTATGAACTTATTCTAACATGTACTGGGAGGATATGACACTAGCACTTTTAATCCATGTCTTCAAGGAGGAGCTGGCTAAGCTAAAAAAAAAAAAAAAGTCAAGTTAAAAAATAAAACAAAGGGGCTACAATGCAGGCTGTAAACAATGCAGGCCTATGGTCTTTAGCATCTAACAGGGAACCTCAGGGTTCCTTGTCTCAACTCAGGGTTGAAAGAAACCGTATAGTTCACAGCTTCTCTACTCAACCCCAAAGACAGCTATCAAGTGACCAAAGAAGACACACTGTTGGCACAGTCGGGTGGCACAAAGACCCCGACAGACCACAAGTTCGTTCCTCCATGAGACCACAATACCAGACCATTTTCCCACAGCTTCAACCCATATTCTTTTCCTCTCCACCAAGGACTGGATGAAAACAGGCCATAGCGGGATTCTTCTATAGATCAGATGGAAAGTCTCCTGGATGCCTCCACAGGTTAAGGCCACAAATGTGGGAGTCTTATAGAGGCAACACACTGCACAAGTTTGACTAACCTTGAGGCTGGGCTTTCTAATCCAAGTTTACCAAGTGAGTATAAGGGTTTGTCAGGGCACAGTAAGTCAAAAAATAAATGGAGGTAAGGCTTTTATTCTAACAAATGACAACTCACTTAAAATACTATTTATATAAAACAATCAGTACATCTGGGGGGAGCTGCTTGGCAACATCTATTACAATACAACTGCCCAGCTATTTCTACTTCTAAAAAAGAAATCTCAAAGTGCAGAAAGATGTGTTCATCTAGAAAGACTAGAGACAGCCGAGACACCTGCAGCTAACAGTGGGTTAGATGGTACATAGACACAGGCCATGTCCTACAGTCATGAAGCTGAGGAGAATTTGAACTCTGAAGGTACGAAGGAAGGTCACCTCTAAGGGGAAGGAAAACAGGGTGCAAAGCCAGTGAGGCACAGCCCACTGGGAAGCCTAAAGCCTCACACATGCACTCAGGAACAGAGACCTGAGCAGAGGAATCCACACTGCCCTTCTGCTACCTGCCTACAGAAGGCAAGGCAACACTCACTTTCTCTGAACATTTATAGAGTGCTTGAGTATGGAGAGTTGGTGGTCTGAAAAAAAAAAAGATTTAAAACAAGATATATTCAATTATAAGGATGACACTTTGAGGGCTGGAAAGATGGCTCAGTAGTTAAGAGTGCTTACTGCTCTTGGAGAGGAGAGAAGCTCAAGTGTCAACATTCAAGCCAGGCACTACAACAGACTGTAACTCCAGTTTCTCAAGATTTGACACCCTTCTCTGGTTTACGCGACTCACACATGCACACAACAATAACACATACGCATAAAGAAGTTTTAAGGTATACATCAGGAGGAGGGTGAAGAAAAATATGGCCTATGTTCAGGTCAAAGGCTTGCTTGGCCTGAAAAGTGGGGTCCTTGGTAGAAAGATGCCCACATATTAGAGAAGAAATTCAGGCAGACAAAAGTACTTCCACAGGCAAGAGTATCCCAGTGTCCCTGTAAGAGCAAGGTCAGTGTCTCCATTCTATAGGTATGGGTTATGGCTCAACTGTTTAGTAACCCTTGACAAAATGTCACTATAGGATATAAGTATACCACCACCAAAGTGCCCTGTCTAAGCTGGAAGTCATTTTTGGGCTTAGAACTTTCTGGGTGTGTCTTCAAATACACGCATACTTAATTGGGCCTTAGCAACTATTTCCCAAGAGGAAATGCTAACAGGCCACCAGTAGCAGGCTTTACAAAGACTAAGCAATTCAAGGGCAGAAATGTCTGGACAAAGCATGGAGACAGAATGAAGTGGTAGTCCTCTGCCCACAGCCATGCAAACCACATAGCTTTTGCAAAGTCCTAAGACTGCTGGGGCCTGCCTCGCCTCTCGTCCTGCCTTCCTATCTACAGCCACCCTTGCCTACTCAGAAATAAGGCTGCTCGGGGTCTAACTCTCCATCGCTGCCAAGAGAAGGACCAATACACTCAGACTCCAGAACCCACACATCCCACAGCTCAGTTCAGAACTGCACAGACAAAAGGCTGGGGGAGGGGAGGGCAGAGGGAATAAAAGCTCAAAGATTAAAGTCTCGGGCAGACAGCCGGCTCCGCTTTTTAATAACTGAAAACAGAGTTGGATCTGAATGTGCCCATTGTCTGGCAGAGGGGCAGTCCTCACAGGCAGGACTGGCTGGCGACAGGACTACCTCCCCCCCAGAAACATGATTTACATGGGGAGGTGGGACAGACTTCAACTCTGGTGACAATGACATAGGACACAACAGCCAGGTGAAAAGCTATGGAGCCAGGAGCCAAGGCTTTAAAAGCCTTGAGCCTCAAGTCCACACGCATGAGGACACCAGAGAGAAACCCATCTTCCCTTCCACTGCTGCCATGGGGACTACAGACTGGTACTACCTTCCAAGAAGCAGTATGGCAATGTACGGAGACCAAAGGCCTGGTGGCCCTGAACATCACTTTTAGAAATGCAACCATAGGAAATAATCCAGCTCAGTCTAGCCCTCAATGCACGGAGATATTTAACACTATACTATCTATAGCAGCAAGATTTCAGAACAAGCTAAATGAACCTCGATAGAGGGAACAGTTATGTTTATTTACTCTTAATCTGCCTTACAGCAAAAGGATGTAAAGCAGCTTACAAAAATACACATGACAAGGAAAGTAAGAGGGAGAACCTCGGCTTCAGAAGGGACAGCATTCCTTCGGCAAGAGAAGTCAGGATAGACTGCAAAGTCCCAAGCCGTGAACATGGACGTTCTTGTGAAGACCTCATGGTAAACTTGTTCCTGCTTTTACCTCCACCACTGACAGCAGTGCCCTTTCTGCATACCTGCCCTTACTGCACAAGGCCTCAGTAACCCAATAAGGTACTTGTCAATTTTGTGCCCATTAACAGAGGCCACCCAGGGCTGGAAATGACAAACACAATTTCTGAACAAAATGTGTCTAAGTCAATTTTTTCCAAACCCTCCCATGTCTAAACAACAGTATATTTATCTGCTAGACTGCCTATAGGCGTAAAAAAATGTTTGCTAAAGTACTGAATGGCATGGGGAAATGCTTAGAGTACAGTGTTAAGGTTAAAAGGCAGCAGAAGAAAGTTATACAAATATACAATTCCAACCATAAAAAGTAAATTATTATTTTCTTATATCTTTGTCTATTATCCATTATACATGAAGACTATTGTGATTTTGTATCACAGCATACATTCTATCCACACACACACCAATCACTCTTAAGTAAAAACCTTATAAATCAGAATCAGAAAATGAGCATGCTGAAGTCTGTGCAAAGGGAAACCCTGTGCCCATATCCATCAACTGTTGATCACAACAAATGAACAATTTTAATTGGCTAGGCACCATGGAGCAGGGTGTCTTTGTTTTTTGAGACAGTGTATTACTATGTAGTCCTGTTGTCCTGGAACTTGCTCTATATACCAGGCTGGCCCAAGTGCTGAGACTGAGGCATGCACCACCATGCCCTGCAGGGTGTCTTGTCTTTTTAGTTATTTGAGAAGACCCATGTCAGAAGAGAAGGATTATAAATCACCTTTTCCTTCCTTTTTTTTTCCCTTTAGAGACTGACTCACACAAATAGCAGAGTGGTTCAAAAACCTACCCATATGGACAGGGCCCCACAGATGGGCAACAAGGACAACCTACTGCTGTTCTCAACAATGCTTCTTTGCTGGGACCCAAACCCCTCCAGACACTGTGATGTGTACTTTGCTGGGAGAAGGCTGAGTTCTTCTAAAGGGTCCTCTGTCCACTGTCCTTGAGATGGGCTTTACCATCCTGACTCCATACTGGCAGCTCCCATGTACTTGCACTTTGTATGTTACTGAAAGGAGCTGAGTTGTGCACTCTCCCTCATCGCTGGTATGAGGCTTCATGTCTCAGATGTCACAAGCAGCACTGCACATTCAGCACAAACTACCTACCTCTTCCTCAGTTTCTCCATTCCTTCACAAATGTCACAAAGAAGCCTGACTTATTCAGTCATTCCCTAGAATATCCATGACAAAATCACAACATAGCTCATAGTTATGGGCAGAGAGTCCCAGAGATCCCCTGAATGGCCTGGCCATGTGGAAGGTAACAACCTGCCACTGAAATAACCTCTCTAGTCCTACCTGGATCCTGCTGGTTTCTGACAGGAGAAGAAATCAGGACTGCCACAGAACACAGGATCCTCAGCCTAGATGGACCTCTGTTACCTCCCGTTAGGAGGCCAATAAGCCCAGAGAGGATCAGAGACTCTGACCTTGTGACTGTGTGACATGCCATATAGGTGCCCTGCATTTTGTGAACTGGAAAGATTCCATGTCCTAATGAACAGCAGAAGGGAAGGAAGTGGGAAGCATGAACTCTTCCCCAGGAATGTGGGCTGGGACAAGGTGTGGAGCCCTCTTTTTCCATGTCAGTGGAAATCTTTTCTTCTTCCCTCTGGTCCCCTGGCTAGAACAGATTCCAAGTGCTGTGGATTATTCTCATTTAAGATACACTGCTTCCTTCCCCTACCCTCCCACTCCAGAGGGAAAACCATGTACCTGTGCTGGCACCCAGTGAAGTTTGGCTTAGAGCAGGGAAGACCAAGGAAGTGGATGAGCCACATCCAAATCCTGCCCTGCCCATCAGTGAGCCTATGACCTCACAAGACATTTCTGTGGCTGTGCTTCCTTACCAAGAAGTGATGGTAACACCCTTACAGAGCCACAGGGAGCTTCTTTTAAAAAAAAAAATTATTTTTATTTTTTATATGAATTGGTGTTTTGCCTGCATGTATAACTGTGTAAGGGTGTCAGATCTTGAATTTACAGACAGTTGTTAGCTGCCATGTGGATGCTGGGAATTGAACTCAGGTCCTCCAGAAGAATAGTCAGTGCTCTTAACTGCTGAGCCATTTCTCCAGCCCCACAGTGAGCTTCTTAAATTGGCATTTTTAAATCATGTTAATATGGTGGCTGGTACTAAGCAAAGAAGTTAATATATTTTAAAGTTATTATTTCCACACAAATAAACAGATAAACAATCACTCAAAGACTGAAAAATCACACATGGGCAAATGAGCAAATGTATAGGGGAAGCATGCAGATACCAAGCTACAGAACAGTGCAGGCCTCCTTTGGCAGGACATTTGGTTAGTGCTGGCTCAACCCGAGGCTCCCACTACCAACGCTGCCTGAGCAGCCATGGCAAGAACTGCACACAGGGAGCAGTCAACCCTACAGTCTCTCAGAGGCTGGCCTCTATAGCACTATCTTCCCAGGGGTGTGACAGGCAAGAGAATATTGTATCAAGAGAGGGTGTCTGCTCACTCCCTCAAGCTCTCACAGGAGTGCTCCTATGTGAGAGCTCCCATGTGAGGCACTTGGGACCATCAGATTCTAGGAAGTGGCCTCAAAGACTGTCAGTCTGTATGGTGACCCTTTCAGTCCTCCCCATAGCTATTTGTCTTAAGGGCAGTAAGGGCAGTACCAAATTTGAACCTAAAATCTAAATCCTAGGTTCTTTTCTACAATGTTGAACAGCCCCCAAGAAAGAAAGAGGCTAGATGGCTTCTGAGAAAAAAGCACGCCAGAGCCCAGTGCACATATCACTACCACCTGCAAATTTGCAGAACGTCATTTGCATTTGCCCAAGGAAAGTAACCTGTTACCTCTTATGTGCACTCTCCCCACAGACTGCACACTTTTCTTCCAGTATCACTTAGTAAGTGTTGGAGAAAGAGTCCATCAGTCCATGGAAAGAGCAGACTGGGGAGGGAGCCAGGAGGGAGCAGAACATATGTTAGAGGTTCACAGCTCCAGGAGCACAGCATTGGGAAAGGCCAGAAGGAACCTTGAGCATACTGGGTTGGGCTTCAGTGTCAGAGCAGGGACATCATGGAAGAAAGGGCAGGAAAGGGGCTGGAGAGAGCCATTGCAGTTGGGGTGGTGGCCCAGAATTCTCTGGGCAGGTTCTTCCTTCACTGCAGGAACTCAGGTGCAGGGAGCAGGCTTAGGTGGAATAAAGGTGCCTGCAGGACGACTGACAGTCTCACATACACACTGATTTACACACTAGCCCAGGAGTGTGGTGGCACAGCACCTTTCAGAGTGAAGTAATAGCCCAAGTCACATGGAGAACTGTGCCCCAGCAGCAGTGTTCAGCCAGGCTAGTTTGTGGCTGTTATTCCAGAGCCAGTTTTGCTGTTTCTACTGTGTCGGAAAGCTACTCATACATACCACCATGCCAAGTGTTTTATGGTAAAGAAATGGCCTAGTGGCTAGTAAGACGACTCAGTGAGTAGAGATGACTGCTGCTCAGGCCTGGTAACCCCAGCTCCGCCTCCAGAACCCATGTTAAGGTGGAAGGTCAGAAAGAACTCTACAAAGTTGTCTTCTGATCTCCATGGGCAGGATGTGACTTATGTGTCCCTACCCCACATATACAGAAACACACTAATTTTTTTTTTTTTAATTTAAAGAGGAAAAAAAAAGCTAGCCTCACTTTAATTTTTAAAACCTGCCTTTTCTCCTTAAAGGACAACTTGAATTGTATCCAGCAACTCTACGCTTAGGTAAACACCCAAAGAGGTTAAAAACTCAATCCTTAAAGACCCATGGTTCCCAAGAACATATTTGCTTCACTATCACCAAATCAATAAATACACAGAAAATGAAAATGTGCTATATATACACTCCATAAAGAGGGAGGAAATTCTGATATGTGTTACAACATGGGACTTCTGAGAACATTACACTAAGTGAAAAAAGCCAGCCACAGAAGAAAGAGTGCATGATTGTGTTTATGCACAGTCCTTAGTTAGGCTCCAGGTAGAAAGCAAGATGATGGCAGCCAAGGGATGCAAGTGATGGGAGCCGTGCCATTCAAGAAGGTTCACATTGGTGTGGTGTTGCAAACACAGTAGCGAGGGCTCCACACTATCAAAATATTGAACACTACCGAACACTTAAAAGTCTCAACAGTGCTTTCCTACTTTACATTTTACTACAATAATACCTCACACATTTAAAAAAGTATCACCAAAATGGACAACATTCTATGGCTATGATTAGGGAGATCATGGCATGCCCAAGTCAGAAAGTGGTCAGAAAGAAACATAGTCAGTGAGCCTTGTGGACTAGTAGGTCTTACCCCATGCTGAGAAAAACAGGTTAGGTTCACAGAAGCCATGCTCAAGAGACTGAAGAAGGAAAACCTCAGAAAAGAAGATGCAGGGCCTCTTCATCTGGGCCGTAATTCCATGTCTTTACACGCCCCCATCCCCAAGTCACGGCCTGCTAGGGCCCGCCAGCCTCATCACCTGTCCAGGTCACACATACCCACAATGATAGCAAAGGCAGTGTTATGCAGGTAAGAGACCAGAGGGAAGACAGGTGAATTTCTAGGAAAGCATTAAGCACTCTTAAGCATAGAGCCCCTCATGACAAATGAACCAGGAACCCTTAGAAGAGGTGGGGCCAGAACACTGCAGATGAGGAAGCCCCCGCAAGGGGGGCTTGCTGGCAACATACCTTGCTTGTACAGTCAAAATGCACAAGAGTTTGGAAATAGTCAATTAGATGTGATCCTGTGGAACACTAACACCAAAGGTCTGGAGTGGGGCGCATTAGCTATGCATTCCAAATTCCTGATTCCAGGCCATCCGAGAGGCAGAGACTTTCCCATCTACTACAAAGGGTCAACAGTACCATGGCCGCCAACTTTCGCCTGGGGGCAATGTGGCAGCTAGCCAGGAATCTAAAAGCTGCACCTGATTGGCATAAAACGAAGTCAAATGGAGTCCCTTTCATCTTCCCCAAGGAAGAGGGGCCCTGAGGCCGCCCTGCCTGCCACCCGCCTGCACACCCAGCAGGCCTCCTGGAGGCAGCAACAGAGCCCTCAGCCCTCCCTCTACACCCATACCTCACACCCTTCAGCTTTAAGCACCCTCTTCCACTACCACCAGCCTGATTTCTAACCTGCATTCCTCCTTTCTGCCCCTTATCCCTCCCCATGGGCTGCAAGAGCTAGCCTCTAAAACAGTCTCCTGGGATTCTAACTGCATTTCTGTTGCTATGATCACAACCTGAACAAAAGCCTCTTAGAGGAGGGAAGGGCTCATCTGATACAACAGTCTGTCACCAAAGTCAGTCAGACCATATCCACAGTCAAGAGCAGAGACCAAGAGTCCTGCCTGTTTGCTAGGTTGTTGCTCATGTTGACCTAGCTTTCCTCAGTTACAAAGTCCAGGACCAGCTGCCCAGGGCAAGGCACTGCCCAGAGTAGATTGTGTCTTCCCATGTCAATCAACAGTCAAGACAATAGTCCCGACAGGCCCAGACTGACCTGATCCAGACAATCCCTGAACTGCAGCTCTCTTCCCAGGTGACTCTGGGTTGTGGCGAGGTGACATTAAAACTAAACCAGCACATCCACTTCTCTCCCCTTCACCCCACTCAAAAAACCATAGACTGTCCCTCCCATGCCACAGACCTTTCAAAGACAACCACTTGCTCCAGGAAATGCCTTACATGTCCTGGCCTGACCAGCTTTACCAACTGTGTACCAGTCTCATACCTTGTTGCATCTTCTGAGCCCACTGAATTCACAAGTGTCCAGGAACTGTCATCTGCCTACAGACAGACTCCAACTTACCTGTCAGAACCCCATACAAAGGATACCTCCTCCAGGAGCCCCAACTCCCACTGCACCCAGTGGTTTTACAGTTCGTATCCCTCACATACTATGCCTCTCAGCACATTTGCTTCCCATGCTGTCTCTTATTCATCAACTCCAAGAACATAAGTCCTGGAAGGTGAGGTGGCTAGCATCCAGCACCCCACATTCATGAGAAATAATAGATGGCATCCATCCTCACCTCATGGGCTATGCACTAATGTTTTCTTCTCCTCACAAACAACATCAACAAGAAGGGCTTAAGGAAGGATCCCAGGTGCGTCAGAAGCCAGCAGAACTGGAATGTACAACTGTCTTAGCTTCCATACTGCTACTACCGTGCAAATTTCCAGAACACCTAATTTCCTTATCTCCTCTTCCTAAGTTCCTGAGTCAGGGAGAGCATCTTTTAATTCATTTTGGCTCAAGTAGCAATTCCTGAACTAAATATGAATGAGGCCCTTAACAACTACATATGAAAGACAATGTTCATGGAGAAAGAACTTGCTTAGGAACCATTTGACCTTCACACTCAAGCTTTGGATTCTAACAGTAATGGTTCCATCATGCTGAAACCCAGTGAACATAAAGACATCAGAGGATTGTCTCCATGCTCTTGCAGATGGAGCCTCAGCAGTCAGATTTCCTGGAATGCACCCTAGGAGCAAAGGGGATACAAGCAGTAGAGGTGGCTAGTGATGTCAGAGAAGGATGGAGGAAGAGTGTGCCATACTCCCCCCTCCCACACACACACAGAGATAAACACACACATAGATACACACACACACAGTGCACAGAAATCCATCATTAACCTGCTCCCTGCTTTAGCCCTGGGAAGACAGAGTCTTGTAGGAGAGTTGTATATGTGTGAGAGCCACAGGACAGCCTTGGATGTTTTCCTCCTCAGGTGCTGTCCACCTTGTGTTTTCAGTCGGTCTCTAAGTGGCTTAGCGCTCATCCATTAGACTAGGTTGGCTAGCCTGAGAGCCTCAAGATCATTCATCCCCAATGCTGGGATTACAAGTACTGACCACCATACAACAACAACAAAACAAAACAAAAAAAAAAACAAAAACCAACAAACAAATTAAAGAAAAATCTCATATGAGTTCTGTGAATCAAACTTGGGTCTTCCTGATTGTTGTGAACTCTTTCCGGCCTCACGATTCACAGCTTTTTTAAAAATAATTCAGGGGATTGACAAGATGGCTCGTCACATCTGAAAACTCTGAGTACACAATCTCAGGATCTCCATGGTAAAAAGAGAGAACAGAATCCTGAAAGTTGTCCTCTGTCTTGTGTGCACATACACACAAATCAATACCCTCACCCCCCCAGGGCAATTCAAAGCTAGGCATGGTGACACAAGCCTTAATCCTAGCACCTAAGTAGGAGAAGGGAGTATCGGAAATTCAAGGTCACTCTTAGCTACATAAAATCGAGCCTCAAAAGCAAATGCTGACTGTTCTCCCAGTGGTTCTAAGTTCAGTTCCCAGAAACCACATGGTGACTCACAACCAACTGTAATGGGATCTGGTGCCCTCTTCTGTGTGCTGTATGCATAATAAATAAATAGATATTTTGAAAAAAAAAAAAAAAAAAAGAAAGTAATACAAACTGGGTAGTGGCACACACCCTTCATCCCAGCACTCAGGCAGAGGCAGGCAGATCTCTGAGTTCAAGGCCAGCCTGGTCTACAGAGCAAGTTTGAGGACAGCCAGGGCTACACAGAGAAACCTTATCTAGAAAACCAAGACCTACAGAGTAAAGAGAAAGACTCAAATCAAGGGCCAATAAAGGTACTGGAACAAGAATACACGTGTAACAGAACAGGGGCATCTGCCTAACATCACACAAAACTAATTCAAATGGACCAGAGGCTTGCATGTAAGAGCCCACCCAATAGTCCCAGGACTCAGGAGACAGGGAAGTCTCTGTGAGGTTGAGGCTACTACCTACTGGTCTAGTCTACATAGCCAGGCCAGTCATGCTTCATAATGAGACTTTGGAGAGATAGAGAAAGACAGACTTGAAAGAAAGTGAGAGCGAGTTAAAACTATAAAACAACTAATAAATTCCCATAAAACTCCTAGTAAATTTTTGTGACCATGGACTATGAGATAGTTTTTAAAATATGACATCAAAAGCAAAAGCAAAAAAAAAATGAATTAAACTTGCTTAAAATTTTAAATCGTCTGGCCTCAGTATCAAGCAAATGGTTTGCTAAAGAAATGGCTCAGCAGTTAAGAGCACTTGCTGCTTTTCTAGGGATCCAGGTTCGATTCTCACCACCCATATTGGGCAGCTCACAACTACCTGTACCTCTAGTTCCAGGGGATTCAATACCTTCTTCTGGCTTCTGCAGGTACTTGACTTCATATGTACATACCCATCCTACAAACATATACATAATTTATTTTTTAAATCAATCTTTTTAAAAGAAAAAGAATTACTCAATCAGTAAAAAGAAAAAAAAAAGATCCTGTATTTTGTGGTAACCTATTATGTCTACAGGACATTCTGCTAAGGGAAGTGTATCTGCCACAGGAAGAGAGATGCCACTGGAAGCTATAATAATAATCATAAATGGAGGGAAGAGAATAGGGTTCTGAGAAGCTAGAGAGAGGGCTAGAGGTGAAGAAACAGTGGCTAAGAGAATCAAAACACAGCTATAGTAAGAGTATGTTCTGGGGCTGGAGAGTTAGCTCAGTGATTAAGAGCACTGACTGCTCTTTCTAAGGTCCTGAATTCAATTCCCAGCAACCACCTGGAATCTTACAACTGTCTGTAACTCCAGTTCCAGAACACCCAACACCATGGCAAAATACCAATGCACATGAAATAAAAAAGAAAAGAAAGAGTAGGTTCCAGCTTCCTACAGTAACTGTGGTTGACAACAGTCAAGCACTTTAAAACACCAGCAGAAAGAACCTTGAATGTTCCCAGTGCAAACGATGCAGAGATGTGATGGACATACCAATCATTTGGATTACATCAGCACATGTTTACACCCATGCTACATGGAACAACATATATGCCCCATAATATGTACAATGCTAAATGCCTGTTCTCTGAAGGTGCTTATTTGTTTGTTTGTTTGTATGTTTTTGGTATAAGAAGACTACTCAAAGAACAGAAGGAAATATTTCCAAGTCCCACATCTCAGAGAACTATCTGGAATATATTGGAAAGTCTTACAATTTCACAATAAAAAAGAAAATTTAATTTAAAAACAGGCAGACAGGGGGCTGGGGCGATGGCTCAGAGGTTAAGAGCACTGACTGCTCTTCCAGAGGTCCTGAGTTCAATTCCCAGCAACCACATGGTGGCTCACAACCATCTACAATGACATCTGGTATCCTCTTCTGTATACTGTATACATAATAAATAAATATAAAAAAACCAGGCAGACATTTGATAAGCAAATAAGATAATATTAATGGCCACACAAAAAGATATTCTCCATCGTCAGTCAACAGGAAAAAATACAAATGGAAACCACAATAAAATAGACATTGGGATGGGTACAGTGCAACAAATAGAGAAGATGAAGGGAACTGGTGATGTAGTGCTGAGAGAAATGTTAACTAGTACAGCCGCCAGGGAAAAATGGTTTGTAGTTCCTCATAAAGTAGACTCACCAGTCCCACCCAGGATACTTAAGACATATATTCAAACACACACAAAAAAATATCTGACTGTTCATAGCTCTGGTTTTTTAAGGCTGAATAATATTCCTTTATACTGATATATCACTTTTAAGAACTACATTTATCAGCTGATATGTACTTGGAATGTTTTCACTTGACTATTATAAATAACGCTGTCTTTCATTTTAGATAGGATCAGAAAACTACATCATTACTAGTAATATTCCAAATATCAAGCAATAACATCAGAAACATGTGAATTAATCAAAGCAAAAAAAAATCAAAATCTATGGAGCTGGTTATAAACATATATCCTGAGAAGTACTTAGGTATTTAATAAGGACACATGCTACAATATGGATGTATCTGAGACACTGTACTATGTAAAATAATCCAGTCACAAAAGGAAAACATTGCTGTTTCCACTTGTGTGAGGTTCCTGTGTGGCCAGGTCCATAGACAGTAGAACTGGGGGGGGGGGGGGGCATGCAAGACGCTAGGAGTAAAGAAAGAAAAAGTTGTGCTAAGTGCGGCTTGAGAAAATGAATCTGGGCAGTGGATGGCAGTGGTGGTCACATGACACTATGAATACATGTAATACCAAAGAGCATGTAAAAATGATTAAAAAGAAACCAGTGAGACAGCTCAGTGGGCAAAGGCGTTTGCTTACAAACCTGGAGACCTGAGTTCCCTCCCCAGAACTCAGTTAAATGTGGCAGGAGAGAACCAACTCTACAAAGTTGTTCTCTGACCTCACAAGTTCTCTGCAACATATGCACACACACACACACACACACACACACACAATGTGCATGAACACACACATGTATACAAACATGCAATAATATTTTAATTTTAAATGGTTAAGAAGGAGATTCTAGGGGCTGGAGAGATGGCTCAGTGGTTAAGAGCACCGTATGCTCGTCCAGAGGACCGGGGTTCGATTCCCAGCACCCACATGGCAGCTAACAACTGTCTGTAGTTCCAGTTCCAGGCAAACACCAAGGCAAATAAATAAATAAATAATAAATAAAGTTTAAAAAAAAAAAGAAGGAGATTCTATGGTCTGCATATCATACATTTTTTTTTACTTTGAAGGACACAGGAACAGAAGGTATAAACACCAGTCTCTGTTGTGATGTCTCCCCACTGACTTCTGGCATCTCTCTGAAGACACTAACAGAGGCCCAAAAGGACTGGAGAGAGGGATCAGTGACTACAAGCACGGGCTTCTCTGGCAGAGGACCTACGTTCAGTTTCCAGCATCAATATGATGACTGACATCCATCCTTAACCCCAATTCCAGGGGATCCAAGGCCTATGTTGATATTCTGTTTGTGCTCTAACAAATAAAGCTTGTCTTGGAGATCAGAGGGCAGAGTTAGCCACTAGTTAGCCATAGAGGCCAGGCAGTGGTGGCACACATTTTTAATCCTAGCACTTGCGAGAAGGAAACAGGAAGTGATATAATTGAGTGGAGAGAGAAATATAAGGCAGCAGAGATAGGAGGTTGCCCCTCTTCAGTCTGAGGATTCAGTAGAGGTAAGAAGTCTCTCTAGTAGCTGGCTCCTTTGTCTCTCTGATTTTTCAACATTTTCCACAATAACTGGCTTTGCATTTTTATTATTAAGACTAATTAGAATTTGGGCTACAAATGCCCTCTTCTGGCCTCCACAGGCACAAAGCACAAACATGGTGCACATATATACATTCAGAATAAACACTCATAAACACAAAATAAAATAAATCTTAAAACAACAAAACATACCTCTTAAGAAAAAATAAAAGAGTGCTTTGGAGCTACATTAAGCTGGTCCACCACTGCTCCATGAGCACCCCAGTATTCTCTCAGCCCTGTGGAAGCATCTTAGCACAGAAAGGCTCGCTCCTCCATTGATGTCACTTAAGGTAATGCTCCACATGATTAGTTCTCACACAATGGGTAGAAACTGACTTTATCCAGGCTGACCTTTTAATGTGAAAATCCTCAACTTTCTCTCTAGTAGTCTATAGATGAGCCAAATGAAAAGGAAAAAAAAAGGAAGAAAGGAAGGAAGAAATCCACTAAGTGCAAACTGAGGGATTGTTGTATACCACGTGAGGGGCTGGATACCATGGTGCTAGAGTGATATAGACAGCCCTGCTGCCCAGGAGCAGAGAAGAGGGCTCCTCCTCTGGGTAATGTCTCATTTTATCCTCTCCTTCCCTTTATATGGTGTTGGGGATGGCACTGGGCTTTGCTCACACTAGACAAAGCCTTCCAATTGAGTCCATCCAGTCAGGTTTCTGATCAACACAAGGAGTTACACTCCAGTCTTTCTGGGGAGAAAATGGTCGCTGTGAGAATGCAGGGAAGAGCTTAGGGTTTGTGGGCTAGAGAGTCCACTGGTGTGCACTGTCAACTCTGAACAGACAGAAGCAGTCGCCTGGAGCTGACAACATGAAGCCCACAGATGAAGTCTGAGTAGGGTCTCATTTTTCAGGTTTTAAGTTACATGCCAGTTAGAAGATAGGAACTGTGTCTGACTCATCAGAGGTTCTTATGAGAATGAATGGGTCAGCCATGACAACTAGCAGGTATGGTCACCCTGACTCAACAGGCAGACCTTAAGCACTCTGCTACTCAAGCTCAGCCTAAAGCTCAAGAAAGTTACATCATCCACCCAAGATGGCTCAGCTCATATACATATGGTTACATATATACAGATGATACATGTAATTGGAATTCATGGTCACATCAGTGAGATTTCAACAAAGAACAAGATTATAGGGCCCTAGGAGAGGGGAACACTGTATGTACCTGCAGTTCCTGCACTCAAGAGGCTGGTAAAGGAGAGATGCTTGAGACCGAGAATTAATAGTTAATCGGAAAACCCAGGAAGAAATTGCTTTCCATTCGTCCTCTGTCCATGCTCCTGACCAGTGGTCAGCCTCCTTCAGCAGATGTCTAGAGGTTGCAGCTTTCCCTGGATCTCTGCTGGCAGCAGGCTAGTGAAGCCCTCTAGGAAGAAAGCTCAATGGTATCTGCACTCTATGGAGAAGCAAACCCTGGAGTTTGCACAAAGCAGTGCAAAAGGAGTAACCAGCACTACTAAGAGTAGCGAAAGATACTTCACAAGTCTTCTACAAAGAGGACAATGCCATCACAGAGATGCAAGGTGCTGCTGTTGCCCAATGTGATGTACCATCTCAAAGTCACCAGAAACATGCACAGTAGACACATACTGAAAAGGAAAAATTAGGGGCCTAGGGCTCCAAGACAGGACTGAATCTACTCTTTACCATCTGTTAGTATACTTGAATTGTCTAACATGTGCATACATTACCTAATTAAAACTCTAGGGCTGGAGAGATGGCTCAGTGGTTGAGAGCACTGACTGTCCTACCGGAGGACCTGAGCTCGATTCCCAGCATCCACATGGCAGCTAACAACTGTCTGTAATTCCAAGATCTGACACCCTTACACAGTTATACATGTAGGCAAAACACCAATTTACATGAAATAAAAATAATTATTAAAAAAAACTCTAACAGTTAAAAAAAACTTAGTAGGTCTCTTTCCTACTACTGAGTTTGGTGTAGTTACCATGTACAGCCCATTTTCTTCTTTTGTTCAAGACAGAAACACATTTCTCCTCCTAGAGTCTGAGGTGACATTAACAGACAATAAGCAATGTGACCAGCTGCTGGCCACAGTGCAATCTGGGCACCTTTGCCCAGGAAAGGAAGTCCTAAAGCATGAATCACCCCTCAACTGCTTACATTCTCTTCCTTATTTCTCATGCACCTCTGAAGTGAAAACTTTAGACTAAGAGTGCTGAGCCCTCTGCCCAGCCCCCACCCAGCTGTGGAGCTGCACTGAGTGGTTCTCCAACAAGAAAAACCCTTCAGAGGAGACACTTCAAAATTCCTGAGCTGGCTGCTGCCAAGTTTTACTTCCATTTTATGTCAAGGCTTCTTATTTTGGTTTGGTTCTCTTCTAAGTCAGGATGGAGGCTGGAGATGTCCCTTGAAAACTGAGGACCACGGCTAGAAACACAGAAGGAGCTGAGAATGCCCACTGCTTGCCAGGCACATGTGATCTACTCAGAGGAATGTCGGCACAGGCTGTGGGTCGAGATGGGAGCACAGAAAACAAACAGACAGACTCAGAAAGCTCTCCACACACAGAAAAGAGTTTGGGAATGGGAACAATGAAAGCTATTCTCCCAAGTATGTTATCCTTCATCTGAAGTAGAAGGCATTGGATGGAAAAGGCACAGCCCCACAGGAAACCCTGGAGACCCTTTACAAGGGAGCCAGCCACACACCCACTCATGCCCAAGCTAAGTCCCTGTGTCACCTTCCAAAGTTGAGGACATCTGGACATACATCCCAGGGCCATGTCCTAAAGCAGCCTTGAAGCAGTCAGTGCTCTGTGCTTCTTACCAATAGGTACTACTACTCCAAAAGCCCCCAGATTCCTAAGTTTAAAAGCCAATGATCCAAACTAAGCCTCCAGAAGGGAAGGGTTTCCACTTATTTCCTTCTGTGTGCTTTGCTGGTTAACACTTGGCCCTCTGTTGTGGTTACCCTTCAAACACACAGAACAAAGGACTGGACCATTCCAGGAATCCTATCTTGAAATGTGTTCATTTTGTCACATCTGAGTTTTAGAAGCCAGTGTTTCTGTCTGCTGAAACAAAGCAACATTTCCCAGGCTGCAGTGGTGCTAGATCTGGGGTCTTGCCCTCAGCTAAAGGCAGAAGAAGACTCCTCTCCACAGTGTGGTGCATATGTAAGATCTTACTTTTCAGGTCTAAAGGCAAGAAATGTATGAAGCAGTCCCTCTCCCCACACTGCAGCACAACCATCGTGTAGAGCATAGCGTATGTAAAAAATACAAGCATGATTCAAGTATTACCAGGTGGGTAAAGAAGGTGCAAGAGTCTGGCTCTGTGTGTGTGTGTGCGTGTGTGTGTGTGTGTGTGTGTGTGTGTGTGTGTGTGTGTGTAATTTGTTGTATTTACTTATTTACTGTGCATGAGTATCTCTGTTTTCACACATGCCATGGCATATGTGTGGAGGTTAGAGGACAACATGGGGGAAGTCAGGTCTCTCCTGCCACCATGTGGATTCTAGGGATTGAATTCAGGCTTGGTGGCAGTCACCTTTACCTGCTGAGCCATCTCCTTATCTGCCCAGTTCATCTGTTTAAGGCTCAGTCTCACCACACCTGCTCTGAACAGCAAATTCTGTGAACAACAAAATTTCCACACAAACAATGTGAGCACAGTGGGGAAAACACAAACAAGCTAACATCAGGTCTTCTCTGTGCTTAACGCTATACAGGCATCAGACAGGGGTTTCTCTTCTCACTTGCTTTGCTGGCTAAAACCTGGCACCCTACCTTCAAATATGAATCTCAACAATAGGTTTATAATCTATCTGCAAAAAAGTATAAATCTTGAGAAAGATTCTCTCTGCCCTGATAAGACAGTAACCTTGCTGACTCAAGTGTGCTTACATATTAATTGCTTTAAATCCCGCCCCCACCCCTGCTGAACTGGCTAAACTGAGGGCCAAATTCGATAACCCAGCAGTCTCAATGCCTCACCAAGATAACTTTACATGTTTAATTTAAAAGTACTGATCGCTTTTAAATAAAATGCTAACGCAAGCCTGCTTTCTGCCTGATTCATAGCCCGACAAGTCAGACACAAGGTACCACTTAGAAGGCTGGGACTGAGCAGGATCCCACAAGGAGGAAAACAGCTTGCCATCTCTCTTCCCAATGACATCTGTTCCCCTGAATCAAACTTTTAAAACATGGCCCTTTAGGTTAATTTTCCTGATACAGAGGCAATGAGATCTAGCCATAGATACTCAAATATTATCTACTCCAATTGTATCTTATTAGCAAGAAACACACAGCCCTCTAGCCAGCGTGAATGCTTGTGCTATTCCAGTGCAACTGACCCAGGGCATTTTTTCCTTTCCCTTTTGTGACCGTGTTCCATGTTTGACCCCTCAAATTTATTTTAAGTAGTTTTGCAAACAGCTTCCTCTCTCCCTTCCTCCCGATGCAGGCAGCAGCTCACATTTCTGCACACAGAACATGTTTTGTCCACCTTGGGAAGGAGACACAGCTTCAGAACAGTCTGCATCAGACACGGGTTCCCGCTCATTCCAGAGACTAAAACAGTACTGAGCCAACTTAAGTTTCAAACAAATCAAAATCAAAGCTATGATTCCCACCCTATCTAGAATATACAACAAGCATCTTCCTTGCCTATGCGCTCATCAATGATGAGAAATGTATAAAAAAAATCCCAGCTCCGCTTCCCTGCTCAGTTGCACACCGGGCTCATCACCACAGGCTCTTAATCGACTCTTTCAAACCAAATATTCAAGACATGTAACAACAGAACTACCAAAATAAAACAGCACCTAGAGTAACAACAGGGATTGGCCAGTAACAATGCCATCACAAGCAGGGAGAAACCTTGGTCTGCCGTAGAGCAGCAAGGTTTTGACAACACAGGAAAAGAACGGAAGTCCATCGGAACTCTGTTAGATCTGTTCAGATTCAACATGAATTTCTGAACCGCTGGCCTACACACGCCATTTTGTCCTTGAAAAAGTGCCCTACCCATTCTCTGGCTGCACGAAGAAACTTCTCCATACCCTAAGTTTGGAGTTAAATCCACAGCAGGAAATGTGGCTGCAGTCTAGAAATCCAAAGGGGGTATGGACTGCTAGGGAGGCAAACTTGCACTTCTCAGCACCAGGGTCCAGGGCACCTAAACCAAATAACTTCCAGTTTCACTTTGTGTGCTGGGATTTTTTTCAGGAAAAGTGGCATTTCAGCATAGGTAAATAAAGTGACTTGTATCTTTTAAGTATCTCCAAAAGAGACAATGTTTTGAGGTGATTAAGAAACCATGCCTCTGAAATAATAATAAAATCTTCACGGACAACCCAGCACATGAGTCTGCACTACACGTACGCACGCACGCACGCACGCACGCACGCACGCACGCGCCTGACTCAGAGCAGTTTCACTGGCTGCCTTGCATCTTGCTCAGTTACTCCTGTGTGTGTTCAGGCTAACCCGGTCTGCTCCCAAATTCAAATGTGTGTCTAGTTCTCTCCTGCCGGCTCCTCTTCACCCATCTCTGCAAACTCAATCTTCCTATGTCTAATATACATATGTGCATGCACACATATACACATATACCTATGTATCTACAGGAGTCTGTCTTCTAAGACAAATTTGACAAAAATATGCCTTTCTAATTATAAAGGATGTAGGCTGACTTTCTGCTGGATTTAAGCAAGCGGCAGGATGCAAGAGAAAAGTGCGTGGGAGGTTCTCCAGAATCAGATGAACTGATAGGAGTCCCTGCCATCCCTAAAATGTTCCTTACCATCCTCATTTTCAAAAATCTTCACAGACATGCAAATGTGGGCAACTGAAAGTCATCAAGGCCTTTAAAACCCCCATAAAAGGTTGAATGCTTTGTGACAGTTAAAAGCTTTAAAATTCAACTTTTACATTTGGTGCATCTGGACATTAGTGTGTCCCCCAAACTCAACAGCAACTCAGAGGAGGGGGTATTCCATAATCAAACCAGTCTTTTAGAAAAACATCCCAAAGTTTTATGAAACTCTCATCCTCACTAGACTTATAAACACTGGCCCAGCTTAGGTTCTAATATATTAAGCTATTATGGGCTTCTAAAAACCTGGTTTTAAAGTAGCAAATCAAGAAAAAAATAGATTTCCAAAATTTGGGAATACAAATTCATGTATAAACCTATCTACATGATTGATCCATGGTTCAGTGCACTCATTTAGACCACAGAAGAAAACCTAGAGGGTTTGGGAAAATGCTCTATGCTTATAGCTGGCGATGGGCAGGATGCTAGAGAGCTTTATCAAGGTAATGAAAAGAGCAGCAGGGGCTGCAGTTATGCTTACTACCTGCACACTGCATACCAGATAGATGTCTTCTCATTCTCAAAATGGTTCTTTCTTCATTTTAAAGACCAGGAAGTTGGGGCCCAAAGAAGTTCAGATCACACAACTAACAAGCACTGAAGCCAGGACTATTCTATTTCCCTGGCTCTTGGCCTTAAGCCTGACAACTGCGCCGTTAGCCTTTATGTTGCTCTGTGCTGCTCTGCGCTTGGGATCTCTTCCTTGATATTAGACATAATTCTTTCTCAGAGAGGTTATGTTCCCTGCATCACATATTTCAGTGACCAGAGCCTATTAGCTTCGAAATGTCACAGGCCAAGGATCTCTGCACATTAGCCTCTCCAAACACTAAGCACACTACTTTTTCACAAGTGAACAGCTTATGTGTCTCTTCTTTGTCCTTGTGTTACATCACTTTTCACTGCCGTGGCCTTCCTCTTCTAAACTCCACATTTGTGATCTCAAATATGTAAATTTAGTCTCAAGCAGAGACAAATGTGTGTGTTACATGTGGCATGAGTCACAGCTCATCTAGCATGTCTTCCCACCGAAACAAAGGCAGGGAGAGTTTCACAGACTTCTACATGTGCCTTCTAAGAAGGGTTTAAAAACTAGACTATATCCGTTATAAACTTACTGAGTTACACAAGCACTATGTACAGCTCCACTCCTGGGGTTCTACACACACACACACACACACAGAGGATTCTTCTCCCATCTGGAAAATAAAAAAAGTGAGACTGAGAGCCCAGCTCTGTTTAGTAAGCACCCCAAAGCACCCCAAGTCTCAGTCAGAGCAGAGCAGAGAAGAACATCTACCTAGACCAGTGTCAAGGCTGAACTGTGTGACCCACCAAGAGCTCTCAACTGACCATCTCCCTCCCTCCTTCTGAAAAAAAAAAAAAAAAAAAAAAAAAAAAGACCTGGCAAGCTTCCCCTGGAGAAAGCATTCCCCAAACGGGTCTTTTCCTCCAGGCTTTCCAGAGCCTGCATGTGTTGGACTGGCAGACCTCATATACCTGGGACTCATTAATGGCAATCGACTTTGAATTTGATCAATTCTTCCAGAGAGCCTCCACCTGGCCCAGAACCCGAGGCTTGCTTTAACCAGAGATAAAGCTCCATCACATCCAGCCTTCCCCAAAGCTCACCAACTCCAATATCACCACCCTGCAACAATCCACTGCCCTGGCTACTCCATGAGGAACACATGGAACACATTCCAAAAGGAATAAGCTGCTATATATACTCTGTACAAGCCTAGCCAGCACAGGGCAAGCACCTGGCATGAGCCTTGAAAGTCACCATACATGCTGGAGAGAAGACCAAGGATCACATGAAACAAAACAATTCCCAGCATCAGGACATGTCCAGAACAGACACTCAATTCCCCTGGGACTAGCTTAGACAAAAGGAGAGTCTCTGCAGGGCCAGTAGGAAAGGAGGGGAAAATGGGAGGGGGCTGCAGGAGACCAGGAAAGAGAGAAGAGAAGGGGGGAAGAAAAGGAGAAGACAGAAAAGGAAGAAATACTGGGTGATGAAGCCATCAGCCAGCAAAGGCCAGCTTTGCCCCCATCCTACTCAACAACCAAGGAAAAGAAGGGGTGTAGTTTTCCCCCTCTTCTTCATTCTAAACAATTGAGAGTTTCCTTCCCTTCTCTGAAGCATTGCTCTTGCATAACTTTAATGTTCTTTCTTACGCCAGCAGTGCTGAGGAAAGAATGTGCGACTACCCAAAGACTCTAAACGTAGTATAGCCTGGTGCTAAACCATGCAGATCCCCAGGGTCTGGAGCGAAGAGGGCAGCATCCATGTACTGGCATCCCAGTTGCTATACAACTGGGTATGTCCCCTGATCTGGTAAAGGAAGCAAGGTTAAGAAAAGCTCCTTTCTGTGGTCACATGATGGCATATCCAACATTTCCATCTAAGGTCTTCAGATTCCATGCACAGGCCTACTGCACACATGCCTCTTAGCTCTTTACGAAGACTAAAGGTAGACCTGTCTTCCCAGCATGCCCAACAGGTTGCAGTGCTTTAGGCATGACATGCAAGGCTTACAGAGAGAGACAAACACAAGTAAGCTGACCGACCTCAGATCTACACAGAAAACTGAAGTGTCTCAAAATTACACAATCTATTTGCTGACCAAGACACAAACTGTCTTGTCTTGGCTTCACAAACTGCTCTAAGGAGTATATACTATGGTGAGAAGCAGTACACTAACTAGCTCAACCATGGCAGTCAGAGAGCCAAGCAGCACCCCAAGAAGCAAAGGGGAAGGTCTGGAAGCAGTGAGTAGAGTGAGCACTCCACCAGGAGTGGCCAGAATAGTTTTCCCAGCCTTGTCACAGTCAAGTCCCAATGGTTCCCCTCACTAGCTGACAATGTGCAGAAACTTCTAGGTTCTCTGGGATACTCTGGCACAGTATGCACATGGATGCACACTTCTCCTTCCACTCTCAACTCTCCAGTACTAGTCACTTCTGATATTTATCTATACAAAGGCAAAGTATCCATGTGTGGTTTGAAATTGAATCATAATTCATGCTGAAAATGACATTTTTTGATGTTCGGTAGAAAAGCCAGACTAGCTGTGCAGGAGCATTTGGTCAGACTAGCTGTGCAGGAGCATTTGGCCACGGGAAAAAGCAGAGAGAAGATATGAATAGCACTGCTGTCTCCCTTCCTTGCAGTACTTGGGAGGGAACTCTGGTACAAGGGAACTCTTCAGAATAATGACTCCATCTACATCCTAGACAGGAGAGCACCCAGAACATTCTCTCACATATACACTCTATCTTGTTACCATGTTTCCCTCTGTGCCCACATACTGATTATTGCAGGGGTCTCACTCAATTCACTCCATTATGAGCTGACAGTGACCCAACAAATACACAGCACTCAAGAGCCTAACTGCACCTGACTCAGTCTTGATGCTGGGGGGAGAAAACTGGATTTGCCAGGAGTGGAGGCTGAACTAAGCAATATTGGGACCTTGGGACCTTGGGACTGCCTGCCCATGGTGGGGATGGGGAAATGTGAAGAAGAGAGAATGACCTGATGTGGTGGGAGGGGAAAGGGACCTTGAATAAGGATATACAAGGATAGAAAATGTGACTTCTTTATTCATAATAATAAAAAAAAGAGCCTAACTGGAAATTACTACACAGAACATGGGTTCCATTCCTGATTGCCAGCCCTGCCATCGGAGTAAAATGATAAAACCAAAACAGAGCCACACAAAAACAACTTCCCACCACTTATAAATGAGGTTCCGTAGGAAACCAAGGGCTCCAGTATTTTTCAAAAGTTCTGTTCCTGGAAAAATGTTTGGTAAGTAGCCTCTTTTACAAGCCTAGTGTGAAAAAAAACTTTCTTTCACACTCAGATCCCTGCAAAATTCAGGTAGGTCACAGGGAAACCTGTGAGACAGTCACCCATTGACGCCACACTCAATGCTGTCACATTCACATTTAAATTAGAAGTCATGGGTTAATTAAAGACCACAGGGATGTCATACCTAACCCCACAGCTTATGTGGCTCCTACTATACACTCCCTTTAGAAGATGCACGATTACAAAAGACTAGAAAACAACATCTGATTTCAGACAGGGCTCAGCCTGGAACTGCCCATCTACTTTATGGCTATCAGGGGACCTAGGTGATGGACAGTCCTTTGCATCTGGGTCTCATTGTGTTTTGCTGTGATGCTCATTGGGGCTAGCAATGAACATGCTCAAAGCATCAAGTAAACAAGCAATATGGGAAAAAAAACTGGCTTGTTTCTAGTCAGGAATCCATGTCCTGGTCTCTATCCTCTATCCTGCCCAACAGCCCCCACCACCCCTGACACGCACACCAGTCAGGGCCTCTGCTCTGTGCACAAGCTCTATGGACATGCTATTGATGTAGTCACTCTGTTCAAGACACTGCCCCCACCTGGGGTGCAGAGGCAGCTCAGAAAGACCAGGTGGTTTCCATGGGGATGTCAAGACCAGCTATAGCCTGGTCTCCCTTTGTTCCCTCGAGCTGCTCTGTCACCTAAGACATGTCATCATGAGTGGGGCTTGACTACACTGCTGTTATTGGTTAAACTCTTGAACATCCTAGACACCCAAGATCAGGAGGTACAGACCAAGGTAAGATGAGCTCCTGCTTCTGTAGCCCTGAAATCTCATGGGAGCAGAATCTGCATTCCAGGGTGGATCCTCTGGTCTGAAAGTTTCTGCAGAAGGATACCATGAGATCCGAGAGTAGGCAAAGCCTTAG
This sequence comes from Sigmodon hispidus, assembly GCA_004025045.1. Taxonomy (NCBI): domain Eukaryota; kingdom Metazoa; phylum Chordata; class Mammalia; order Rodentia; family Cricetidae; genus Sigmodon; species Sigmodon hispidus. The sequence continues at coordinate 5,722 of PVIH01001713.1, read as the reverse complement.
AAGAAGCAGGCATGGTCAGTTTCAGGAAGCACTAGGACACAGGAAGCCACCTTGCAGAAAAGAAAGCGGAGTGAAAGAACAAAGGGTAGATGGCTGACGTCTCCACCTTCAAACGCTTTAAAAGTTAGGGCAGGTAATCTTTACATTGATGCGAAAAGGGGAGAAAATACATTTGACCCCATGATCCAAACAAAAATCCGCCCATCTGGTTTTTAATTAGAAAGTCTTTGTTTTGTTTCTGCGACACTGTGTAACCTCTGCCACTGTCGTACAAGACTTGCAAACCATATTTTCATTGATTTAAAAAAATTAAAAATAAACATTGAAAGAAACAATATTTTTCTTTTTAGGAAAAAGAAGGCTAACAAGTAGCAAGGTTTTGAAGGGGTCATGTATTTAAAGGCATATATGAGGACTCATCACAACTGGGGCTTACAGTTTATTTTGTCTTGAAAATATCTGAGGTCATTCTAACTGTGCTGACCTGTGAACTTGCACACGGTCACCCATCTGAGACTGCAAGCAAACACTGCCCTCTTGTGCACCAAAGAGCTCCAACCAGCATAGGGTGAATCTATATCTACCCACACCCAGTCTACAGTCTATGGGGTAGAGCTGGATCTCCTAGCCCGAGGACTTGTCAGGAAGATGATGACACACATCTGCTACCAGAGTGTTTGCCGTGTGTCCCCAGACTGCCTTCTGAGGCGGACTGTGAGATAAGAAGAAGAGGGAATGCTCAGCCGGAGAAATCAGACCGTATGCAACGGACTCCTCAAAAAACTGTTGGCTGTCATAGGAACTTTTATTATACACTTGAAAATAAACTTTTAGAAATGATTGATGAGTAGGCAGCACTTCCATTTATCTAAGACATCTCGGGAGGTGAGGAATTCATCTGGCTCCAGAGCAGAAAGGAGGCAAGAGCCCCTCAGGTTGTTTAGCTCTGGTGACTCCCCCAAAGCACAGACACAAGCACTTCCTGGAGACCGAAAGCCAAGCTGGCATCTCGAGAAAGCCCTAAGGGTGTCTGTGACTGCTCCTTTGTTAGAGAAAAGGGAACTAGAGGTGTAGCTCAGTGGCAGAGGTATCCCAGGCCCCAGGCTAAATAACCCAACACCACAGCAAACAATACTTAAGGAACTCATGGAATGGGAAGAGGACACCCACATGAATCTGAGGCCAATACCAGCTGCTCAGCAACAAAGCTGGGGAAGGAGCTGGGCATCTCTGAAGTCACTTTCCAGCTCTGTTCTAAACAATAAACCATCAGAATGTCAGCGCCCACTCTTCTACCTCATGGTGTAGCTGGGAGACCAAACCATAGCAACCTTGGTTTTGCTGAAAAGGCAAAGTCTGTCCCATCCCAACTCTGCATATTACCTGCCACCAGGACACCCCACAGGAAGGATGGGAAAACATCAAGGACAGTATGTTCAAGAAGACAAGCAAAGACAGTAGTGTGGCCAGGTTTCAGACACATCCTATCTGCTCACCAGCTCTAGGATGAGACAGATGCCTTACTTAACATCTCTGCTGTCCACTTAGGAATGCTTGTTCTCACAGCTGGAGCCAGAGATGCCACTGTATTCAATCGCAACTACAGAACAATAAAACTGACTAACTCTTGCCATCCAGGATTGTGTGCCAACCCTTTTTCCACCTCAGCACATTGCTCCTACTAAAGGAAAGAGGAGTATAGAGTGTTCGCCTAGTACACAACCCCTAGATTCTACTCTCCAATACCACAACAACAACAACAACAAAAAACAACAAAACATAAAGAATGGAAGGGAAGGGATGGAAACACCCACATGAATCTGAGGCCTAGTAACAGAAACAGGCAGGACTAAGGACACACAAAAACCATTAGAAAAAGCCTGTGTGTGTCTGTGTGTGTGTGTCTCCCCTAGATTCCCTAGATCATAACATACCACTGCTTATCCCCCAGCAAAATCAGGACTAACAGAGTCCAAGTGTCCAAGTGTGCAAATATGCCCAAAGATACCCACATCTGCCTGTACCCGCTCTCCCAATCACAAACCAGCCCAAGCTGCCTCCTCATAGCCTCTGGTATGCAGTTCTAGCCCCAAATCACCAGTGCTGGACCCAGTCTTCCCCAGAATTTACTTTCAACTCCACCACCTTGAGAAGGCCTCAAGGAGACACCCCAAAGACACCTTGTATCGCCCTTAGTATTGACCATAACTCACAACTCTTCATGGAGTTTCTTACTTCCTAACACTTACCTCCACCTGACTGGAAAGCTAGGGCAACTTCTGCCTTGCTAGCATGCAAGTCTCACAGAGATTAATGTGATGATCTATCTCTCTTTCTGTGCCATCAAGCTTGCAGAATAAGGTTCCCTAGCCCTACTTTTAGGATATTAAGAAGCCCAAGGAAAGAATAAAACAAAGAAGCTAGACCAGGAGTTCCAGAAGCCCCAAAGCCTGCATTAAAGTGTATGACACACGACAAGCAAGGCCCAGTCTCAATCATCATACAGTTATGAGATCAGCGCCAAAGCCCACAAGGACCTGTCCTGGTATCATGGTGACATTGTAAGACAACAAGCAAGGCATGAAGGGTGAACTAGATAGGTGCTGGAAGGGAGGAAAAAGAAGGATGGAACCGGCATCAGGAAGCCTTGAGCAGTAACTGGACAGAGCAGCACCACAGCTCCCCTCCCCCAGACTTGAGGAGCCTTCTTGCAGACCCCAGGAAGTGGTCTTTTATAGTGCCCAATGGGACTTCATATTCACCCCTGACTTCCCAGGTTCCTAAGAACTTGCAGCTCCAAGATTTCACATTCAGCAGGCTTGCCTACCAGAGCCAATCATCTCTTTGGCTATGATGTCTGACAGAACATGACAGAGCTGAGGCTGCCCACTGGATAGCTGGGGGCCTCCCTCTCCTCCACCAGCATCAGCCATGGGCTTGCATTATGCTTATTTCCCCATCCCTGAGCTCTGAGGCAAGTTTAAAAGTCCCCTCCTGCCTCAGAATCAGGTCTGAATTAATAGCCTTCCTCAAAAGAACGCCAGCAGCAAAGTGGAAACAGACGCACTAGACAATGCCCTTTGAAAGCCTCAACAGGGACAGTGGGTGACAATGCAGCCAGTGCCTCCGAAAGAAACCTTAAGGTTAAAGGTTCACGAAGGCAGAAGAATTACCAAAGTACAAGTTTGTTCAAATTTCCTCCTGCATATTTAAACAACCAGGGTCAAGCTGAAGACTGCCAGCAAAACCCTGTCAGGTGACACAGCCCTTTTGAACTGCATGGAAAAAGGAAAATACACGGCCTGGGAGGGATCTATGCTTTAGCTTTTAAAAATGTTCTTGAAAGGGTCACCCCTGTTAGCTCAAAATAGGCCTACTGAAGGATGTTTGAATACTGCTACTCTAAAAAAACAGCGCTGCTGGGCCCTCAGCGTGTGCGGCGAGCCACACCGAGGTCGCCGTGTTCTCGGCATTAGTGTGTTGACCCTCTGTGGGCCGTGAAATTAACCATCAGCATGGCAGAAATCTGCTATGAGTTAAACTACTTTGCTACGCAAAGTGGCCTGAAAATGAAAAGTGAGGATTGAATTTCCATTGAAAGATTAACTTGTCTAACCTCAAGGCAGGTTTCCTCCACTGCTGAACTCTGGTCAGTCCCTTAAAGTACCACAGGAGTAAGGCTGCATGGTGCAGGCAATAGTAAATGGCCTCCTGTTCATCCACCCACCCACCCACCATTCATTCAGTAACCCCCGAGTACCTACACATATGTGTCAGTTATTCAGACTGGGCCATGACCCAGCCCATCCCCTTAGAGACCAAATTAAATGATAAGAGGCCCCAGCCCTCAAAGAGTGCACCCAGTAAATACAAAATGAGTAAGATGGAAGAAATGAGCTCCTGAGAGTATGCACAGGGTGCTACAAGCCATCAGGGAAGCTACCTAGTTCAGCCTAGAAGGGAGATGAGGCTCCCCAGAAAGGGGCTGGTCATCAGAAGACATGGCCTAAAGACATGCTCTGTGTGCAGAAGTGTCCAAGCAGTGTCCTGCAGTCCCAGAGGGAAAAACACAAAATCTATCAGAGAGGACCACGTCAGTCATGCTGGAGGCTGGGCTTTCTGCCAGGAGAACAACTGAAGACTTGAGCAGGGAGGTATAGAAAGAAGGTGTCTAGGAAGAGTTTCTGGTTGCAGACTGGGAGACTGAGCTCATCCAGTCAGGAACTAGGTGAAGAGCGTCCCAGAGCAGCAGTTGCACTGATGAAACTGCTGGAGGTACAAGGCCAGCAAGTAACTCCTGTAAGGATGAGAGGAAGAAAGGCTGAGGGTCAGGTCATAGGCCATGCTTTTAAGGGACACTAGGAAGGCAAGCAGGATGAGGGAAGCCTTGCAGATGTGCAGAACAAGTAGAGAGCAAATCTAGAATCCAAGGGAAGGCAGGGTACCCAAAGATCCTTCCCATAAAGATGACAGCCCTGGCACCAAATCACACACAGAGGACAGCACTAACCCTGATCTACAGCAGAGATGCATAACCAGCCACGTCTCTGTCCATCCAGTGCTGCACTGAGGTAAAATTTGTATTTCCATGCCTCAGCAGCACTAGACTGGATGCAAATGCTCAAATGGCTACCCAACACTCACAGCCACTGTACTGAGCTACACAATCAGAAAGTTACTGTCTGAGCCTGCTACTGCATCCTGTCTCCTGAACTCCATGCTCTGGTCCTTCCTTGCCTATCTATGCACACTGAGTCCTCCAGCTAAAATGTCCTCCATCATTTTCGCTGATAAGCTCTCCACAATATCCAATAGGAAATTCTTTTGGAAATGTGCTTGTCCTTCATAGCAGGCTCTGCAGAAAAGGGGCATGGGCGATATCGAGTGTCTGCTCGATGCTAATCCCTGCCACTTTGTGGTTTTCTAGTCTCTAGGTGTCAGGCAGAGATGTTACAGAAACAGCCTTCTATCTTAGGTCTGTCTTCCTCTTCTAGAGCTAAGCTCTACAGACCATCCCTGAGCTTGCCCTAAGCCATTGTTTCTAGAGAAAGAGATACCTATGTACACACATACTGGGTCTCTGGTGCCTGTGTCAAAAGGGCTGAGGAAGAGGACTCACCTGGAAATGACCACAGTGGAGTAACTGCCTTCAAGGGTCACAATACAATGCAGATGGGCAGTTTGAGCTGTGATATCAAGGTCAGATGGCCAAGAGCAGAAGCCATTAACTTCCACTGGGCTTTAAACCTACAGCAAAGGTGCAGGCCAGGCAGGCCCTTAAACCAAGCAGAGCAACATTAGTGCATTCTAACACTGCTTTTAAAAGAAAGAAAAAAGTCAAGTTTATCTTTAGGTAGCACCTGTGTGTGCCACCAAATAAATATCCTCAGGAAGTAGGTTAGAGACAAAGGAAATCATTTTAGTCTTCCTGAAGGCTCCAAGACAAGAGAGGCATCATCACAATATAGTGATAGGGAAAGAGGAAAAGTCAACGTCTCTCAACAGCAAAGTTGTTTTTTTCTCCTGCCAAATGGAGCATCCACATTAGCTAAGTCCTCCCTTCTATCCAGTGAGGCTACTTCAAAGCAGCCGGGGCCTCACTACACAGCACACAAAAATGAAAGACCCAATTAACAAAAAGAAAAACTCAAATAGTTGAGAGAAGAATGGTGAGCAGCGCAGGGGAGGAGGGTGAGCAGTGCAGGGGAGGAGGGTGAGCAGC
>PVIH01001712.1:0-220594 GCA_004025045.1 Sigmodon hispidus | reverse complement strand
CAGTCCTATGGTCCCACTGACCCAATAATGCTTAGATCAGTCTCCACTTCTGGCCAAATCCAGTTCTTTCCCCCCTCCCTCAAGAGTGAGTCAGGTGTTCCTATAGTTGGAGTGGGGTTTGAAGGGTCAGTCCAGGGTGTTTCTGATCCCAAGCTGTTCGGTGGTTGTGGTTTGCTGATTGGGCATGTTTGGCTTTTTTACTTGTTTGTTTGTTTAGAGACCACTAGTGAGTGAGTACATCCCCTGCTTATCTCTCTGAGTTTGTGAGACTTCGCTCAGGAGGATATTCTCTAAGGCTATTTTTCATATCTTCTTTGAGAGCTTCGATGATCATCAAAAAGGAATTTTTGGTGATGCTTCCTTCTGTTTCCTCTTCATTGCTCAGTTAAGGTCTTGTATTTGTAGGATTGCCCCTTTCTTCTGGAGTTACTTTGTTGTCCTTTATATTATTATGTAAGTTTTTGCACTGGAGTCTGCCCATGCCTTCAGTGGTTCACGATTAGGTGGCTCCTGGTCAGTTGTGGCACTCGGGGTTGTGTGCTTCCTGTCACCTCTGAAGAAAAGGTTTGCTCAATCACTACTTCTGCACTGTACAGGGGACTTAATTTCAAGTCTTTCATCTTTCTCTGTTTGACCAATTGAAGGCGGGGTGGCGGCTGTGCGAACTCCCTCAGCAGCAGCTGGGGGGACCATGGCAGTCAGAGTTTATCTCTGCCTGCTACAAAGTGCACTGGGACATGCTCTGCAGACAGCACCTGGACCTGGAACTGGAACTGAAACCGACGGGAGCTCAACTCTCCCTGGCAGGGATACAGGTGCTCGGAAGAAGCAGCATTCTTTTTCCATGTGATTGTATCTGAAAGTGTAATGGTTTTGTTCTGCTTGCCATTTGCTTTTATGGACCATGGATGCAGAGAGTTGACTCTTTGCTGGCAGTGCAGGTGAAATTGTGGGTGATGACCTGCAAGAAGAAAGCATCCCAATTTGTTAGGAGTAAAGGATGGGTCTCAGATTTGCACAGAATTGAGACACACTGGTACCCATGATGGCTACATGCTTTTGTTCTCATTTATACCTGTTGCAGACTTAAGAAAAGTCAAATATCTTTATCCTTCATTTCCAGGTGCAAGAAGAAAAGCCTGGTAAGAAAAGGAGTGTTTCCTCTTGATTGTTTAGGGGGAAAGGGAATTTGCTTGTATCATAAATATCTTTTATTACAGTGTATATGTAAGTGATGGGTATATGTGTGTGTGTATATGCATGGCAAAGAAATGTCTGGGAGGCAGAGGATAACTTTGTGGAGTTAATTCTCTCTGTCCATCTTTACATGGATTCTGCAGATCCAACTCTGGATGCCAGATTTATGAAGAAAATTTCTTGACACACTGAGCCATCTTACTGGTCCTCCATTTCTTCATGCTCCTAAAGTGTACCTTAGATATGTCTGAGATAGCTGTATCGAAACTGAATGTTTCCCTGTTTCCTGCCTTGATTGACAACATTTTCTTCAATTTTCAGAGCTCCCTGAGAAATACAAAGACAGTCATCAGACATCTGGGTTTTGAGTTGTTCTGGTTTAGCAGCTCCCATTGAGCTATTCCTTTGAAGGCCCAGGAGCTCTGAAGAATTGGAAGCCTCCCGAAGGGGTAAAATCCAAAGCCCATTGGAGCAAAGGCACCTTTAGGTTGTATTCCTTGTGATATCTTGATGGTGAGTTGCTATTCTTTTTGTTCATCAAATCCCGGCGGTTTTATATAAAGAAAATGGAATCAGGGGCCAACAGACTTTTGGAAGTGGAGGAAATTTGCAAAATTCCCATCCCAGTCTTTAATTTTTCATTCATCTTTGCAAACATTCTGCAAAACAACCTTTAGTTTATATGAATCCATTGAATGGCCTATTTAGCCATCCAGCCGTATATCCATGGCATGCTTCGAGTAGAATTAGGAGGGAACATTATCCTTACAAGGTACTTTGTTCTCAAGTCTGTCTGCCTCCCCTTTGGCAGGCCTTGCCAACCTTTTGAGAGAGTGTGGCTTTGAGAAAGTATAAGCAGGGTACAGTCTCTTTTTCACAGACCATCAGAACACATAGATATTTACATTGGGATTCCTAACAGTAGCAACATTACAGTTCTGAAGTAGCAATGAAAATAATTTTATGATGGGGGGGTCACCACAACATGAGGAGCTGTATTTAGTGGTTAGAGCAGCAGGAAGGTTGAGAACCACTGCCCCAAGTGCTTTCTGTACTAGTATTTCATCACAGCTACAGAAAAAGCACTGTCATCCCAGGTTATATGCTGATAGCTCTTGACTGTTCATGGACATCTTTCATGTGATATAGCAGAGTGAGACCTGGCCTGATGATGGGCGCACATGAGTCCAGTAGTGATTTCTGAGACCCTGCACATGTGATAGATTCACTATAAAGTTCACCAAGTTCATAGTGATAAATGTCTGTAACCCTGTCTCTAGTGATCAGATGATCTGACATGACAGCTGAGGAGAGCATTGGGCTCTTGCTCACTTGGCTCAGTTTTCCATTGTGTTGTTGCCGTGGTTTGGACCTTGACTGGCCCCCAATGCCCTACATGCTGAAGGCTTCATTGCCAGCCTGTATTATGACTGGGAGGTAATGTGACTTTTAGGAAGTGGGGCTTAGTAGAAGCAGATTAGATCACTGAGAACGCTCTTGAGAGTGCTATTTGGATTCTGGCCCCTTTCTGGTTTTCCTGCTTCTATAAAGCAAGCAGCTTTGCTTTACCACTCACCACTCACCTCTTGACCTTGTCACAGCTTTCCAAGCAATGGACCAGGTGTCATGGTGTGCTCCTGTGATCCCAGAACACCTGTGATTCCAGCACACTAATGATCCTAGCACTTTCGAGATGAGGGTAAGAGAATCAGGAGTTCAAGGCCAGCCTTGAACTGTGCCCCAGTACCACCACCACCTCCACCATCACTACCAGCTCCTCCTTCACCACCACGAATAACAACAGATGGAGTTAGTTGAATACCGATGCAAATCTCTGCAACTGTAAGCCGACAACCCTTTTCCTTTTCTTCTTCTTCCTTTTTTTCTTCTTCTTCTTTTTTAAATGGATTCTGATAAGGTATTCTATTATAGAGACAGAAATATGAGCGACATTGTTTCTCATTTGGTTCACTCTGTGTTCAGAAAAGCAAACCAAACAGTAGCTTAGAGTTAGAAAACAGGTGGCTGGAATGACCTGGTCCTGCTGTCAACATGAGCAGCTGCTTCTGTTCCTCTGGGCATTTGACTCAAATTTAATGTTCAATACTCCACAGAAATACTCTCCGGGTTCTCAAGGTTTGACCTTTGTAATATTTATCATCAGATGTCATGAGATTTCTAACTGAGTCTATTTTCAGGGGACAAATTGTGCCTTTTTCTGTTTTCAAGGGCCCCTTCAAACCCAAGTAACTTCGTGAGTGATACATGTTCTTCTGTGGATGTTCAATTACTTTCATCCTAAAAAGAAAAGACAGCTACACTGAAAGACTGAACACATTCACAGCTTCAGGCTGACTTAGCTGCTGCTAAGACCTAGCTGTAATGAACAGGCATGGGACATCTCCCAGCCAAGTTGGTCACAGGCTGGGAATATTACCCACTCTTTGATATGCATCCACATGTACACATTCTGGGTTTGAAAAAAGCCTGAAGAACTTTTTTCATTAAGTTTTAAAACTTAGTGTTAAAGGAAATTTAATACCTAGGGTTCTGAATCATTTACAGTTAAATGTTCAAAATATGATTCTCTGAGAAGCAACTAGTCTAAGAAATCTTAAGATACGTACACACAAACACACACATATATGCATCTATATGTGTGTGTGCTTGTAAATGTTCTTAAAACATTAAGAAACAGATGGTGTAGTCTCCACAGTGTAAGTAACCCCCCAACCCCTTTTCTACAGCAGAGGGAAGACATGAAAGTGGAGACTTACTTAGTCCAGGTCTCCACTTAGTTAACAATATCTCACTCCGTCAAGGGGGCAATGGGTTGCTGCAATTTTTCCACTCTGATGGTGTACTGAGGTTGGCAGAGAAAACTTGCCAGCCTTCTGTAGAGAAGACTTGCTTATGGAAGACCACCCCTCTGCTCCCCTCCCATTCCTTTTTTTCCCTTTAAAGAAAGTGGTCATAATGTGTCCTTTCATTTATAATTTTATGGCGGCCTCAATTGAACGTGTAAAGAAAGTGGAAAAATGCTAAGTTGCCATGAATGTTTGGCTTTTTGCCCAATCTGCTAGCTTTCTTCTCAGGAGCAAAATGATTTCAGAGGTTCTGATAGAAAGAATGTAATACAGAGAGTCCAGCAGTCGAGAGTCAGGGCTTTCAGGAATAATACTTATTTTCAAATATGATCAGTTTAGATTTTCACAGCGTAAAAAGAGAATTTCATTGCATCCCATCACGCTTGTAACTCCTGTAAGCAAATGCTTTCCTCTGCTGGCTTAGTGAACTAATGGGTCTGCAAAATGCTAAACGTGCAGTCAGGCATCTCTTTCGTGGCTTGTGTGTGTGTGTGTGTGTGTGAGAGAGAGAGAGAGAGAGTGTATGCAAAAGAGAACAAAAACAAGCAAAAAATATTCCTTTGCCTCAAATACCTAAAACCATAGAGTCTGATATTTGTTGTCTGTTAACTTACTTTGACATTTAATGTATTCTTTTACTTATTTACTGTGCATGTAGGAGGGCAGATGCATTTTAGGTGTATGTGGTGGTGTGTGAGTTACTGTGGAGGCCTGATTTTGATGTGGCATCACCTTTAATTTTGTTCCTGTCTTACTTTTGGGGGCAGAGTCTCTCACTGAGCTCAGCTCTCACTGAGGCTGGTGACCAGTGAGGTCCCAGAATCCCCATCTCTGCCTCTGCAGTGACCAGGTTACAGGTGTGAGCTGACACACCTGGTGTTTTTATGTGAGTGAAGGGATCTGAACCCAGGTCTTCCTGCTTGCACATCAAGGACTTTAGCCACTGAGCCTGATTAAATTAAAAAAAAAAAAAGTTCTGGCGCTGCATAGTCATGCTTAAAGCTCACAGAATAATTTGCATATAGCTAGAGATACATTTTATCCTCATCAATGTTTATGGATTTTTTTTGTTATTTGTTCATGATGTACTTGCTTAATGAATGCTAACTCTGGACTGAATAAGCCTAGAAACAGAAGGAGAAAAGAGATGGAGTCTCATTTTCACTAACTTAGTCAGGAAACACTAGCAGGGAAACTCCTAGAAATCTATGTAAGAGTAGTCTAAAGCATGCTTCTTGAGTAGCACTTAGCTTTACCACATCACTTGCAGCTTGGGCTTATTGTTCTGTGGGGAATGCTGGGAGGGAAGCCCTTCCCACACAGACACTTTTTGTCTTTCCTATAAACTTTTCTGGTTTTTGCCACAAAGCATCAGATTAGTTCAATTCATGCTGTAATTCTGGTAATTCAATTCTGGTAATTAATATGTAAATGATACAAGAATGCCCAATTCTAGTTTTGGTTCCCTTTGGACCTTAAGCACCAAAATAGGGGAGAATCTTTTCACAATTTACCTTTGTTTATAACATTTTTTTATTATGCCAAATTACATAGACTTTTTAAAAAATTATTTTATATGATATATTTTCATTATTTTCCCTAACCCTCAACTTGCTTTTAATAATTCCAGTTATATGTACAAACATGTGTCTCGGCTTATAGCAGTATTGGAAGTCCCATTGTCCAGTGGCTCTTCTCTGTCTGGATCGTAAAAACCAAGAATATACCAATTAGCTGATCATTAGCAGGGAGGTGAAAGATCACACTTATATTACATGTTGCCTTCTTGTTTAAAGAACATAGTCAGCATCTTCTAATTAACCCATCGGCAAATAAGGCTTCTAGCAGGACTTCATCATTAGCCAATCCCTAAAAGAAGCCCATGGCATCAGATGGCTTTGAATGCCTCTTTGTCAGTCATTTTTTTTATCCACACAGGGAAAGTGGCCAGATCTGACTCCAATTTCCAACCCATTGCTTTTATTTACAAATAAATTTTTATTTTATGAAACAGACCAAAGTTATGTAACAGAGTAGGTGATGGACATAAAAACAAATTAATAACCAGAAGTACTGCCTTTAACTTCAGCCTTTTGGACTTTTAAAAAAAAAATACTTTATTTCTTATAAACAGTAAATGTAAGCATGTTTATTTTTATGATACAAGGTAGGTTGTTCCTTTTTTAAAAATGACTTTACCAATGTATTTCTGTTTCTACAAGTTGTGTGTATGTGTCAGGGCCAGAGAATTAATGATTCCCTTCAGGCTTTCTGTGGCTTTCTGTATGTCAAAATACTTCTGTATATCAAATAATTAATTGAGAATCAGAAGTTTGTCAAGACTTTATGGATGCACATGTTTGTATCCATAAGAATCACTCATTCATTCATTTACCTGATTTGGGAAATTTCTTTGGAGTGATGGGTATAATGAACAGATATATGTTTAAATTTGTAGATAAATTCTAAAAACACAAAACAAACAAAGTGGCCCTTTAAAAATGAGGACAATCTGAGGTTGGAGAGATGGCTCAATAGATCAGAGTAGGTACTGTTCTTATGAAGAATCAGAACCTACTCCCCAGTACTAACACAGATGCTTCACAACTACCTGTAATTCCAGCTCTAGGCTGTCCAGGACTTTCTGGTATCCTCAGGTACCTGCATTTATATGCATATACCATCTCTACTCCTTACCATGAGTATGTGCACACACACACATACACACACACACACACACAAGAAGAAATGAAAACCAATCTTTAAAAAAAGGAAAGAGAGAGAGAAAGAAGAAAAGGACTGTTGAGCATCCAGCCTCCGAATCCAAATGTGTTGTAGTAAGTTTCCCGGCCTGTTTGGTGCCGGAGTTTGTAACCTGGCACACGGTGGCTTTTGTCCCCCAAAGAAATGAATCACACGCTTATATCCTTTACACTGTTTGGCCCATGTCTTAAGCACATTACTAGCTAGCTCTTTCATTTTAATTCAACCCATTTCCATTTATCTTCCCACCACGTGGCTCAGCCTCTACATGTCTGTTTTCTTCGGGGGTCGGATGGAGACTAGCTTAACTCCACCCTGCTCCTACCTGCCTGTGCTCTGATCCTCCACCCACTTCTACGGTGCTATGCATAGGCCAAAACAGTACTTTATTTACAACGTGCGAAGAACATTCCACCACACAAATGGTTATTTACTTCTTCTTTCTTTGAAGCACAGCCAGTCTCCCTAGCCTCAAAAGATAGACAAACAGAAAATTTAAATTTATGTTTTGGGATTGGTTTCAATTGTTCTTATTCAATGACAAAAATCTTCCCAATTCACTTAAACTAGATGGTTTATGGAAATTGTTTGTGGGGCTCTTTTCTTCCCATTCACTTTATTAAAAATCTGTAGCTCAGCTCTGATTTCTATCAACTCCCCTTCCACCCTTTACTTAATCACAGTCTATGAAAGTCAGGGTGTGTTTTTAAATTAGAACTTTGTAAGTTCATGTTTTCACTCTGAGTGGGCAGAGTCCACTGCCTTCTGAGAGCACAGCTAAGAAGCACAGATCACACTAACTGATAGAGAAACACAGAAAACACACTTAAAAAAAGAAAAAGAAATTAGAGATGCAGTGAGCTAATGGAATCAAGCCTAGATGGCTACAGAAGCCAGAGTGGAAAATCACAGCCTGAAACACCACTGACACTCAAGAGTACTGCTCTCTCCAAGAGCCCTCTTCTTTGATGGTAATGGAAGCCCCTTTAGGAGCTCATCTAGTTCTAGGATTCTAAAAGCAAGGCTTGCACACAATGTGGCTTTTATTCACTGTTAATGTTATTTCTTTTCTTCAATAAACTTATTAAAACTTTTTATCTTTTCACATCTAGGGATTTCTATGTTTGGGTTCATTCTGCTGGCATGTACACCACAGAAAAAATGAATGTCGATCTACTAAACCTCAGCAGCCTCTTTTTATTTATCACATCAAGAGGATCATATTTCCCTTGAGATTTTAGAATGGTCCTAACCACCCTGTAAGTCCACTGTGTTCTTACAGCCACACTTAGTGGCTCATTTGGAATAGTACTTGGGCTCTTAACTAAATAAATTCATTCAAAGACAATTATTGGGGACACTGGGAACTGCTTTTCCATGTATGAGTCTTTCTTTCCTTTCAAGGCCTCTGCCTAATGAGTTGATGACTCCTCTGCTTCACACAGTGATAGATATCTGATTCATTCTATGCCTGTGTTTTATAAGCTATTATAACAGGTGATGTGTAGCCTTAAAATAACTTGGAATGTATATAGGAGCTAAGAACAACTGGTAGCTTTGAAATTATAATTAATAGATATTCACTTGATAGCTAAAATTTCTTACTAAAAGAAACGCATCATGAAGGTTGAGTATCTTCTATTACACATGTTCAGGAACATAAGCACTTAGATTTTAAAAGTTTTTCAGGGTTCCTTTTTTTTTAAATTTGTGTAGTCTTTACCAGTTTGAATTCCAGTACATTCAAAGTGTTGGCATTGAAAGCAGAATGTCATGGAATTTGCATTTTCAGTTTAGAGATAATCAAACAGGAATACAAATTTTGAAGAAAGCAAGTTTTGATTATCTTAGAGTTGATAATGCTCACACCATCCATCTCTCCAAAAGATTAACTAGAAAAAAAATGAAAGCTTAAGGATGAATAATTCTGAGTATACCCCCAAATCCCATAGAAGAATAGCAATTATAAAACATAAAAAAATCACTACATTGAAAAACTAACATAAATAATTTACCAGTTGTTTCTTTTTCCCCCATAGAAAAAGTCTCCAGCTAGTGTTGTCTATGGCTTAAAAACCCACTTTGAACAATCCCACTTAGCTGAACCAGTTGTGAGACCTTTATCCCCGAGACTAACTAAAATCTTTTCATTCACAAAAAATAAGACTAAATTTGGAGGTTGACCAGATGGCTGTACATTTACTGGTCTTTCTTGATTTTAGTTTTGAGAGTACAACATTCTACATAACCCCTGTCCTGTACAAGCCAATATTAGTTTTTCTTTCTTTTTTTTAAAGAAAACCATTAGTAAATATAGTCAAGACATATAAGACCATGCCCTACATACATGAGATCTGAAGGTGTTGTGGTTCATGGACAGATTTTAGCCTCTAATCTCTCTTCCTCTATACATTTGTATGTGTCTTTGTAGAACACGAAGGAAATAGAACTTTCTGTGTCTACCTGTCTAACAGATACCTTTTTGGTGGCCTCAAGGAGCCTAGAGGCAATATACCATGTACTTTCCCAAGGACAGAGTAGAGATTTCCTGGTATTCCCTGTGACTGAGCAAATCCACTTAAGCCAAAGCCTTGATAGCTTCCAGGGAATAAGAGGTGGAATTTGGCATGTAGAAGGAATGGGTATTGAGCATACACCATCCCAAGACTTATTATAGTTCTATGCATTGTGCTGGGATCCTCTGGACTCATCTGAGTGCCTTTTCTGCCTACAGATATTTTCAGTTCTAAATCTTCAACTTTTTTCTTTCCTCATAATTACAGCAGCAAACACTTGTAAACACCCTCATATCTCAGAGGATCTGTCAGTGCTTTTACATCATTAGATGTCTTATTACTTCATGAACACCAACAGTGGCACTTGTTCTTTCCATTTGTTGGATGAGGGCATGAAGACACAGGGTGAAGAGATTTGCTTGGGATTTAATATGGGTTGGCAGGATTTAGGGTTCCAATGATGGTTAGGTGATTATATAACAGCTCTTCACCTAGGCCTACTGGGCTCACAGGGCTGCAACAGTTTGGTGCATGAAGAAGGTGTGTGCCTTCAACTGGATGTCAATGTGCTCCCATTAGTCCTTGAGCGCCACTTCTTCCTCCTTTTTGTCTCGTCTCAAACTACAAATGCTTTGAGAAATAATGTGCCTGCCCTGAATAAGTAGGTCACCTCTTTAGTCAAGAAAACAAAGCCATATTTCCTTGGAGATGCAATTTAGAGCAAAGAATTCTCCTCAGTTTCTCAGGTCAGCTATGGTTCTCTCCTTTCTTCTCATTCTAATGAGGTTTCCTGTCTCCCTATGCAGGGCAAATGTGGACCCCATAACTTTGAAAGTAGGAAGCAGATGACAAAGGTTAGTTTAGAACTGAATTACCATTTTACATGCTCAAAATGCATATTAATTAGCATTCAGGCCTGTTTCTCAAAAGCCTGACTAAACAGGGATGCTCTTAGCAGACAAAATAAAAGGAGTTGTGCATTCAAACATTCAAGCTGGGGTTTTCTTTGGATAAAAACCTTACAGAGTGTGTATGTTCACCTTCAACATTCCCCATTTATCTGGACTTGCCTGCTGATTAATGGAGGCTGTAGACTCAAAATGACATCCTCATCAGGGCTGCAAAGTGGCAGAAACTTCACCAGGTGTGGCTAGTTTATGTTCAGGTGTGGACAGGACAGTATTGAAAGCAGAGCCCGATTTCATCTCCTACCTAAACTCAACACCTCCACGGCCCCACCCCTGGCAACATTTCCTTGCCTGCATAACTCTTTTTTCCTTGTTGGGCATGCAAACCTTTCACTCATCAGAGGCCCAGAGCACTTTGGAAGGCTAGGATGTGTCAGTATCAGTAAGCTAATGGAAGCCATGTGTTCCCAGAGTGAAAAAAAGCTGGCCTCTTAAGCATCCAGATGTGGCTTGTTTAAATGAGTCTAAAGGAGAGACTCTGTTGGAGTTTATTCTTGTCTTGGTAGTTGTTAGCCATTCTGAAGATTAGCTTGCTGATGTTCTGCCTAATGACCCCATGCTCAAACACAAAGGACTTACTCAGTAAGGGCTGGGGCAGCAGCTAAGACTTATCAAATAGATAGCAAGGCCATGGAGTTCAATGACATAATGAAAATCAGAACCATTATTCTAGTTAGCTGTGTGTTTAGTGCACACACCTGCCTATTAAGGGTCCTGTATTGATGAACCTATGCAATCCTGACCCCAAGTTGTGAACTAGACATTGCCACTTCCATACAATGGCCTGGGAAGGGGACTTGTGATATTAGTGCTCTAACTAAGAAATGCAAAATGTAGGCATTACTAAAATTTCAAAAGATACAGTATAGGACAACAGACATATGTTAATATAGGGTCAAAACTTCAGTCAGTGTAGCCTGCTTTGCCAAGGACAGTAAGGTTAGGAGTTTCCAATAGTCTGATATGGGCTTAATATACCCAACAATGACATTGATATAAAAGGAGGGAGAGACATTTGGGGGAAAGGTTTAGTTATTTGATACACATCTTAGTTTAATTCTACTGCTGTGATAAATACCCGAGAAAAGAAACCTAGGAGAGAAAGAATGTGTTTCAGTTCGCAATTCCTGAGTACAGTCTGTATGAGTTATTTTCTGTTGCTGTGATAAAAAAATGCTGTGACTTCTAAGAGGATGAGTATCTGTTGGCTTGTGGTTCTAGAGGGAGAGTCTCCAGTGGTTGGGAGTAAGAGGCAGGAGCAGGAAGCTCTGTGTTCACATCTTCAATCACAAATGAAGAAGCAGAGGGAGCAAACTGCAAGTTGAGGGAGGCTATACATTTTCAAAGCCTGCCCTCAGAGACATCCTTCCTCTAGCAAGTCTCTACCTCTTAAAGGATCCATGACCTCCCCATATAATGACACCAACTGGAGACCAGATATTCCATTACTTGACTATATGAGAGACATTTCATTTTTTTCATTCCAGCTACCACACTGCTCACCATTGTAGTCAAATCAAGGCAACAGGAATTTGAAGCCACTCATCACATCCATGGTGAAAAGAAGTGAATATGTTTGCACTCAGCTTGCTTCTCCACCCAGACAGTCCATGATCCAAACTCAGGAAATGGTGCCCCCCACAGTCTTCCCACAACAATTATCATGAATGCGATCAAGGCAGTCATCCAGTTGGCTGGATATTTTTTCAAAGCCACAAGAAAAGAAATTCATCTAATACTTCTGTGAAGGAGAGAGAGGCGATAATTCATTCGTCAGATGTTGATAGATGGAGGGATTATAGTTCTTCTTCCTCCTTCAGATATCAAAGACCCCACTTCCCCCTAGGCTTCCTACTTCAATGCTACTGAGGCTTTGGATTCTCATGCAGTAGCAACTGGATTCCTGGCCCCTCCCCACTGACACACGGGGGTGGGGGGAGCTCCTTCTAAAGGAATCATCTGGATTGTAAGAGTCTGTCCTTCCCTCCCTCTGTTCCCTCTAACCCTTTCTCCTCTCTCTTTTTAATAAACTGGCACTAGAAACATTTCACGCTACCTTGTCAAGTGATTTCTTCACAGTGAGAGGGGAAAAATCCACCCCAAAACTGAATTTGCTATTTCCTGAAAATCTACCAGCCCTTCCCACCCCTTTTTAAAAATATATTTTGTTCTGGAGAATCAAAGTCAGGGAACTTGATAAGGAGTTAATGAAAACAAATTAATTCTGTCTCATTTGAAAGAGGGACAGCCCCAACCACCTTGTAAGACCTTTCATTTGTTTCCTTGAACATGACATTTCCTCCATATAACATAGTGTTGGAAAACCTAGGTCTTTGAGGAATTAAACAGGAGTGTACTATTTTCCCGCTAGGGGAAGGTGATTATTTTAGGTCATTTTGGGAGGCTGAGTGGGAGAGATTTTACTGTCACATCTAGCTAATTGCAAGTCAGTAGTCATCCTGACCCTCTGTTAAGTGGGAAAAGATGGTATTAAATGCCAGGATAGAGGGTTAAGTTGCATTGGTGTGACAACTGCAAACCTGTTTTCATCATGTTTGGTCCCCTTTCTGGAACACTCTTATAAAGTAGTAGAGAGGCACAGGTGAGCTCCCTCCTTCCTTCCCTTTCTCCCTTGTGCTTCCAAGGTTAGACCTTGTAGTCACAAGTTTGGGACCTGTCTGGGCCCATGGTCCAGACAAAGCTTTCCCACATGCTGTCCTGCAGCTGCTTATAAAAGAATTACTCAGATGCATATACAAATTACAAGGTGATTGGCTTGTGGCTCAGGCATATCACTTGCTAACTCTTGCACTTAAACTAACCCATGATTCTTACCATGGTTAGCCAGCTGGCTTGATAACTTTTCTCAAAGCAGGTTTCTTGTCTTCTTCCTCTGCATCTGCTGGAGTCTCTGCTCTGCTCTTCTGCTTCCCAGCATTCTCCTAGTCTGCTAGCCCCGCCTGGACTTTCTAGTGGTCAGTCAGCATTTTATAAATTAATATTTACAATGACAAATATTTGCAGTGTACAAAAGCATAATCTCACAGCAAGACCTTGTCCCCTCTGCAGACTTTCTAGTTTGAGAAAATATGTATCTTTCAAAGCTGACCACTTTGCATATTCTTGTAAAAGTACTGAATAACACCAGTGGCACAGACACTAAGAAAAACCATCAATAAGTGGGACCTCCTGAAACAGAGAAGCTCCTGTAAAGCCAGTCAATAGGACAAAATGACAGCCTACAAAATGGGAAAAGATTTTCACCAACCCTACAAGTGATAGAGGACTGATCTCTAAAATATATAGAGAACCCAAGAAACTAGAGCCCAAAACCTTGAATAACCCAATCAAAAAATAGGGTTGAGAACTAAAAAGGGAATTCTCAGCAGAAGAATTACAAATGGCTGAAAGGCACCTGAAAAAGTGCTCAACATCTTTAGCTATCAGAGAAATGCAAATCAAAACAACTTTGAGATACCACCTTATACCTGTCAGAATGGCTAAGATAAAAGACACAGAGGACAGCCTATGCTGGAGAGGATGCAGAGCAAGGGGAACACTCCTCCATTGTTGGTGGGAGTGTAAGCTTGTTCAGCCACTCTGGAATGCAGTATAGTGGTTTCTCAGAAAACTAGGAATCAATCTCCCCAAGTATCCAGCAATACCAATACTGGGCAGATACCCTAAAGATGCACATTCACACTCCAAAGGCATTAGCTCAATTATGTTCATAGCAGCATTATTTGTAATAACAAGAACTTAGAAACAACCTAGATGCCCCTCAACTGAAGAACAGATTAACTAACTGTGTTACATCTACACAATAGAGTACTACTCAGCAGTGAGAAAAAATGATACTCTAAAATTTGCAGGCAAATGGATGGATTTGGAGAATATCCTCCTGAGCGAGTTATCACAAACCCAGAAAAATAAGCAGGGGAGGTACTCATTTATTAGTGGACTCTAAACAAAAAAGCAAAAAGCAAAGCATGTCCAAGCTGCAAACCACAACCACTGAACAGCTTGGGATCTGAAAGACCTTAGACCAACACCTTGGATGCCACTCCTTCCAGAGGAACACCTGACCCAGTCTTGATGTGGGGATGAGGAAAGTGAATCTGCCAGGAGTGGATGCTGAACTAAGACATATTGGGACCTTGGGACCTCCTGCCCTTGCTGGGGAGGAGATAAAGAGATCTGGAGAAGAGAGAGTGACTGGAAGGGGTGGGAGGGGGAAGGGAGCTTGAACAAGGATATACTTGGATAAAAAATATGACTTTATTCATAATAAAAAATGAATGAAAAGTACATAAATGAATGAATAAACAAATAGCTTCACAACACACATTTCTAAAAAAAAAGAACCGTGGGAAAACACTGCTCCACAGAATTGACATCTCGTCACTACTCTCCGGTTGTGGTAGTTGGAGGTATCTGCAACAAAATAACTAATAATAAAATTGTAAAAGTAATTTTTAAAAAAGTACTGAATTGTGTTTCTCTAAAAAAAATGACACCAAAAAAAGTAACAAAAGGTGGTAGTATGGGAAACAAAAAGAATTTGTCCTTTTGTGTCCCATTATGGTTGCTCATGTAATGATGTGTGTGTGTGTGTGTGTGTTGGAGATGGAGAGTGTGTGTGTGTGTATAGGAAGAATCCGTTCTGTGTTCTAGAGCTAACTGATGTTGGTAGTATGTTGGGAGGGAGAGAGGTGAAGGTATGGGCCTGCCATTGTTATTGCTAGGGAGTATTCTTAGTATCTCTCTTCTCTACATGCTTCTTCTTGGAGAAAGAGACGATGTCTTTTCTTTATTACTTAAGCATTCTATGACCTTCTTCATTTACATTTCCTCCACTTCATTATCCATGGAATTGTGCTTCCTCCCAAGACAGGGGAACCATAGTTCCTTCTTTTCAGAAGGGACATAAAAGAGAATCCTATGGTTGGTGAATTAAGAAAGATGCCTTACATTTGTGTGTAAATAAGTCTGAGTAGTCCTTGTAGGAATTATCCTTATCACACAGATTTACAGGCTACCATAGACCAGTATTCAGTAGGTAAGCCACAGCCTAAATATAAAAAGGGATTATTTTTGTTATGGTTTTTATATTTTATTTATGTGTATATCTTTGTCTTTGTGTATATATGTATACCATATGTATGCTGGTATCTACAACATCACATATGCTGGATCCGGAGTTGTAGATGGTTGTCACCTGTTGGAGTAGATGCTGAAAGCTGAACCCAAGTCCTATGAGAAGTATCAAGCACTTTAAACCACTGAGCCTGCACATCCTGAACAGAAATTCTCAAAGTAGGCACTGCATGTCTTGTGGATTCTAGGGTTGCTATGCTGGTGACTTTGCTTCCTCATGAATCTCATTTCCTAATGTGGAGGGTGTGAATTCCACATTTTAATCAACTGAGACAAGATGCTATATAAATAAGCTCCCCCCATTTTTAGAGCTCTCTGTGCTAGGGAACTGTCCATATAAACTGCTCCAGCAGCAGAGGCCTGAATTGCCCAAGCTTTGGATTTTCTGATGAGGTGACTTGGAATGGGGATGGATATGTGGTTTGGTCCTAGTAGACAGCAACAGTTCTTTTTCCTTGAGCTGAGGTGTTTGGCTCTTGGTTGAGAATGATGTGCACAGGGAAATCCAAGAGCAAAGGGATGATGCTAACATTGCTAGTGGAATTCAGAAGGGAGGGGATGGGGAAGGATGTTAATACCCTACAAGTAAAACTCTCACGAAGGAACTGGGTATTTGCTGGCCTTGGGTCCCTGGATTCTATTCTCAACATTCAGCCTGAGTCACTCTGTCTTCTTCCTAGAGTTTTCAATGCGCCTTTCAGGATTATGTATTAATTCATCTGCTAAGGCAGACTCCAGTCTGTTGGTATCAGGGTTCCCGAATATTAACAAGTGGCCATGAGATCTTGGAGAAAACACAGCAATAATAAAACATTTATTTAGGCAACCTAAACTCCTTGTCTTGGATCTCTCTCTCTCTCTCTCTCTCTCTCTCTCTCTCTCTCTCTCTCTCTCTCTCTCTCTCTCTCTCTCTCTGAGTTACTAATGAGTCAGACATCCAGCAATACCTACTGATGATGTAAAGCTACAAACAATGCAGGTGAATAGTTCTTCTTTTACATGTACTAACACAACACACTTTTGGTTGCTATGTGTTAACTGTTTTCTCTGAATTCTAGCCAGCTTCTATGGTAAATGGAGATTAAAGGTAATGCCATGGAAATATTAGGATAATGCAGTTAGGGACTAGTGTTAAAATTTCTGAGGTATCACTCACCAAGGGTGTTATCTTAGCAAAGCTAGCCAACTTCTATGAAGTCAAAAATGTTCAGTGGGAGTTGGACTAATACCATGACAGACCACACAGGAAAAGCACAGGGAGAGGCCTCTGATAGCTATTGCCCATAGATCACCCTTGGATAGTTGTTCCTTTCAATAGCATTATATTATAAGAATTAACTAGCCTTTAGCTATAATATTGAGTGGAAGGAACCAGGAATTCTTTTGTACATATTTGTATGTGAGTATACATGTTATTATGGAGACTGGAGGTTGATTTTGGGCAGCTTCTTTCTTGGGCACACTCTACCTTTGTAACTTCTTATAGTTGATTATAAATGCCAGCAGAGTGCAGATAGGGTTCAAGGTCATAGCTATTTTCTTCCCACGCCCCCAGCACTGTCTCATCCTTTTCTTGGGCCTTTCTGCAATCTCTCCTGAGATTTACTCATTTTCCTTAAGAAAGATTTTTTTTCTAAGTTCTTGGTGTTTACTTTTATTATAAACCTTGTGATTTGAAGGAAGATATGTGTATTATCATTTCTGGTAGAAAAAGTTTCACTAGGATAACATGAAGGCATTGGCTGGGATGTTCCTTACTGGAGGCTCTGGGGAAGGGTCATTTCCCAAGTTCATTAAGGTTTTTCAATTCAGTTCCTGTAATAGGTCTTCTTTGGATTGGCAGCTCCTGAATAATGACATGGAGACTTCTTACTAAGTTTGGAAACTTTGTCTTAGCTCAGGCTTGCTCCCCAACTAGCGCTTAAAACTTAAATTAACCTGTTTATATTAATCTACATTCTGCCATGTGGCTTATTATTTCTCCTCAATACAGTCTGTCTGACATTCTCTGAGTCTGGCTAGTGAATCCCTTGTCTCTCAGAAACCTTCCCAGAGTTTCTGTCTCTGCCTGGAAATCAAGCCTATCCTTTTTTGTCTAGCTATTGGCTGTTTAGCTTTATATTAAGCCAACCAAAAGGTACCCTAGGCAGATGATGTAAAACAGAGACACATCTTCACAGGGTACAAAAAGATCATCCCACAAGTTCCTTATAGGTAGGATGGAAAATTCTCTTCACTTGTTAGCTTCCTGCCAGGTCGTCTGAATGTTCCTCCTCCCAACTTTCTGCTTTAGCCCTAGTAAAGCAAGTTATAATTTATATTTTGACATTTCCTTTGGCTTCCTTTCTTGTTCTCACCTCTTTTGCTTTCCTTTTCTTTATTTTTTACAATCCTGAAGTCAGTTTAGTTTTATTTTTTAAAAAATGATTATTTCAGAATTTCATGTTTGTATACAATGAAATACAGATACAGCTCCCCCTCTATTTCCGTCCTTTAACTTCCCTGGGCCCACTCCAACATCATCTCCTTCAAATTTCATTGTTTTCCCTTCCCCATTCTGCCTGTCTTCTGATGATGTAAGCCAGAGTCCAACTAATATTGTCTTTATGTACATAGATGGGGGCCATCTACTGGAGTATGGGTAACCCACCAATGGCCGCATCTCCAAAGAACAATGACTCTACTTTTCCTAGCAGCCATCAACTGTCAGTAGTTCCTCAGGTGGGGTGAGGCCTCATGAGCTCCTGTGATTTACTGTGCATATGTGAGTAATCCAGGCTACTTTCCCTGCCTTAAGGCCAGCTGATTAGGAAATCAGATTGCATCTTCAAAACCCCTTATCAATAATATCTAGGTTAATACTTGGTAGGATAGTCAGAAGGGGAATTTTGAAGGTAGGGGAAAGTATCTTTGTAATTCTGTGTATGGCATCCTCCCACAATGTAACACAGGAAGCAAATTTCAGTCATCAACTCCCCTGGGATATGTTTTCTTTTTAAATGCTTCACAAGACTTTAAAGTGGTAGGGTTGGGCTTTTTAGATTTATGGGATCAAGGGTTAGTGGTTTTTGTGGAGAAAGCTTGTGAGCCTATGTTTGATGGTGAGAACTATCTCCTGATTGCTACATAATAAAACATCTTAAAAATACATGTGGTCCTCATTAGTAAAATAAATGAAAAATATTTAAATATCTTGAAAACATTTGAAGATATTTACATAAACCAAGAATGGGGCACTGGAGAGATGCTTCTGCTGTTAGGATCATGTACTACTTTCAGAGAAGACTCAAGTTCAGTTCTCAGCACCCACTACAGTGGACGTGAGGGCAGTTGTCTACCACCTTTAACTCCAGTTTCTTGAGATTCATGTCCTCTGGCCTTTTCAGGAGCCTGTTCTTACAAGAAAATACTCAGACACAGACATATGTTTAAAATAAAATGAATCTTAAAACAAAGCAAAAAACTTAGATATGGAAGAAATATTCCCCTCCTTGTTTATTTATTTATATTTTAGTTATGGCGTTTAGCACTTAAGCTATATTAGCAGTTTTAGACATTATATAGAAATCAATTTAAGAAACTGAAGAATGAATTAACAAACTGTGGTACATCTACACAATGGAGTACTACTCAGCAGTGAGAAAAAAAATGATACTCTAGAATTTGCAGGCAAATGGATGGATTTGGAGAATATCCTCCTGAGTAAGGTATCTCAAACCCAGAAATATAAGCAGGGGATGTACTCACTCATTAGTGGACTTTAAACAAAAAAGCAAAAAGCAAAGCATGTCCAAGCTGCAAACCACAACCACTGAACAGCTTGGGATCTGAAAGACCTTGGACTGGCACTTTGGAGCCCATTCTCTCTAGACGAATGTCTGACTCAGTCTTAATGTTGGTGTGAGGAAAGTGGATCTGCCAGGAGTGGATGCTGAACTAAGCCATATTGGGACCTTGGGACCTCCTGCCCTTGCTGGGGAGGAGATGGGGAGATGTGGAGAAGAGAGAGTGACTGGAGGGTGTGGAAAGGGGAAGGGACCTTGAATAAGGATATACATGGATAGAAAAATGTGACTTTATTTGTAATAAAAATAAATAAATAATAAAAAAGAAATCAATTTAAAGATAATACATGTTAGTTCAAAATATGAATATCATGAGATAAGATTCTATTGCTTTGTCTGGTGACATAGTACAAAATAGCACTTATCTATATCTGTGTCTCTATATATCTTGCTACTATATATTCATGGGGCTTGGTTACCTCCTAAGAAAGTCTACAAATAACCAAACCCCTTCCATAAGATGATGCTGTATTTGCTTATAAGCTAGGCACTTTCCCCTGTATCCTTTAAGTCTCTAGATTATACATAAATAATGAACAATGTGTCAACACTGTGTAAGTAGTTGCTATCCTGAATTTATTAGGAATATAAATAAGAGAACAAATCTGTGCATGTTCACTACAAGCACAAGTATATTCTGGCATATATTCAGTCTTTAGCTAGTAGAGTCAATGAACATGAAGGAATGTTTACATATGGGCATATATAAATACACAATAAACAGGGTCAAATGTAGGTAGATATTCTTTCTCATCACTATATGGCATGCATACAAGTCTTTGCTCTTGTATTAGTTGTAGTACTGCACAAAGAAAAGAAATAGTATTATCAATTTTGTTTGCACCCACATTCTATTGTTACATGATTCTTTCTATCTTTCAGGCACTCTTGAGTGTGTGCTCTCTCATCCACATATCCATAAGGATTGTTTCCCATTGCAAGGACTTTTCCTCTGCGCATTCACATTCACTCTGAGGTCATCAGTTTCCTTTCGTGGTCTTTCTGTGAATTCCCTTTGACTTAGCTCAAGTTTATAGGAAGGGCCAGAAGACAGCTATGCTTTTGATAATGGCCTATCATTTCATCAGGTTTAACACATTCAGAATTCCACCCACCTTTGGCATGGAACTCAGGTCTTTTCAAATCATGCCTTAATCTGTGTCAAGTTGACCATTGTCTGGTGTTCAGGCCTTTGACTGGAAGTAGCAGGCCTGAAGGAGAAAGAAAATCATATCCTGTCAATAAGCGCTGAAAATATTTAGTGTGGCAGGCTGTGTGTTTTCTTTCTTATGAAAAGCTGATTAATATTCAGTGGTTGGAGGTTAATGCCCCATTCATTTTATTCACTTTACATCCTGCACACAGCAGTGGTTGTTCCAATTTCAGCTCCTAATTCATCCAAGTCTGTTTCCAATCAGGAGATTAGTAACTTACAGCCTAGGCAGAGACAAACCACACAATTGCTCAGCTTACCTCTCTCCCCTGCCCAGGCATGCGTGCACTCTTAAAATGGACTCACTCTGGGTGGGTGTGCATGCTTTGAGACCAGCAAAGTTTCTTCAGTGTAGTGTATTATATCTAGGAAATTTTATTTATGCTGTAAGCATGAGAGAGACATAGATGGATGAAAGCAATGCGGGAGTGTGTGTGTGGGGGGCTTATCTAAATACATTCCTAGGCACTAAGGTCTTTAGTCTTACTCATAATCTATATATTCTTGATGGTTTCTCAATCACAATTACTCTTCTATTGAATTCTATTTCAATTATATCAGGATGAGTCAAGACTGACTGCTTTGTCCTTTTGCAGAGCATTGCATCATTTTCTAAATTTATCATAGCATAGTTTATCTATATACTCTTTATTACTATTTTTATTTTTGAGGCAGGGTCTCACTGTGTAGACCAGGATGACCCCCAACTCACAGAGCTTCATTTTTCTCTTCCTCACATATATTGATATTAAAAGTGTGTGCTATTGTGTACACTGATTTTTATCTTATAAGATCTTTGATCTAGTTAAAGCCTGCCCCTCCTCCATTTTTTTTATTCCCAAGGAAGTGAAATTTCAGGTAGAAGGACTCAAGAGGAATGATAATGAACATGTTTTTCTGGTCATGCAAGAAAAGCTTTTGAATGGGTCAGCAAAGCAGAGCAGGATATTCACTCTCAAGATAGGAGAGGGGCATGACAAGGAATTTGTATTTTAGGAGTGCACATGTGGGATGGTTGACTAGAAGAACTCACCATCACCATGGTTGTTTGTATTGGTTGGTGCTAGGTGTTTTTTGAATTGCATTTGTTTATTATATAGTTATATTGTGCTTTTAAAAATGGGACACAATTTTAGAATGAAAAGGCTGGAAATACAGCTCAGCTGGTAGAGTGCTTGCCTAACATACATGAAATCATGAGTCTGATTTCAGCATGACATAAACTGGGCATGATTGGACATGCCAGTAATTCCAATATTGAGGAGATGGAGGCCAGCCTTCATTGCATAGTGAGTTGGAGACCAGTCTGGGAAACATGAAACTCTGTCTCAAAATGAATACAAAATTTTAAAGAGAAGGGATTAATGAGAAAGTCTTAGCTTGAATGGTTTATTCAGAGATGATGAGTTTGGTTGTGACTTCTTTCCAATGATTCCCAAAGATGTTAATTTATCTTATTTCAAGGCTTGAAATTCACATCCGTTACATAGGTACCACTAGAGTATCATCTTTTCCTTTCCTTTTTGATTGATGTTTTAGTAAAAAGGCAAAGATATCATTTGGAATAAAACACAAACCAATCAATATGCTACTGAACACATTCACCCATTCCCTGGTTGGAATTGACTCTGTTTTAGTTACTAATGAAATGGCCCTGGTCTCATGTCTCTAAGCCTCATAACCTTTTAATAGGCTTAAGATAAATTAATTTAATGTATAAAGTCAACAACAGGAGACTGGCACAGTGAGAAAATGGTGCTTGCTGTTCAAGCATGAGGACCTGAGTTCAAATCCTTGACAGTCACGTGAAAAGGCAGAATTGTGAGGGACTGAGTCAGGAGGATGTTTGGGGCTTGCTAGCTGTTAGCCCAGCTTCAGGTTCAATGAGATACTCTTTCTCAAAGAATAGAGTAGAGAGTGATAGACCAGGACACTTATGTCTTCCAGTGATATCCACAACTGTGCATGAATACAGTTTATCTGCTTTTACAAGGATGTCTACACTATACACATAGCTCCTCACACAACTGGCATTTCCTAGGCTACAACAGTCTTAGTTCATCAGAGGTTTATTGTGAGGACTCTATGATTTGTATCTATGAACATACTTGTAATTCTATGCATCACTAATCAAAATAGTCACAGCTAGATGTCTGTGCTATTTTAATCTATCCCTGTCCACTGACTCCCCAACTATCCTTCCAACCTTAGTCAGGAACCTACTGAGTTCTATTGGAAGTGGGATAAACACAACTACCTTAACTTTTCAGCTAAGTCTCAAACATCTTGTCCCCCACTACTAAAGGGCTAGCAAAAGCCCAATGAATTTTGGGAAAAAATTTCTACTAACTAGAACTATGCTTCTCATAATGTGCATAATGTCCTGTCAAAACCCTTGAGCGTCTGTAGCTTGGGTCTAAACACCAACCCCCAGAAGCTGCATGTGAGAAAGTCCTTGGAGTTTTATCTGGAGCTTCCTGGTTTCTTTGTGACCTGATATCTTTTTCCTTAAATGACAGTGTAAACCACAAAGTTACCATCCTCATCACTTCTAAACATTATCTTCATTGATACCAAATATATAGCTATGTGACTGCCCCCACCCTGTACCTTTAGAATTCTTCATCTGATAACATCAGAACAGTGTCCCCATCAAATATCAATACTCTTTGGCACCTCCTTCATCTTCTTCTAGGCCCCAACCCCCACACCTTTCCTTCCTCTATGAATCTTGTCTCTCTGGGTATCTCCTATAATTTGCATTATTTTATAGTCCTTTTGTGACAGCCTCATTTCAACAGTCTTTAGAGCTCATTCCTGAAGGATACACACTCCCTTCTTGTGTGAGGAAGGGTGGCAGTTAAGTCTTCAGAGACATCCAGAGGCTTCTGTGAAACTAATCTGCTTGGAGACTCCACAAGCCTCTGGATATTGGCCACAATCCAAGGTGTGGTAGTAACATTAGCCTCAGTCTTAAATGATGCTGATAACAGCACCCAGTGACTGGGCTTCCTTGAATCTCTGGGAAGAACTCCAGGGGTCCAGCACTCTCCACAGCTCTTAGGAGGAGGCCATGGCTTCCTGGACACCAGAAGAGCCCCGTGATAGAGTTTCTCAGCACAGGAAGGCTTGCCTTTTAACTCTTTTCATTTTTTATTTCACAGATGCCACCAGGATGGATTCCTTGGCTTATGAAAATACTATTTTCTCTTCCTGCCTTTGGGTGACCATTAAAAAAAAAAAAAAGCCAGAGCTTGAGCAGAGCTCCACACGGGGTGTCTGGCCAAAATGCAAAGCTGCACCGCAGTTTGCAGGCAGACACTGTTTTTCAAGAGCGGGAGCAGAGTGCTGTGCCTTTCAGCACCTCTTCCTCCACTTCTTTAAAAGATGATTTAAATTTGAGGCAATGGGCCTGAATGTTGAACATCTGATACCCAGACAAGACCTAATGAATCATACCCTTGACCAGCATTGGCTCCCTCCGGCCACTGCACTTGGAGTCTATGGTCGTGTTGTTTTGTTTTTCCTCCCCCACAAAAACATTTTTTTTTTCTTCCACAGACCATGTGCTTGTTAGCAATGGCCTGGGCAACTCTTTTTATTTGTGGCATGGAGAAGACATTCAGGGGAGCCTGCAGACCAAGCACATGCTTCTTATCCATGGATGTCTGAGTTTCACAGGGGGAAGGATAGTGGTGTTCCTGAGAGACTTAATTTGGAAACACTTTCCTACACAGCCTTGTTGCATAATATGTAATCTTCACAGGCAGATGTTCCCAACTCTATAGCATCCAGCTCTGCCATGAGATAGTGACTCAAAAGGACAAAATGTTAACAACTATGTGTGAATAAAAATGTTGGTGCTGGGAGAAAGGCCCTAGTTCTAAGTATTGAGTAGAAGCAATAATGCCCTGTGTGAGAATTTCTCCATGAGGGGATGTGGGATGACAGACTAGTGGATAGCATGCCTGAAAACTGAAAGACTACCATGTGACATTGTTCCTGGAGATATGTGAATAAATATCTATTTATCCCAGATAGGGGTCCTACAACAGACCAAAGTAACCATACCACTTTAGTTCAACTTGGCAAATCAGTGGTTTGTTATAGATACTAACAAGAGTATGGAGAGGGGCTGTGTACAAGAGTGTGGATGACTCAAAGACAGCCATACCTCTGAAAGCATGCATGACAGCTCAAGAAAGCTGGAACCCTAGAGCTATCTGTGTGGCTAGCAGGGATTTCAGTAAGCCTGAGAGTCTTCTCTCCTCAGCAGTCCTTATTGCTTATATAACCTTGAAAAGGAAAGAGCTTTGCATATCCAGTAAATTTTAGGGACTTCCTAAGACTTGTAAGTTGCTGGCTTCCTGAGTCTTTCTGAAACTTTCTTTCTAGATGGAATATTTCAATTCAGAGAAATTGCTATACTACAAGGACACAGGCTGAATAAACCCAGACTTTCTGTCTTCTATACAAATCCTGCATTGGGCCTCACTCACCTCTGTGAGGGCTCAGGTTTTGATTGTTCTGATGATTCCAGTCTGGTTATTATTTTTTAGGTATCCAGAACCATACTTGCAGAGAGTTGGCAGGGCTCTTTCCTCAGTGGCTGTAGCATATGCAAACAATTTAATCTTCCAGTCCAATCTTTAATGTAAATGTTTAATGTAAACCTGATGTTAACATGATGTACATGAAGTTCTGGCAAGAAAATCAGGGATTTACATTGTTCTGAAAATCAGATATTCTCAGCTGCAGGGGCAGTGATGGCCTTTAAGGAAGCTAGGGTTTTCCTTCACGGTGACAGGTGCATCTCAAAGTGTAAATCCCTAATATATCACAGGGGAGTCAGTTACTCATACTTTCACACTGTGGTTTGAATGTTCAAAAACCCAAAGTTCATAATTGGAATTTAGCTGATGTCAAGTGAGTGAGGTAGATAAAAAATGGACAGTCCCAGCTGTGATAGACACCCTGTTGCTGATGGTTCCAGAAATGGTAACTTCATTTCTCTGTATCTGAAAAACTAAGGTTTTTATACAAAACTGGTCCCAAAGTCTGTTTTTGTCCAACTAAGCTAAGAAAGGCATATATAAGTTTATGTGCACATATGCATATATGTATGTACGTACACGTGCATGCCTCAGTATATGTTTAGAGGCCAAAGAACTGCTTGGAAGAATCTGATCTCTTCTTTCACATAGGACTTGGAGATTAAACTCAATATCCAGGCTTGGCAGCAATTCCCTTCACATGGTGAGCCATCCAGCCTTTATTACTGTTATTTTGAAACACTGTGTGTTCTGCTCAGATCTTCCTTTAACTCCTAGTGATTCTTCTGCCTCTGACTTTCAAGATTTTGGATTATATACATGTCTTTGCATGCTAGCCTATTGGTGTTACATTTTCTTAATGACTGAAGAAAGCATCTTTATGGCATGTAGAAGTGATAAGATAATTTCAATTTCATCCCTCATAGATTTTCATTCATTAACCATCTACTTTCTGGTGAGCCATATTACTCCATTAACAGAATTTGTTTGGATTGGGTTTATACAAACTAAATATATATTTTCTTTTTTTTAAATAGAAAATGTTTCTCAGCTTCACTTTTAGCAGACCATTGTCAATGACACCACGTTGACTGATTTTTAATGCCAGTATACTCACTATTCCATCTGCACATAGCATATTGTACATTCATTTTCTCCAGCAAAAGAGTTTGCTGAGGAGGCTTTTCCACTTAAAGCTGACCATTCTGAAGTCTCTTTTTCTTTCACAGCTGTCCCCTAGGTTCAGATATCATCAAGGAAGAGGGCATGGCAGAGAGGAAGAGACAGAAAGGTAGTGGATGAGTATGAAACAGTACTCTACAGTCGCCATAAGAGGACGATACATTTGTGGACTCAGAGGTTGTACCGGCATGCACAAGACCTGTGCAAGCTCACACTAGACAAAATACCAGCATGGACAGGAAGATACATTACACCACCAGCTGAGGAGTTGTTAGCATTTGATAGCTGCTGGAAGACTGTTTTCTATAAGTGTGTTTCCCCAATGTAGGTCAACCATACTCTAGGGAATGAGTTTGTACTCAAGAGTATTTGGGACACATACATTGACTTCTTGATGGGTCAATGAAGAGAGTAAGAGGAAAAGGGAGCAGGAGGAAAGGAGAGAGAGAGAGAAAGAGAGAGAATGAAGTTGTGTGAGTTGTGTAGGTGGTGGGGGTGGATCTGAGAGGAACTGGGAAAGAGGAAGTGAATCTCAAAGTAGGAGCAAGGCATGTTGGGAAGAAGACAGGGACTATGTGAGCAGAAAGGGATAAGAAAGGGACCCAGGAGTGAATGTGTTCACAGCATATGTTTACATGCCTGAGCTTGTAAAAGAAAATCATATTTAAAAACGTTAATAAAAGGAAATAAAATAGGTGTTTAATGAAACTGGCTGATCAGTAGTGTTTCAACTGGGGCTTAACAGTATCTGTTCTCAACAAAGCAGCCTGGAGATGAAGCCAGAATTTTCATGTGTTTGGATTTTTCTTTAGACCCCAATCCCCACAGTAAAGCTCAGGTTGATATTACAACAACCAGCCAGGATAATCACTTAATTTTACACTTTTTTTTTCTTTATGAGAGACACTGCTTATTTTACAGATAACACCTGACTTGGCCTTCCTTCAAAGCAATCTCAATTTCCCTTATCCTTGACATCTCTCGCTCCCCCCCCCACAGCTCCCCTCCCCCACTATTCCATATAGAAAGTGGACTTTGTACCTTACAGAAGTGTCTAACCTTGACACTTAAATGCAAGATAGCACAGTTCATGATAACATGAGTTGCCTCCTTCACTTTCCTTAGGAAAGAAGGTCCTCATGAAATTGCACCCAAGCACACTGAATTCCTAGACGAAATAAATTGAGGAGCCTGGGATTGGCCAGGTGACAGCAACCCTTTTGTTCCCAGCCAAATATTTACAATGGGGCCAGATTGACATTAATTGTGACCGAACATTCCTGACCCTGCTGTAACCTTCTCAGAAGGTGAAGAGAAACGATTTAATCTCTGTGCTTTTATGGTGGTATCTTAATTTTTTTCCTCCAAGCTTAGAATTAATTTTCTCACTTTACAGGCTATATGGGAATGTCCCAAGGTCCCCTTGGCCCCTCTGGATAAAATAATTAGCTGCATATGCTGTCCAATATTCTTGTAAACATGGGACCCTCATTAGTTTCAAATCTTGGTTTACTTTCCAGCAGAAATAGTTCAGGGTTTCCTGGGACTTAGAAATCAAACCTGACCAACCACAGGGGGTTTCCTACCCAGACTGCCCCTTTTCTGGTTCTTTGCCCAGCCCTCACCATCCTTCCTGAGAATGAGATCTTAAGGGGCATTGTAACTGCTTCTGCAGTGGTGAACTGTCCAGATCAGAAATCATCCCCTGAAAATTTAATGTTTCCTTTTCCCAGTTACTCATTTTAATTCAAATCCCTTATCTTTCTGGAATAGGTTTACTTGAGTCTATTCATGGTACCTGGAGGCCACCATAGAGTAAAACATCAGTTCTTCCCAAAGAGAAAAGCTCTCATTTTTGGATTACAGGAAAAGAAATGGAGCCATGTACAAAATATCTGCAGGACAGCCTGGGGTCATAGAGTGGGATGTATCACAGGAGCAATGAAGAAGGGTGTATGCTGTGTAGAACAAATACCTTAAAAGGAGCTGATGGACTGTTTCCTCCAGATCATGTACAGAACCATCCTGCTGGAAGATGCTCAGATTTAGTGCACTTCAAAGTCAGTGGAGTCCTGACCTAAAATACTCAGAGCTGTGTATCTAGACAAGTAAATTCAGAAGTCTATAACAGTTCTTTGTAGCTCTCTTTCTCCTTAGATCATGTCTCATGTGATTCCCTAGCCAATATTGCAGGAGGTAATGCTGGAATTGTCTGATGTGATCATTGCTACTGAATCTTGTGTTCTTTATATCCTTCTTACATCCAGAGACTTAACTCCAATAGGAGAAGCAAGAATGGCCTGCTTTGGGAGTAAATTTGATTAATGCCAGATCCTTAAGCAGACAGAGAAAGGGAGAGAGAAGAATCAAGAAAACGGAGGTATTCAGACTTTTAACTCTCATGTCAAGTGTTTTTATTGGATGGAGTAACACTGATTATTCCCCTCCGCCTGGAACAGAAAACGATCCCACATTTCTTTACAATTAAATTAAGGCTAAAGAATGGCAAAGACGTTATCGTTCATATGATATGTCTGAGAGATACTGGTTTTGGTCTATTGGAGTGGAGTGCAGAAGCCCTTCACTTGGTTGCTTTCTGAAATTTCAAGTTTTCTGGGCAAATCCCATTAAGGGGTTTCATGTAGCTTCTGCCTTTTGTTTTTCTCTGTTGTCTGCCACTGTTGGAGATGACTCAAGGACTGTTCACGCCAAGCTTGAACTTAATTTAGACACTGGAAATACTAAAATGGGGATATCTGTCTGCTCCCTTATCTGTCTATCCTGCAAGAGTCGATTATATCTATAATAATTTCATTATAGTTGCTTGGTCGGTTGTCAATTTTCTTCACTAATCTGGCTTATGGCAAAATTTGTTATGAATTGTAATTATGTTGTTTTCTCAGCTTTTCCAACAAGAAGATGAATATTTTTCACCAAGCTGGAAAAACACTTGAGCATTGTTTTTGAGATGTATTCTTGTGTATCTCAGGTGTCTTTGAACTTGCAATGCAACCAAAGCTGGTCTTGAACTTCTGATCCTCCTGGTTTCACTTTACAAATGCTGGGATGACAGGTTCCTGCAATCATATCTGGCCTTTGTGCATTTTTTCTTCATTCCTTTTTATGACTCCTGTGCTGTGCTCTTTTTTCAAGGTATTATTTTTATTTCCTTGAAGTATTTCCATAAGTTACTTAGGTTCTGTTTTTCTTTTCTTTTTCAGAGGTTTGTTTATTTATATTGTATATGTGTTAATGTTTGCTGGCATGTATGTGAGTATACCACATGTATGCAGTGCCTGCAGAGGCCATGAGAGGCTGCTTGAGTCCATGCAAGTTACAAGTGGTTGTGAGCTACCGTACTGGTGCTAGGAACTGAACCTGGTTCTCCACTGCACGATGCCATGCCATCTGTCCAATACCCTGCTTATTTTTTCTTAGCAGTCTTCTTTGGTTTCCTTAGTTCTTCAATTTGGATCTTATTCATCTTTTTTAAAAGTCTCTCTTTTCTCCCCCTCTCTCTCCTTCCCCTCCCATCTTTCTTTCTCTTCCTAATTCAGTTTTCTATTACATCACAAATCTCCAGTTCTCCATGATATTTTTTTTCTAACTCTGGAAGTCTGGTTGTTTCTTGTGACTTCTGTTTCCCTGACAACATTCAGGTAACTGTTTGTTCATTAAAACTTTCATATTCTTCAAAGATTTTGACAAACTGAAATAACTGCAAATCTCCTCTAAAGTTGATGCCCACGATTTTCTTCACACGGAAGGTCCTCGCTTGTTTATAGTGTGTTTTCCCTCCTGTGAGTGATTATGGGTAATATTTTCCTTCTTCTGTGAATTCTTAATGTTTTTGCTTATTTGAGACAGAGGCTCTCTATGTAGCCTAGGCTGGCCATAAACTATGATCCTTCTGCCTCATGCTCCTTTAAGAATTGTAATCATGTGCCATTGTGCCTTGTTCATGTTCAGTGTTTCCTGAATGCCCCGTTAATAGAATGATGAATGGTAAGGTGACTGTCTTACCTTCATGGAGGTTACATCCTGGGAAATGGAACACGTCATTGATTCTCCTTGAACTCATTAAGCTTTTGTTTTAGGTTCAGTTGTGATCCCTGGAGTATTGTTTACATTAGGTCACAGTTTTCCTAACTGTTCTTCAAGGGCACAGTGGTAAATATCTTAGGCCTCCGGATAGATTTTCCTCTGTTGAATTGGTCATCTCTTTTGATATAACCATGACAACAGCCATAGTAATCTATAAGAAAACAGACATGCTTATGTACCAGCAAAATATGATTTATATAAACAGACAATAAGGTAATGGGCCACAGTTGACTGATCCTGAGCTAGGCAATGCATCTTATTCTTAAGTAATAGCTTCTTTGGTGTGTAGTTTGCAGGCCTAGGATGTTAACAGTATCTTTCTCTTCTAGATGGGACAAAGGCCCAGTGTCTCCCAGTCTCGTGTTTTTCTTCCATTCTTAGACTTAATGGCATTCTTTCCCCTACACTGTCATAAGGAGTATGATGAGTGAATTTACATCCCAGTCCTTGGTTTCTGTCTTACAGCAAGCCCTGCCAGACCCATTTCTTAATGTTTTCCTCATTTGCCCAACCCATAGCATCTCTCTTTTCCCATATCCTGCCTAAAATCTCCATTTGCATGGAAGGTTGATTTTGTCAACTTGACACAAGCTAGGTAGGGTCACTTGGGAACAGGGAACTTCGAGTGAGGAATGGTTTCCATCAGCTTAGCTTGCAGACAGATCTTTAAGGGGCATTTTCTTTACTAATGTCATGGGAGTGCCCAGCCCATGGTGGAACCACTGGGCAGATGGTCCTTAGTGTATGAAAGCCATGGGAAGCAGGCCAGTAAGCAGCAGTCTTCCATTGTCTCCTTTTCATTTCCTTCCACCAGTCTCTTCTTGAGACTCCTCCCTCGCTTCTCTCAGTGTTGGACTGTGGTATGGAAGTGTGAGCCAAATAAATCTTCCCCTTCCCGGGTTGCTTTTGGTCAGAATGTTTTGTCATAACAATAGAAAGCAAACCAGGCTGGTGTTCCTGAGCTTTGATCTCTGCTTTTGCATTAAGAAGAACAGGCACACACTGAGAGCTTTTCTGTGGAGTGCCACTGCTAAGAAGTGACCCCAGGACAACAACCCAGTGAATACAGAGCTAACTTTATACATCTCCCTTACCTCCAAAATTTCAGGAGATGGAGAGATGGCTCAGCAATTAGGAATACATACTACTCTTTTATAGGACTGGAGTTGGTTTTCAGTACCCACATTGGGTGACTCACAACTAATTCCAGCTCCAGGAGACTCCATGCTGTCTCTGATCTACACAGACATCTGCACTCATGCACACATACCTCCAACAGAGACACACATTTTAAAGATAAAAATAAATCTTGTTTTAAAAAATGAATCTTCAAACTAGCACTTCAAATGCCCCCAAATAAGCCTCTTATATGTTCTGTCTAGATTTATCATCCTTTACAAGAGATAGTAATAAATTCCAGGCAGCAGGACTCAGAGCAAAAGTCTCTTCATTGCGCTTTAAAAAGCAATTGGCTATGTAGTCTTAGGGAGCCTATAGGGCGCAGTTGACCCTTGCACAACTTGCTGGAACATTGCATCATGTTCCCCAGCTATTGCACCTCTGCCGTTTATGCTAATTAGGCGCTGAGTAGTGACCTATCCGATGTGATCCCTGACTATGCTAATTTGGCACTCCTTACCACCTATCACCAGCTATATGCTAATGAGGCATTACTTTGGGCGCCAATCATATGGCTACACGCGTCCCAGTTTCCCTATATAAGTAGGCTGCATTTCAGGCACAGGGTCTTTCTTTCACCATTCTACCTCAACTGAGCTGTACTCCAATAAAGTGTGATCCGAGAAGAATCATGCATGTGGTGACTCGTCATTCTGCAGGCCAGAAAGCGGCTCACCACAGGAGCCTGAGCACGGTCAAGTCCTTCTGTAAATGGGAGGGCTCATGATCTGCAGCATGTGGGCGTGTCTTCTTTGATCACATTCTGCAACAATCCTTGACTCCTATAAGAATTGTCATCTCATGTCCAAGCTGCAAACCACAACCACTGAACAGCTTGGGATCTGAAACACTGTCACCTTGGAGCCCATTTCCTCCAGAGGAACACCTGACCCCATCTTGATGTTGGAGTGAGGAAAGTGGATGTACCTGGAGTGGATGCTGAACTAAGCCACCTTGGGACCTTGGGACCTCCTGCCCTTGCTGTGGAGGAGATAAAGTGATGGGAAGAAGAGAGAGTGAATGGGAGGGGCAGAAGAGGAAAGGGATTCTGAACAAGGGGATACATGGATAAAAATATGACTGTATTCATAATAAAAATTTCCCAAATCCTGAAACAAAGCAAAACAAAACAAAAAAGATTGCATTTGTGTATGAGGTACCAATCCTAAATTATAGAACTGCCAAGATGGAGGGAAGCTGGTTCCTTATTAGTTCTGAAATGGCACACAAGCCTGCAGATTAAACCAAACTTATGCTTGACTATAATAGAATGGATTCATAATAGAATGATTGAGGGTTGCAATCTACATTAACATATTGATGTGGTGTGGGATAGAGCACAGAAAGTGGGAAAGGCCAAGTCACAAACATTCCTTCTGTTTAGTCATGTGCTACCTTATAGACGGCAGAGTTATTTACTTTTGAAATGGGTGAATTTAATTTAAAATCTACAGGTGAAGAAATATGGTGAAAATTTGCAAGTGTCTGGGTCAGGAGCAAAGTGACCACAGATTTTCAAAGATGAAACTCTCACTCCTTTCTCTGTGTCTTCCCTTTCTAGAATCTTCTTGAGCTGTGGCTTTTGAGAATCCCCTGGCTATGTTGTCAGAATAATATCCACATGTCACTTCCATCTCTAGTCAAAGAAACACGGTATCAGACCTCCTCTCTGCAAATTTAAACCTTCTGTTTTATTCACCAAGGTTTGAACTCCTGGCCTTGAAAGAATATCTCATTTTCCCCCTTTTAATCATTAGACCTAATTTCATAGAGTAAATTTACATTTACCCCAAAATTGTACAGAAAGTAGAGTTCCTATAAGCTCCCCCTTCCCCCCACATTCACCCAAACCCCTACGGACTTGTCTTGGGTCCCTTGCCAGAGATGGGGTGACTATTTTATGAGACTTTTTCTAGACTGTGAGGCTGTGTAGTTCTATTTGTCTGCTCTTTGCCAACACCACACTATCTTGCTAACTAAAGTTTTCTAGCAGGTCCTGGTCAGGTGGCTTCATTCTTTTGTAACTGCTCCTGTAGTCTCTGTTTTGGTCTTTCCTGCCATAGATTTTAGGACTAGTTCAGTGATAACTGCAAAGAAAGTTGTCAGAGGTACCAGATGTCATATAGATGTTGAGTCACCATGTGAATGCTGGGAATTGAACTCAAGACCTCAGAAAGAACAGTCAGTGCTATTAACCCATGAGCCATCCCTCCAGCCCCCCAGAGGTTTTATTAAGCTGCACTGAGTCTATGGCCCAGCTGGGTAGAAGACTGACGTCTTATTAATGGTGGGTTTTCCTATTTATTACTGTGAAGCACCTCTCCATTTCTGGTGGCTTCCTTTGTTTCCTTTAATCATCAGAATTTTGTAGTTTGCTTCTTGTAAGTCACATACCTGTTTTGTTATTCAGGCATAGCTCCTTGATTTAGTGCTAGTATAAGTGGTACTGTTGTAAACTCAAATTTAATTATTTATTTTTCTATGCATGGAAGAGATTGATTCATATATTAAATGTATTCTGCAACCTTGTTATAATGGCTAATTTGTTTCTATATATGTGTGTACTCAAGTGTGTGTGTGTGTTTGTGTGTGTGCACGCATGTGTAAAAAAAAAAAAGAATTCTCACCTCTTCAGCATTTGAATGATGCTTCCTAATCAGAAGGCAATAACTC
Source organism: Sigmodon hispidus (assembly GCA_004025045.1). NCBI lineage: Eukaryota > Metazoa > Chordata > Mammalia > Rodentia > Cricetidae > Sigmodon > Sigmodon hispidus. The sequence continues at coordinate 186,377 of PVIH01001712.1, read as the reverse complement.
TGCAAGAAATTCCAGAGGATTATAATAGATTAAACTTGGACACAACATACTATCTGTTCTATATTTATTTAGAAATTTTTCGTACAGTATATTTTAATCGTATTTTTCTCATCCCTCAACTTCTCCTATATTAATCCCACCTTCCTATCTGCCCAGCTTTATATTTCTCTCTCTCAAAAATAAAAGAAGAACAAAAATAAAAACGAATAAGTACCCCCAAAGCCAACAGAATAAAAACAATACCAAAGAAAAGCATACAAAAATATGGAGTCCATTTTGTTTTGACCAACTGTTTCTGAGCATGGGGCGTGTTCCCTGGAGTATGGTTGGTATTATCAGTGACACTTCATTATAGGAAAAAAAAACAAAACCAGACAACCTTTTTTCCTATCCCAGGAGATATTAGTTGCAGTTAGCTTCTTGGTTAGGGGTGAGAGTTTGTTCTCTCTCTCTTTTCTCAGTTCCAGGAGTTTGTCTTGTTTGAACCTGTGCATGTCTTTCATATGCTGCCCCTGTCTCTGTGAGTTCATATGTGCATCAGCCCTGTTGAGTCTGAAAGATGCTGTTTCCTTGTAAGAATCACCATCTGTGGATCTTACACTCTTTCTTTCTCTTCCATGTAGAGCCCTAATCCTGGGTGGGGGTAAGGAGGTTGATCAAAAAGTTTCATTTAGGGTTGAATGTTCCTAAGTCTCTCCCTCTCTGCACTTTTTCTATTTGTGGGTTTCTGTGTTAATTATCATTTTCTACAAGAAATTTCTTTTCTGGTGAGGACTGAGAAAGGCACAGATCTATCTGTATGGTAATATTTATTGGTAGTCACTTTATTGCTATGTTCCTTGAGCAGAATTACAATAGTTGGTTGTTGTGGTGTGCCTGGTTCAAGGTCAGATGTTGTGGTCATTCTGTGTTCAGGGCCCTACTAGCTCCCCTTGGGAGAGGGGATAAGAAGGAGAGGAGAACAGCAATATAATCTCCCGGGACAAGTTATGACAAGCAAGTTCAATTTGATTAAAGGAGGGGAAATCCTTTAATACCCTTCTTCCTGACATTCTTCCCAGCCAGGGAAATGGGCTTTGATTTGCTGGTATCTGTGGCTGTGGTATGATGGGTGCTCTCTCACTAGTCTAGGTCACCTTGTTTTAAGACTCTGCACTCAGGCAGACCCCAGAATGGTTTATGAGGAAGTGCTAGGAACACATGTCTTAAGGCACCAGTTATAACCAGTTTGTACTGTCTGAGGCCACGCTGGTCTCCAGCTTCCTAGGAGCCTCTAGGGCCTAAGTATGTATTCTACAGTTGGTTTTCCTCTAAGGCCCACAGCCTACCTAGTCTCTGGTTCTTAGCCACTCTAGTATTGTCAAGTATGGGTTCTGTCTCATGCAGCAGGTCTTAAATTGGTTGGTTACTCCCGAAGCTTTTAAGCCACTGTTGTACTAGTATACCTTGCAAAGAGTTTGCTGCTGTAAATCACTGCATTTGTAGCTGAGTGGTAGTGATAATTTTTCTCCTTGGGTAGCATGCAGAATACTTTCTATCACTAGGAATGCTAGTCAGTAGGAGTGAAACATCTCAACTTCTCTGTGTTTGATGACATCAGTAAGTATATCTTCATCAATAGGGCTGTAGGATAACCAATTACTTTGGCAATGGTCTGTGATCTTTGGGGAACTCTGAGACTTCTTTGACCAACAGCTCAACGAGAATTATACCATTCCTGGTAGTAGGTGTTTTTACTTGGTGGCATAAGATGCCTAGTTAAGTCATTCTCTCCCCCATTATATGGTGACAACATTTAATGAAGTTAACATTTCTTTCATATATACTTTAGAAAGTTTCTAAAATAGTGAGTCTTCATGTAGCTTTTGAAAAGGCCTCTGGTGTGACTTGTCCCTGCCCATTTCCTCCCTCACTTGTGCTGCCCTATACCTCCCCACTTAACCCTCCTAGTCTATTTTCCCATTATCTCTTTGTAACACTATATTGGATTTCCCTTTCCTTGAAGACCCTTCCTGCCCAATAGTTCCATACTACCTACCCAACTCCTGTAGTTATCTAAAGCTTAAAAGCTAACAGCTACATATAAGAGAAAAACATGGCATGTTTGTCCTTCTGCAAAACATTATGAATAATGACTTCATTCATGGTGACTGTTTCAAGCTCCATCTGTTTACCTGCAAATTTCATATGTTTTCATGTGCATTAGTGTTTTGCCATAGGTGTTGGATCCCCTGGAACTGGAATTATAGACAGTTGAAGCTGCCATGTGGGTGATGAGAATTGAACCTGGGTCCTCTGGAAGAATAGTCAGTGCTTTTAACCACTGAGCCATCTCTTCCACTCCTGAAAATTTCATATTTTAGTACAATTTTTCTTACTCTCTGGATAGTATTCCATTGGTAAATGTACCACATTTATACTATATATTTATTGGTTGAAGAACATTTCTGACTATTATGAATAGAGCAGTAGTGAACATGGATGGGCACATATCTCTGCAGTAAGATGTAGAGTTCTTCAGGTACATGTACAAGACTGGTATATCTGGATCTAGTACTGCATCAATTTACAGCTTTTGGAGGAACTGCCACATGGATATCCTTAAGGGTTGTGGTAGTTAGTACTTTCCAGCAGTGAATAAAGTATCTCCCTTTTTCTCCATCCATGCCAGCACATGCTGTAATTCTTTATATTGAATGTGATTATTCTCACTGGCATAGAATGAAATCTCAGAGTAGTTTTGATCTTCATTTTCCTGGTAGCTAACGATTGCTGAAGAGTTTTAAACTATTACTCCACTGTTAGTGTTTCATCTTTTGAGATCTCTCTTTAGTTTTATACCCCATTTTTAAATTGGGTTATTTGTTTTCCTGATGGTCAGTTTTTAAAGTTTGCTATATATTCTACATGTTAATACATGTGTATGTATTACATATATGCAGATATATATATAAAATTGATAAAATTTTTCGCATTCTATAGGCTGCCATTTTGCCTGAATGATGGTGTCCTTTACTATGCAGAACATTTTATTATCACAAGGTCCAATTTATTAACTGTTGGTTGTGATGGAAATGTTCTCTGTATGATGTAAATAAAGTAACTGGTTTGGTCTATGTAGAGCACTGTAGAAGTGGGTGGAGAATCAGAGGACAGACAGGTAGAAGGAGGGTGGAGTTACTCAATCTCCATCTGACCCTTGAAGAAGAATCATGTAAGGAATCCAGGTGAGCTGTGGGCCGGGCCACGTGGCAGACATTAATAGAAATGGGTTGATTTAAGATGAAAGAGCTAGCTAGTAATGTGCTTGAGACATGGGCCAAACAGTATTAAGTTAATATAAGTGTCTCATTCATTTCTTTGGGGGACAAAAGCTGCCGCGGGCCAGGTCCGAACCACTGGCCAAACAGCCGGGAAACCTTCTACAACAGTTGGTGTTAAAACCCATGTCTTCGTTATCCTATTCAGAAAACCTCTTCCTGTGCCAATGAGTTCAAGACATTCTCTACTTTTTCTTTTATAAGCTTCAGGGTATCTTGTCTATTGTTGAGGTCTTAACCCAATTAGGGTTTTGCACAGGGAGCTACATGTTGCTGCCATTCTTCTAATGCAGCCATCCAGTTGGACCAGACTGTTGAAAATGTTATATTTTTCTCTATTGTATAATTTTTGCTTCTTTGTTCATAAGTGTGTGGAATTATGTCCAGATCTTAAATTCTATCCCACTGATTAATGTGTCTGTCTTTATGTCAGTGTCATTATTTTTATTATTATAGCTTTGTAGTTAAACTTAAAATCTGAGATATTGAATCAGTTCTTTTATTATTCAGAATTGTTCTCTTTTTGTGTGTTTCCATATGCGGTTTTTTTTATTTCTATGAAGATTTGTGTTGGGATTTTGATGGAGATTGTATTCAATCTGTAACTTTCTCTTCTGTTGAATGACCATTGTTATAATATTAATCTTACTGATACATGAGTGAACTTTCCATCTTCTGGTAACTTCTTCAACATTGTCCTGCCTAACTTTTTTTGTAAGCTTGACATTGACACAAGCTAGAGTCACCTGAAAGGAGGAAACCTCACTTGAGGAAATGCCTCTGTAAGATACAGCTGCAGAACATTGTCACAACCCATTATTGGCAGTGCCATCCCTGGGCTGGTGGTCCTGGGTTCTATAGGAAAGCAGGTTGAGCAAGCCATGAGGAACAAGTCAGTCAGCAGCACCCCTCCATGGCTTCTACATCAGCTTCTGCCTTCAGGTTCCTGTCATGTTTAAGTTCCTCTTCTATTTTCCATTAATAAGAGCCTACATTGTCGAAGTGTAAACATTCTTCCTCCTAAATTTGCTTTTTGGTTATGGTGTTTTATAGTAGCAACAGTAACTCTGACTAAGACAAGTTGGTACCAGGATATTGGCGAATGGCTGTGATGGACCTGACCATCTTCATTTGGGGAGGGTTATGGAAGGACTTTGGAAATTTAGGCTACAGAATCCACTGAGTTTTGAGAGCCCAGTGAGCTGTTCTTTAGGATCTTGGGAGATAAGAATGTTGAAATTAGTGTAGATGATGGAGGCCTGGCCTGTGAAGCTTCAGAGGGAACCAAAGATCCTACCAGGCCATTTGTATGAAGAATCTGTGGCATCTGGTGAGAAGGAGATGAGGAATCAGCTGTGATTAAGAAGAGACCAGAACCACTAAAGTAAAACCTTTGCTTTGGTAGGACAATGGATGGTGGTCAGCTGGGGCTGAGGAATCAGCTGTGATTAAGAAGAGAGCGGCATCACTGATGGGAGGTCTTCTGGAAATTGTTTCTTCAGGGCAGCACACGGTAAGAGAGACATTCAAAGAGTTCCCTAAGAAGAGAAAATAGAGATCTCCTTAGCTAATTGGGAGCATAAGAGAGGTTGCAACTAAGAAGAGGTGGAAACAAATTACCAAAGAAGGAAATGATTGAGTGAGAGAAACAGCAAGGAGGGAGAGAAAAACAAGAGACGGAGATCTAAATAGGGGAAGCCAATGTGGGGTTGAAAAAAGCCCAGGTGCTAGGGAAACCTCTAAGAACTCACAGGATGTCCCTGCCTGGGTCTCCAACCAATAGCGAAGGTGTTGCCTAACCAGGACTTCCCCGATAATCAAATGAATAACCACCCTAGGTGCCATTATAGAACTTACATCCAACAATGAATGGAAGTAGGGGGATACATGACTGAGCACTGAGCTTAGTTCCTGGCACATCTGACAGCAGGGGAGGAGACTCTATATGAGCAAGGGAATAAGGACTATGAGGAAAATTCTTACAGTGATGGCTGGCTCGAGCTCTGGGGAGCTCACTGAATCAAGAACAGCCACCTGGGAACCATCTGAAAAAGGAACTAAGCCCTCCAAGGATAGGCAACTGTCCACTGGCATGGGCAATATGTGGAGCCTCAAGGGGAGGGTTCAGACTGTGTTTCTGTGCATGGACTGGCACCTTGGAGCCCATTCCCTCCAGAGGAACTCTGAATCCAGTCTGTATATTAGGATGAGGAAATCGGACTTGCCTGGAGTGTATGCTGAGCTAACCCATCTTGGGATCTCTTCCCCTTTTTGGGGAGGAGCTGGGGGCTGGGGATGAGGGAGGCTGAAGACTGGGGAGTGGTTGGGAGAAGAAAGGGAATAGGAACAAGAGAATACATGGATTAAAAAAATGAGACTTTACTCTATAAAAATAATTAAAATAAGATTCTGAAGTAACTAAGGTTGTACCTTATGCTGGCAGCCAGTCAGTAGTGAGTATTCTTAGAGTCACCTGAGTGGTACTAGTTTTGGAGGCATAAAAGGGTCATAGAGAACAGCTAGGGCTTGGCATTGAGTAGCAGCTCTGAAGAAAGACTAGGGCAGGCTTTTGGTGAAAGTGCAGCCCAGTTGCTGCAAGGAACTCCAGTTTTGAAGATGCCACTATCATAGAATGACCAAGAACAGCAGCAGCAGTGGAGTGCAGCCAGCTACAGCCTAGAGGACAAGCTGTGTGTGCTGCAGGGGGTGGAGCTGGAGAAGTGACCCAGGCCCTCTGAAGACTGTAACTGAATCCCAGACAAGTGGAAATTGAGTTATTTACACTTTTTTGGAGTTTGTTCTTCCCTTTTGGAGTTTTTCGATCATTTTTAGTTTTACTGAAACTCAAATTGAGAAAGTGAGTCAATTAGAAAAGGGCATTTTTTGTTTTAAAAGCATTTTTCCGGTTTTTAAAGATACTGAATTAAAATTTGTTTGAATTTTTGAAGAATGTGTGATGTTTAACATTTATAAAATGTTTTAGTTTGTGGCGCTGATGTTAATATGTGATCCTAGAAATGAACAAGAAAGTAAAGATTATGGCTTAATGGGTGATATGTTTGCCTGTCAGATTGACAAGAGGTCAATTATCCTGCCTTGTTTTATGTCAACTGAAAGGAGGGAGCCTCAATTGAGAATATGTTTCTGTAAGATTCAGCTGCAGGGCATTTTTTAAGTTTATAATGATTGGAGAGAACCCAGACTTTTGTGGGTTGTGCTATTCCTCTGTGGATGGTTCCAGGTTATAAAAGAAACAGAGTGAGAAAGCCATGATGACCAAGCCATAAGCAGCACCCCTCCATGGTCTCTGCATCAGCTTGTGTCTCCAGGTTCCTGCTGCATTTGAATTTGTATCTTGGCTTCCTTCAGTGATGAACTAGAATGTGGAAATGTGAGCCAGATAAGCCCTTTCTTCCTCAGCTTACTTTTGGCCATGGTGTTTTATAGCAGCAATAGAAACCTTAACTAAGACAAATGTTTTGAAGTTTTTATTATCATATAAGCCTTTCACTTGTTTGGTTAAAAATATCCCAAGATATGTTTTAGACTCTGTTGTAAATGGTACTATTTTTCTTATTTCTCTATTACTATGCTTGTCATTTGTATAGGAAGAACACTACTTTCCATGTGTTAGTCATGTGTGATGCTACTTCCCCAAAGGTGTTTATAAGTTGTAGGAGTTTACTGATTATTTAGCATCTTTTATGTATAAAGTATATCATCTACAAATAAAGATACTGTGACTTCTTTTTTTTTTTTTCCTGGATCCTCTTAGTCTCCTTCACTTGTGTTATCTCTCTAGCTAAGACTGACTACTATTTTTTAATAGGTAGGGAGAGAGAGGATATCCTTGTCTTATTCCTGGTTTTAGTTTTGATTTATAGTATTAAAAATGGTTAATTTTTTATTATTAGAGCTAGGATTAGTTCACAGTGTTCACTGGAAAATGTTTGGAGTTCCTCTCTGTGTAGGATGGTGTTGGCTAATGGCTTGTTGTTGAGATATGTTCCTTGTATTCATAATCTCTCCAAGCCTTTTATTATGGAGGAATATTGGATTTTGTCAAAGGCATTTTCTGCATCTACTGAGATGATTATATGGTTTTTGTCTTGTAGTCTGTTTATATGATGGATTAGGTCTACTTATTTACATTTGTCAAACCATTCCTGGGATAAATCCAACTTGATAATGGTAGATAATTTTTTGATATGTTTAAGAATTCAGTTAGCAAATATTTTATTGAGAACATTTACATCTATGTTCATAATGGATAGTGTTCTATAATTTTCTTTTTTGCTATTCAGTTTGTGTGATTTTGGTATCAGAGTAATAGTGGCTTTGTAAAAAATATTTAGAAGTGTTCCTTCAGTATCTATTTTGTTAAATAATTTGAGAAGCATTGGAATTCTATGCTGAATCTATTTGACCATGGGATTTGAGGGTAGGGTAGGAGATTTTAATTACTGCTTCTGCTTTTATTTTACTAGGGGTTATAGGTCTATTTAAATTGCTAATTTGATTTTGATTTAACTTTGGCAGGTTATGTATAACAATAAATTCATCATTTTGTTAGATTTTTTTTAATTTGTTGGGCTATACATTTTTAAAGTGTGTCTTTATGGTTCTCTGAATTCCCTCATCATCTGTTGTAATGCCTCTTTTTCCACCTCGTCTAATTGTATTACTTTAGATCTTTCTCTGTCTTTGGGCTAATTTGGCTAAAGAATTGTCAGTTGTGTTGATTTTGTCAAGGAACCAATTGTTTGTTTCATTTAGTCTTTGTGGATGCTTTTTTATTGTTCTATTACATTGATTTTAGCTGAGTTTGATTTTTCTGTTTACTCATTTGAGGTATTATTAATATTTATTTTTCTACAGCTTCCAACAGTATTGTCAAATTACTAATGTGGGAGTATCTCCCTTAAAAATAATATAGGCACTTGGACTATAAAAACTTGCCTCTTAGAACTGCTTTCATTGTGTTTCATGTATGTATCTGTCCTATCCTGACACCCGTCTACTTCTTAATTCATTAGGAATGGAGATTCTCAAGTACCTTAGAAGTTTAGCTCCTAGAGTAGGTACTGAACCACAAATTGAAGGAAACACTGCACTTTTGAGACCTCATAATCCTAAGAGGAGAAAATAGAAGAAGAAAATATTATGTATAGTAATAAGAAACAAATCATATAATGGAAGAGTATGATGGTACTGTCAATTTGACAGGATCTAGACTCAGTTGAGGTGAGAAGGCCCCCTTTAAAGGTGAGTAGTACCATTCTCTGCCTGGGATCCTGGACTGAGTAAAAGAAATAAGTAAGCTGAGCACTAAAATCCATCTTTCTGCCTCCTGACTATGGACACAATGCGACCAGCTGCCTCCTGCTTCTGTAGCCATGACTCTACCATGATGGACTGTACTCTCAATGTGTCAGCCAAACTAAACTCTTCTTCATTAATTATATGTCGCCACAACAATGAAAATAGTAACAAATGCAGGGGAGATTGGATAAGGCAGATGTATGTGTATCTAATAAGTTAGCAAGTCCTTGAGCTCAGCTTTAACCCTCTAATTAGCTTGAAATTTGCCACTTTGAAGGTCATGCATGTGTGAAGGACACTTCAGGATGAAAAAAAAATCACCTGTTCAGAGCCAGCCAGGCAGTAATAGCACAGGTGTTAGATGCTTAGGGTTAATAGGCAAGAGGTGGCAAGGAAGAAGGTGGACTAGCAGGTTGGAGATGGCTTAGGAAAGTCCTTACTGGACACAATAGGGAATTTACATGGGATGCTTAGACCATGAGAAACTACGGAAGTGTTGCTGGGAAGGACAATGAGATGATCCTACTAGGCTTCAGCAAGATGTAGGTGGCCAACTGGAAAGAATTAATGGGCAGGGGTGGAATTTAGAATTAACCCTAGGAGGAGGATGGTGTACAAAGAGAGATCCTTCCACCAGAGCAAGGAGAGTTAGAAATATCATGGAAGATAATTTTTGTGGCTAATTCAATGATAGGTTTAAGTTGGCACAAGGATGTACTTCAGCAGTGGCATTTTTGAAAGAATCTAAAATATGCTAAGAACAGTTTTATGGAGAAGAGTGATTGGCAGGTTTATTTCTTATTCATTTATTCACCAAGCTTTTAGTGGATGCTTACTGCATGCCAAATATTGCCACAGTTAAGTTGATGCTCTCTCAAGGGTAATACAACCCCTTTTAAGTTCATAAGAATTTTAAATCTAGATGACAATAAATAGTAATTGAAAATGAAAGTGGGATCACCAACGAGTTCTTTATTCTAGGAAAATCTTCTTGAAGGCTCTTACATTAGAACAGTGACATGCATGGTTAATAGAACTTGGATATGCAAAGATTTCAGGAGCATCTAGATGGAATCAACAGCAAGAACAAAACCCATATGCTCAGAATGTACTAAGAGTGTTAAAGTAGCGTCTGAAGAGTAGTAAAAAGCACTTGATGCTCTTATAGATGACTAGCATTCAGTCTTATTGACATGGTAGCAACTGGTGAGACACCATGAAGGCTCCAGGGGATCCAACACATTGTTTTGACCTTAATGGGCACCAGTACATACACCACACACACAAACCACACAAACACACAGACACACATACACACAGAGAGAGACAGAGAGACAGAGAAAGAGAGATAGGTATGGTAATATATAGTATATTTAATAAAATTTATCTGGAATATCAGAGGACAGAACCATCCATAGTCAAGCCATGAAGATCACAGAGTGGTGACCCACACCTTTAATCTCACTAGGGAGACAGAGATCTATCTGGATCTCTGTAAATTCCAAGTCTAACAGCCAGACAGTGGTAGCTCACACTTTTAATCCTAGATCTAGCAGAGTTGGACCAGGAAGTACAATAGCTGGGAGGAGAAACAAATATAAGGCAGGAGAAGGCAGAAATTCAGCCATTCTGTCTGAACAACCAGTTAGGCTGAGGACCTGTGAAGATAGCGTTTACCCCTTTCAACCCGAGATGTTAGCTGGGTGAGAATTGGCTGTAGTTTATCTCTCTGTTATTCCAGCTTTTCCCCAATATCTGGTTCAAGGTTTTTAGTATAATACTAAATAGGATTCAGGCTATACAAAGGCAGAGACAGAGAGAGACAGACACAGATATGCAGTCAGACTACACAGAAATAAAAATCTTACCCAAAAGATTGTTAAAATAATCACATGCCTTCGGCTGATGAATATAAGAGGGTAGGAGGAAACAAGATAGATTTTGGAGGGTGTAGGGAGAGTTGAGAGAGGGGAAATCAGATGATTAAACATAATGCGTAAAAGTGCTTTTAAAAAATAAAATTTAAAAACTAGGAGGGCATAAGTGTTTGGAAGTCATCAGAATAGCAGAGCACTCTGTACTGTATGTCACAGGCTCCATTTGTCCTTTCCAGAATGAACGCAGCCCTCAGCAGCCCTCATTGTGGCTTTAGAGATAATCAAGTTTGAGAGGATGTCAGGCACCTAAGTGGAGATGCTTGCCAGATGTTCATCATAACTCTGTAGGGTCAAGGTACAAGATCTAAGAAAAAAACAAAAAACAAAAAAGGTAGTTTTGGAAGTTATAAACCAATGAAATCCAGCTGACAGTGGATAATTTGAGGGTGTGGAAACATTTTCCTAGCATGAGTGTGCAGAAGCAGTGAGTCTCAAATTAGCTGTCTCCCTTGTACATTGTGAAGACAGGCTTGTCTCAGGGTTACAGGCAATAAGAGTAGATGGCGTAGCATCCCTGCTAACAGTCCACACAGCCAGCTTCCTGTCTCAGGCCTGGATTGCTCTATGCTTTTAGAAAGCACACAGCATTCTCCTTGGGCATTGAGTTTGGTGAAACACAAATACCAGAAAAGAGAATTTAAAATAAAGTCTTACTACATATTTAATAGAAATAAGATTATATTTCAGACTCACTAGGCTGTTTGTGATAACCACAGGTAGAAGGTACACAGTTTACACATTGTAAATTTGATTTTTCTGCATTATTTCATTAAAATAATAGATTTCCCCCTCTATTTTACCTTGTCAAATGAAGCATCTTATGGTGAGAATGAGGTTGGTTTACAAATGCTAGCTATATCTGAATCTCCCACTGGATATTGGCTTCAGCAAAGAATTTTCCTTTATTTTTAGTCCACAGACCTTATAGTTTAATTGCAAGTGTGTCCTATGACTTAAGACTATCCAAGTCAATTACCTAGCATAAATGCTTGCTCTAATTTTATGTGTGCATGCCAATGCCTTTGTGTATCTATGTGCTCATGACACAGAATGCAGAAGATGATGTGAGGTTCCTTGGAACTGAAGTTTCTGGCAGCTGTGCCTCTCTTGGTAAAGGATGCTAGAAACTGAACTCTGGTCCTCTGTAAGAGCAGTGAGCTCTTTTAATAGCAGCCATTTCCCAGCTCTCTCTCTCTCTCTCTCTCTCTCTCTCTCTCTTTCCTTTCTCCCCGTCTCTCCTGCTGTGGAATAATCATTTTGTATACTGTGAAGATGTACCACTCTGATTGGTTTCATAAAAAAGCTGAATGGTCAATATCTAGGGCAGAATTTCCAGACACAGAGGGCATTGGGAACAGGAAGAGTGGAGCTGACAGGAGACACCTGCAACATGGACAGTACAGATTAAAGGTAACCAAATCATGTAAAAGGATTGTGTCAAGACCATGATAGGGAAGCCCATAGAGACAGCTGACGCAAGCTGCTGGGAGCTCACTGACTCTGGACTGACAGCTGGGAAGCCTGTGTGGAACCAAACTAGGCCTTCTGAATGTGGGTGGCAGTTGTGCGGCTTCAGCAGTTTGTGAGGCCTCTGGCAGTGGGACCAGGAATTATTCCTGGTGCATGAGCTGGCTTTTTGGAGCCCATTCTCTATAGAGAGATACTTTGCTAAGCCTGATGCAAGGGGAGGGGATAGTTTCTGCCTCAACTTGATGTGCCATACTTTGTTGACTTCCCATGGGAGGCCTTATCCTCTCTGAGGAGTGGGATGAGGGGGGAGGAACTGTGGACTGTGTTGGTAGGTAAAATTAAAAATCCTTTAAAAAGAACATAAATTAAAAGATATAAATTAAGTTATAATAAGCTAGTTAGAAACAAGCCTAAGCTATCAGCAGAAATTTCATAATTAAAAATAAGCTTTCATGTTATTATTGGCAGCTAAAGATCCCCCAAAAAGTCTGCTGACAAATTTTTTCATTGTATTTTGAGACAGGGTCTCACTATGTAGTCCAGGCTAGCCTGGAGTTCATGAAAATTTACTTGCTCCTGCCTTTCAAGGGCTGTGAAGAAAGGCCTGCACCACCATATCCAAACCTTCTTTATTAAATTTTAATGTCCCTTCTCTTTCTAGTATTTATGGTCTTTCATATCCTGATATCACCATTCCATCCCAGTGTTTACATGTATATATCGTAAAAAATTTCCATGCTTGTGTGATTTAGATTTTGATATTATAAAAACAGTTGCAGATTACTAAAAAGAAAGTGGGTCTATTCAGCTCTGTTCTTATGTCTTTCTATAGAGGTGGCGAAGTTCCTCTGAGTTAAATAGCATAGCCACATGGATCCAGAAGACTATTACTCCATCATTCAGTTCTCTGCCTGACTTGTGTCTCTAGTTCATTCCAAATATAGAACACACTTCTCATCTATTAAAACCACATAACACACCAAATTAGAGCAATTCTTTTCTGTATTAAAACTTGCCTACATGTTATTGGTGGCATTTTGGATTATGAACTTCCCTAAACATTGACAGTCAAGTAAAAGGTAGTAAGATGTCATGCTGATAATATTCTCCATCCAGGAAGGCAGATGATAAGATCAGTGCTTCCAAGCCTGCTATGTATGAGAGGGGTAGGTTTTCCCCATCTTCCAAATAAAAGGTCTTTGGAAGTGCAGAGTCTGATGGCAGGCAGACCACTTCTACTGTGGCTTCATTGACATGCCCTGCAGCTTTCTCCAGGAAGTTCTTCTTAGATCAGGTGACCAGTCTAAGGGAAGTGCTAAGCTTCCCACTGAGGCCTTTGTTGACTCTGGCATGTAGGCAGATTCCAGTGGCATTTCAAGTCCCAATGTCTGGGAACAGGATTTCTGCAGGGACTGTCTCTGCCTTTGGCTATGGCACACCCTTTGGCAGATACTCTAGGCAGTTCTCAATCTTAGTCTCAATGTGGAAATAGATGATTTATCATCTCTTGCCGATTGGTGATGGTGGTGGTGGCAGGGGAGACTTTCATGGACAACTCCCAGCACATGTAAGGATATAGAGTGTTCTGTGAGTGAGGAACTAGTCTTTGGCTTGCTTTACTGCAGGGGAATATAAGACAGATAGAAATAGGTGACATAATGAAGTATTGTCAGGAGAATATCTAAGATTATCTGGATATTTTAAAACACAATACATGCTCGACATGTTACTTAATGTAAGATTTTAAAAATAATTCCTTGAAAATTTCATGCAATGTATTTCTATCATATCAACCCTCTCCCACCTCTCTCTTACTTCCCTACCCACCAGACATTGTGGCCTCAATTCTTCTCAATCTTTCAAGTCCAATTGTAATGTCCATATGCTCTTGGATGCATAGCCATCCACCGGGGCATGGTAGGATTACAAAGAGCCACACCCCCCAAGAAAATGCTCTTCTTCTCTCAGAAGCTCACAACTGCCAACAACTCTTCAGCTAGGGGTGGAGCTTCATGCCCACATTTTCCTATCTCCATGCTGGGATTCTGTCTGGTTTGATGTGTTTGGAACAAGTTTACAAATAATCTCAATGAGACAGATTTTTTTTCCTGTGCATAAATATTCATTGGATATTATTCCTTGGAGAAGTAATACTGTATCTGTAAGAGTTCATTGTAGTTAATGATTGCATAGAAATGCCTTCTCTAAGCATGAATTACATAGCAGGGCCCTTAGCTATAAAACTAGATAAAAGGAGGTTCAGGGAAGAAGTAGCAGTCAACTACTTGTTGGACCAGAAAATAAAGCCTTTTTTTGGGAATGGCAGTTTCCATCAACGAAGGTTGGTTATTTAGGATTTTTAAGTGAGTTCAGTGAATTACAGGAATTCATGTCAGGCATTTAACCCTAGATAAATAATACTGAGTCAGGATTCTTACTATCTCTGAGACATAGTCTCTGAGGTTCAATGTGGAATGCTAAATGGATTATTGCAAGTTGGTAGACAACGTTCAGGCTATCTGAATGTCATTCAAATCTAGGATCATCGGACTTTATAATCAGAAAGTACATTATAGATCATCCATTTCTATGGTATTTAGTTTGGCTGTGTGTGTGTAAACATATAAATATATGTGTAACTATGTGGCATGGATGTGCATGCATGTATTTACAGAATCAGAAGTCAACTTTGTGTGTCATTCCTTAGGACACTGCTTACCTTGGAGTTTCTCCCTGGGCCTGGAACTTACCGGTTCAGCTGTGGACCTGGCAAGTTAGTATCAGGGGTCCTCTGTCCCCATCCCCTACAGGTATTCTAAGCATGTGTTAACATGCCCCACTTTTCTCTGTTTATTGTGTAATTGAATTCACATCCTCAGGCTTTCATGGAAAGCACTTTACTGACTGCAACACCTCCCCAGTCCTACTGTAGCTTCCTGAAGACACTACAGATCAGACAAAAATTAAGGGTTGTCAGGAGAGGCTGCAGTATATACTGTGACATCCTACCTCTTCTTTATGATGTCTTTGGACCTTCTTGTGGAGATGATGGAGCAGAGGTACTAAAATAGAAGGCAAGTATAACTATGCCTTTGTAGGTGGCTCAGAATAGATGTTTCAGTCATCCACCTTCTTTCACTGAAGGAAGACAAGCAACCCCAAGAGATGATGTGAACACTAACAGTACATAGGTAGCCAGTGAGTCAACTTCATCTTCTCGTTTTGGTTCTCAGGTCTTTCAGTCTAATGAAATTAGGATTGAAATGGTGTTGAAAGACCATGCCTGGAAGTTTCATGGTCTTGCTTAATGAGCTTTTCTAACTTGATTCAGACTGCCTAAAGGACATCATGTTCTCTAAATGCTCTCCTGGAGATGAGAGTGTCTGCATACAGGTTGACAAGGATTCAAGCGAGATGGACTGTAGTAGAGACAAGCTTTCTAACCAACATTCAGCATCAATGTTTACAGAATCAAGGTGACAGGTAAGTATCAGTTGTACCCTTTGTGTGGAAAGTTCCAAACTATGTTGCTCCTTCTGAAGTAAAGTTGAAAGTGGCTGCTATGGGTCAGTCTAGTCCTTTGCTTCCTGCTCTGTCACTTTGAATGACCATTGAAAATAGCTTGACTAAATATGTCTATCATCTGTCTACCATCCATCTTGCTTGTGATTTTATCTCCAGGAAGAGATGAGTGAGTTCTGAGTTTTCTTATGCCTCTCCAGCTACAGGGTACTCTATAATATTCAGAGACATGGATGCCCCCATTGCATAGCTGTACTGAGACCACCTGAGCAGTGCCTTAGGAAACTGGCTGTCCCATTGTGATATTAGGAGGCACCCAGCAGCCTGGCACAAGACCTTCCTTCTGCCACTGTGCTGGGCTATTTTGCAGCTCTCTGTTATTGTATCTGAGCTGTAGAGGTGCTAAGCCTACTCGAGAAGCTTACCTTAGAGTAATGATTGAAGCTTTTCAAGGAGTTACTCAAAGAAATGTGGTTTGGTAAAGGGCAGATTTATCTTGGCAGACATGCCTATCAGTCTATTGAGAGGGTAGGGGATGTCACTAAATCTTTCTCTAGGAACCTTGCTATTGCACACTTCTCTAAATACTCGAAGAGACGGGCTGATGAGCTTGGCTAGCAGACACCACATGGGTGGAGCGATACTTACCTAACCATACCTCTGGTATGCTGAGACACCCCAAGGAGAATGTGTGTGTAGAGAGGCCCTTAGGGGACACCACACCCTAAGTCTGCTTCCCTCCCTGCTGTGAGAAACTAAGGAGAGCTTCTAGACATCACCTTACTTTCCCAGTACACAACTGCCATGCCCAAATCTGCCAGACAGAGAGAAGGTATCAGCTGGGAGAAGCTGTTCTGAGGGTTGGGGCCATGTTCTCCTCAGGGGTTTGTCTGAAAATGAAAGCTCCCATCTTACATAGAACACATTGGCATCTGAGAGATGGGCAAGTAAAATATTGGCTGTTTCGAGTTGAATCCCATAAATTGTCCTATAAATATAAATAAATGAATGTACGTATGTATATATATATATATATATATATACATTAAAAATCTCTCTCCTCTCTTCCTTTTCCCTTTCTTTTCCTCTTTCTCTTGTCCCCTGTCTCTTCTTCTACCTCTCTTCCCTCTTCTCCCTTCATTTTTCCCCTTTGCCCCTTTCCCCCTTTCTTCCAGTCTTCTCCTTCCTTCCCTCCCTCCCTTCCCATCCCCTCTCCTCTTCTCGGACAGAAGCTGAGATGTTCCGTCATTGCCATTTGCCACTTTGCTTCATATTATCCGGCTATGGAAATCAGTCTGAGGAATAGTCGACATGATGCATATTACATGGTAGTCTCTTTGGGGAGCATTTTACAGGCAACCTGTCTCTAAAGTTTTCCCTTCTAAAGTTAATGCTGCAATTGAGGAAAACAAGACCCAGTTAGGGGGCGTGTCTTGACTGCTTGGTTGAGGGATTGTATTTGTAAGAATAATCTCAGGGGCTGGAGAGATGGCTGAGCAGCTAACAGATCTTCCTTCCCTTCTGGAGGACCCCAGTTTGGTTTCTAGCACGTATATCAGGTAGAGACTGTAACTCCTGCTCCAAGAGATCTAATATGCTCTTCCAGCCTCTGGACACTCACCTAATGCGTGCACCCCCCCAACACACACACATATACACACATACACACCACACACATATACACACATACACACCACAATACAGATCTTTAAAAAATAATGCATGAATAATCTGAGTCTTGCCATAATAATCAAAAACCCATCAATAGCTACTCAACTCTATGTGTCTATTTCTTTATTTTTTTAAATACTACAGGGAACATGACTCCCTAGTTGGGAAGATAAGGAAGGGATTACTGTAGAGGTTCTCATTCACAGTTCTGTTCTGAACGTGGCCTATGTCACTTCAGCTCATCACCAAATAGCAAGCTGGTGAGCTACTCATCCCCTTCCCTACACCTTATTAAGAAGTGAAGCCCAGGAGCTGACTAATAGGAGAAACTGACTCAGAGGTTAGACACCAGGCTCTTACCTCTGTGATACTGCTCCTAAGGAGAATGGCTGAGGCTGAATTAGAGCCTAAAAGGTCCTGGATTGACTGCACATTTCACTCCATTCTATCCATTTCAATGCTGTCATACCTACCCTTAAGTTCCAAAGATGCATAGTCTTAGGGCTCTTCTCAGGGCTTCTTCTGGGCTTGCCCGAGCTCCTGTGCACTTCAGACCAATCCTCAATGGCCTGTGGCCCATGCTTAACCTTTGGGATGCATATGATCAGCACCCACACAGCTGGGAATCACTGAGTCACGGGGCCTAGCTGGTTCTTTCATGCTTTATGCCTGGAGATGAGATTTATAGGGCACAGTATCTTTGCCTCCCACACTGCTGGCTGGTTCCCTGTGCATTTCTGCTACAGAGTTATATGGATCTTATCTGTCACATCTCAAAGAGAAGCCTTTAACAAGGGTCAGTATCCACAGATGACAGAGTATAGTAGACTTAGGCCTGAAAGCCATAGCAGTAAATGTCTTGGCAGGCCACTCCCTCACTGTTCTGCACAAGTGAATTAGGGAATGTGCTCATTCATCTGTTCATTTCCTTTTTACCTTCTCAACTTACCCCCCAGGTAAGATGTGTAAGTGAGGAATGAAAAGAACCAAAAGAACTTGAATACAGGAGTTGATTGCAATGCTGCTTTGCAGGTCTAACTCCTTTAAGAACATGAAGGGGAAAGGAGAAGAATTAGAGGGAAGGAGACAGTGTGTGAAAGAGAGAAGGAGAGAGAGAGAGAGAGAGAGAGAGAGAGAGAGAGAGAGAGAGAGAGAGGAACTAATATGAAGAAAAATGCAATTGTATCCTGAAAAAGAAAAGTATATTTCTGGAAAGAATTTCTTTGAGGAATCAGTATAATTTAAATCAAAATCACAAAGCCCTTTCATCCCCCATTCCCTTTGTTGACTCTCTGTTCTTGGCTCTTCTTCTGTTTCACAGGATACCAGTTGTTCTTGTGTCTTGGGATTGAAGAGAAATAAGATACCTGCACAGAGATAGCGTGTGACATGAGGAAGAGCATCACTAGCGGAGAAGAAGAGAGAACAGAATTGATGCTGAAAGCAGTGGACCCATAGAACTCATGCTTTGCAAACATGGGGACCTGAGTTCAATTCCCAGAGCACATGTGAAAATGCCATGTGCAACAGTGTAGTGTGCACTTGTAACCTCAGAGATAGAGGACAGGTGGATGTTGGGGCATGGTGGCAAGCCAGCCTGGTCTACTTGGAGAGAGCCTGGCTAGTGAGAGACTCTGTTTAAAAGGGAAAAAATAGTTGGTGGTACCTCATAAATGCCACCCAAGGTTTTATAATGGCATGTACCTGCATGCATCTGTATACACAAACGCAAACACACACACACACACATGCACACACACAAACACACATACACACACAATTGGGACTATGGTTGGTATTGGTAGGACAGAGCAATCCATAGAAACTTATATAATACTGAGAGAATAAAGATTCAAAAGGAAAATGCCTTTGAGAGAGGAAAGAGAAAAGAGAACAAGAGAAATGTAGACATTCTTAATGTGAGGAAATAAATTCCTTTCAAGAATGCTGACATAAAACCACCCATGAAAATCATGGCAATTGCACATATGAGCTTACAGTGACTATGACAGCATGCTCTAGCTCCAGTCAGGTACCCACCCTAGCTGAGGAGCCTTTGGATTTGATAGTTGCAGGGAGAGGGAGTCAGTTTTCTTTAACAATGTGACTGCTGGTAGGTTGGCCACAGGCCAGGCCCACACTTAAGACTAGTTTTGCATCTGAAGCTGGACTTGATAGGGAAGAATAAACAAAGAAAACTGAAAGCTGGGTGGGTAAGGGGGGATATAGAAGGAGGGCATGGGAGGAGTTGGGGATATAATTAAGATACCTTTATGGAATTCTCAAAAAAATAATAAAAATACTTCTTAAAAAAGAAAACCATAGCAAAAAATCTGTCCTTGTGGTATCAGTTGCTGACATATTTTGACACTCTTAATTTAGACAGAGAGCCTAGCTGTAAAAAATCATGATACACACTAAAAGTCCTGTCCCCACATCCCAGCAATAAAGAAGCTAAACTCACCCACATCTTCTCCTATGTGAAAACTGGTTAGAAAGATGATTCTTGTTCTGTCTATATTCTTGTTTGATTTGAATGATTTCAGTAAAATCTTAGTACTATAAGCTAAAGGGGCCATTTATGAAGTGAATCTATTCCTTACTGAGAAAAATAGAGGATGCAAAATAGCCAGGGAACATTTTAAAAGACAGTGACGACAGTGTTTAATCAAAACAGCATGGTGCTGGGGAAAAGCGCTAGGCAGAGCAGCATTCAGTTCAGATGACCCAGTGCTACTTAGTGATTCTTTCACCTCTGATTTCAAGTGCCAACGTTAATCACAAGCTTCCAGTTCTACATATCCTAGGGCCTATTTTTAGGGTAAGTAGTTGACCATTCGAAATAAAGTTAACATCTTTCCTGAATTCTCCCATACCACAATATAGAGACCAACGGAACCAAAGAAGTAGCCAGATGCACAAAAAGGAGAAGAAATTATAAAAGAGTGAGGGGCTGGAGGGAGTCCCCCATCTTGAATCTGGATTGGTCTGCCCATGTGTAATAAGTCTGAGAAATTACAATTCGATAATTCTACTTTTACTTATAAATGGAACTCATTAGCTGGAAAAGGTTTCTGGAGGAGAGAAGGAGGCAGAAGCAGGGTCTTTGTAATAAATATCACTCTGCTGGAGAGAAGGAAGAAGTTTACATCATAGTCTAGCAAGGAAGGAAACAATAATGGTAAGAAAAGTAAATTGAAGACACTATGTTTGTGGAGGGGAGGAAAGAGACATGGGACTCAACACACCTCAGTTCTTCTTGTTTATAGACTATAGTTGTTGGGGGTTTTTGCACATGATTAGAATCTCAGCACTGGGAATACCACACTAGAATTTATTAACAGGGAAGCAGGGATGCGGGAGAAGCAGAAGAGAGAGAGAATCTTGTATGAGTACTTTCTTTAAGAGGGTGGGTGGGCCCATGTTTCTGCACAAAGACCCAACAATAATGGTAGTGTGGAATAGGAGGTAAAGAGAATATGTGATCCACAAGTCTGTCGGGCAGACCCCAGGACCACTGTCTTCCTATGTGATGACTTTTTCCCACATGTGCTTCTTTCTGTCTTGTGACACTCTACCAGAGGGCCTTCGCAGACTCAAGCTGATATCTTAGAATCTAAGAGAACCTCTTATATTGACAAACTTCTCAGTGTCCAGTATTTCATTATATTAATGGAGACTGGTTCATTTATACTAATTTTTAAGAGGTGAAATAATAAGGTGAATTCTGTTATATTCTCATTACCAGTCATTAATTACCATTAATATTATTATTATTACCAGTTAATTAGCATTCATGGGCTTGAAGTACATTTACAATATAGAAAAAAAACCCATCCAGTGTGGTAATAAATCTGAAAATAAAATTGCATATGCAAAATGAAACAGAAAACTTAATGTATAGGAACATAAATATATGAAAATATTAAGGGTAATTTTGAACTTTCAGGTATAAGATTGCATTACTCTTTTTCCTATTCAACCAAAAGTTAATCCTACTTAGTGACACCAATTAGGAGAGGTAGGAAGTCAGAAAAACCTGCAAGTATTATATTAAGTTATTTATGAGAAATAAGTTACTTGAGCCCACTGGAGAAATTTGCCCATTACCTATTTCACATCAGCCTCCTGTTTGAGGTTATGTATGTGAGGTAAATAGATGGTTGGAGGTGGAGAGCCCATGTTTCTCTTAGTTCTCACATTGTGGGATTCTTAGTGCCTAGACTTCTCTCCTTTGTCTGAAGCATGGTCTTAACCATGCCTCCAGGGTGCTCCCAGCTAAATCCACCTGCTTCCTCCTCTGTACCTTCAGCACAGCCTCCCACACACGTGTTGGGCAAAGTGCATCCTCCACTCTTGCAAACTAGCCCTTTCCTTTTGCACTAGGGCATCTGCTTAGATCTCAGCTCTTCCTAGCAGATTGTTAATTTAACCAAAAGGAAATGAAGAAGCTGTTGTTACAGTAACTCCTACACACTGTCTCCATGAATGACTATGGTGTATGGTGATAAACATTATCTATATTAAGGACTTTTCTGTGCTCAATAGCTCAGTTCACATCTCTGGGGTCTGGTTATATAGCTCTTTAAATTGAAATGAATTTCTGAGTGTGGCCTGATGTGGCCCTGGATTTTTTTGTGGCTATTGAAATATTCCAGGCCTTTGTGCATTTCATGCTTTCTGCTTGATATTGCTGTCTCTTTTACTCTTTACATGGTGACCACAGCTCTTCAATCAGAATCTGCCCCATCACAACTTCCAAGGTAATTGCCTGTCTCCTGCCATTCAAATGCAAGCTATTTGTCTCTTTTGCCCTTCCTTCCAAGACCCAGCCTAGTGTGGTACTTAGTAAATATTCATCCACAGATTATTATTTTTAGACATCATAACTCATCTAGGGTTTCTATCAAACAGGTCAACAGCTAGTGTTTGGAAAGAGAACCCATTGACTAATACACAGATAAAATGACTTTGTAGGAATTCCTTTATTTCTTTCCTAGTGTCTCCACTGGCCATAAGATGGCTCAGAAGGTGAATGGTACCTGTTGCTAACCCTGATGGCCAGAGTTCAATCCTCAGAAGCCACTTAGTGGAAGGAAGGAAAGGACTCCTCTGGGTTGTCCTCTGTCTTCCCAATGTGTGCAGCACTGCACACATAAACACATATATGTATGCTCACACATACAAAAAATACACATAAATAAAAAGTAAATGTTATATATATATATTAATATTCATGTATATTAATAAAGGTACCAACATGATATTGGAAATATGGAATAAACTATTTGATCTTGCCCAAGATATTTTGTAGAGGAGGGAATAAGACCGAGGGAAGACTTCAAAGAAAGATGAAGGAAACCATTTCCTCAAGCTAAGCCTGTGGGAACATAGAGGACCCTCCTGGGCTCTGAAGTCTACAGCACTCCTTCTCTATCTGCCCTTCTTCCTTCTTTGGCTGGTGCTGTGAATACTTGAGAATGTATCACTACAAAGGCCCTTTAGTTTCTGTGCTGGGTCATGAGCCTCAGAACTCATCTCTACCCACTGTGGCAAGATGTAGGGAACTAGAAGGGATGGCCTACCAGGGCCCTGACAAAGTTTTGGGTTTCTGCCTCCCAGGCCAGCAAACATTTTATCAGCTAGTGGAATCATCTGACCTGGCATATGTTTGAGATGCAGGAGCACTGGGGTAAATGTTTCTGGAACATACTTGGCTAATGAAGCCATCATGACGTCCTTCAGGCCTGTGGGTGGACAGAGAAGGAGCATGATGTAGGCACTTGGTGAATGAGTCTCTTCCACACATGATACTGAATGTGAAGATGTTAGTGCCTGGCACTAGTCATTTAGCCACAAATTAATAGCCTCCAAAACAACATCCACTGGACATGGAAGATACAGTCATGAGCATTACAAGAACTGTGTTATTTGTGGGAAGGTAGTCCATTGGGTCACTGTTGCTGGGGACAGAGAACAGACAAATGAGCTTGAGATCTAGGGGAAAGGGGCCACGGGACACTGTAGAAACTTTGTCATGAGCCTTTAAATTCCCAAACCATGCTAGTTTCTCTAATCTGGGAAACTTTATGACCATTTTGAAAGCAGCTGATGAGATTGATGCCAGTGGCAGGATCAGGACCATCTATCAATAACATACCATATTGTACTGTATGTAAGCAGGGCGAAGAGGGGCAATAACCCCCCACCGATTGCACATGGGATGGTCACATGTAAGTATTTTCAATCCTACACTGAACCATACCATGCATTTCATGATATTATCTCCCTTGTTCCCATCACCAGGAAGAGAGAGAAGGGAAGGGGTTTTAAGCTTCTTGCTTGAGTTCTGCTGAGAACAGAAGCTGCCCCACTCTCAAACGCTATAGATGCACTATGTCTTAAAGGGCCCAGGGGTGGGTGAAGGGAAGAGGAAAGGGAAAATAAGAGAATGGAAAGGCAGGGACCCCCCCACCTAGGTTACAACTCTCTACTAATGACCCCTGTTATGATTTGAATGTGAAACATCCTACACAGGCTCATGCTTTGAAAACATGGTCCTCAGCTATTGGTGTTTCAGGAGACTGTGGAAGCTTTGGCACGTGAGGCCTGGCTAATAGATTCAGGTTACTGTGGTAAGTCTTTGAGGATGATAGTCTATTTTTCTTCTGGTTCATGTTTCTATTTTCTGGTGTGCTGTGATGAAGCAAACTACTGTGAAAAGCTCAATGCCACAGTCAGAGCCTCTTTTCAGCCACCATCCCATGTCTTCCCTTGTGTTGAACTGATGTCCCCTGAATCCTGCACCCAAAATAAATCCTGCCTTCCTTAAATTGCTGCTGTCAGCCCCTTTGTCACAGTGGTAAGAAAAACAAGGCAGCCAGAGTCCTTCTATGGTTATGACTTATGAGATGCCTCCAAGGGCCTTTCAGACAGAATCTGGGGCACTTTGCATAATCTGCATGCTCAAATCTTCATCCCCTGTTTTTTTCCCATTGAGTTACACAGATATGGTCCTCATGTCTTGACTTTCCAGTAATGTCACATCAGGAAAACCATTTATTAAATTGAGTTGACAGAGTCACAAGTGAGAGATTTGTGAAGGTCCCAGCAAACCTTCCTATGTGATACCTGTGGTTCTGACCTCTTCATGAGCCCTAGGCACCTAGTGGTACCCAAGTGAAGTTACATTGCAACAATAAACTTGAACCATAAAGCTCCTAGCACTTCACAGCTAGTACGGGAATGATGGAGCCCACAGTTGGGTCTGTTACCTGACCCTGGCATCAGCAGGGGCAACTGTTAACTAAGAGGGAGAGATGTAGTAAGTGTCCAGATTCATTGATGCTGATATGACCATGGCCAAAAGGGACCCTGTGAGGGCCCTTGGGAAATTAGCTATGCAGACATAATCCTGGCTGTTATTTGATGTTTTGTGAATAAACATACACATGGGTGTGGACAAAGAAGCTCAAGCAGGGTTGTTGAGACTGCAGTCTACCCACTGTGTTAGTTTTGTGTGGACACTGTGACAGATATGGCAGATATGATGGCTTAAAAAGCATACACTGTTTATGTTACAGTTCTGGCAACCAGAAATCAATACCAGGTTTCACAAGGCTAAAAATTCAAGTTTCAGGTAGCTCTAAGATACCTTCAGGATGCTCTAGAATGAATTTGTTTCTTTGTCTTTTCTGTCTGAAGGCTATCCGCATACATGAGCTCCTGGCCTTTTCTGTATTCAGAGCGCCCAACAGTGAGCCTGGCGTATCTTTTTGTTAGCATCTCTCTTGCTACAGTTGTACCTTTTAGAATGCTCTTTTATGTCTATGCAAAGAAGTAATTAAGAAAAAAGGTAGCATAATAAGATCTTTTTCTATTAAAAAATGATGCATGAATATTTACAAGTATATGGGCTTGTGTGTGTAGGCCTGTGTGTGTACATGTGAGTGTGTGTGGTGCCCAGAGTTTTGTATTACGTGTCGTCTTTAATCACTCTCCACTTTATTTACTGAAGTAGGCCCCCTCACTGAACCTGGGGCTTAGCCATTTGGCTTCTTTAGTTAGCCATGGTGCTCCCAGGATCCCCAGTCTCTGACTAGTGAGCACAAGGATTTCAGGTGAGCTGCCATGCCTGGCAGGGATCTGAACTTTCCTTGTTACACTTTGGAGGCAAATTCTTTGTCCACAGAAACCAGGGTTCTCATGACCCAGGAGTACAGCAGAGCTACTTCCTCAACTTCAAATGATCCTTCCTTGGTCTGCTGTAGGTACTGAGTCCACAAGAGAGCTTCCTGTCTGTCTATGTGTTTGATCACCAAAATGCCAGTGCTCAGCTGTATCTCTGACTTCATCCCTCTTTATGGTGGACACAAGTCAACCTCTTAGGGACAAGTGTGATGGACAATATGAGACAATGAAAAAGTGCTTTAAAAGGAAGTTGTTGTTTAATCAAGCAGTTTCTATGAGATCACCCAGACAAATAGAAGAGGGACCTGAGTATGTTCCCACCCACAGAGCAGCATCTATGACTCAATCCACTCATTCCTCCATGGGCCTGCGGGTTACTCCATTGTCAGAGGGCTTGTTTTCCCTTTTCTGTGTTGTAGTTTACATGTGTGGTACTCAGTAATGCTCCATAACATGGAGGGTACCAAACACCATTGCAAGGAGTACTGGGAATTGATTTATTTTTAATGTGCTGAAGGGAAGGGAGATAGCAAAAGGTGGCTTTGCAGATTCCCTCCTAATTGCTCTCGAGTGGAGAACATCTTCTGCAACTTAGCACAATACCCGAGACTTAAGGACTTACAAAGCAGAGGTAAGGCTGGGGACAGCTCACTTTTGCTCTTCCATGGGACTTGGGTTCAGTTCCCAGCATCTCTAGGTCACAACTGTCTACAACTCCAGTTCCAGAGGTTCTTCTGGTCTGCATGCAATGCAGACACACATCACACAGTAAAAACAAAGAGGAAAAGGCAATGAGGTCCTGAGATTTGAGAGTTCAAGGGTAGAGCTGCGGTGTGTCCTGGACCTTGAGCCGCTTCTTCCGTCTGATGACGCAAGGGCCAATGCGCATGTGCAAAACAGACAAGGCACGGGAAGCAAGCCACTCGTGTGGTAACTAATCCAGTCTCAGTTACCGGATTAATAAATAGTACTTCTAGTACTATCATTCCTCATAGGCCTCATTGCTACTTCCAATTGCTTCTTTCCCTGTGGATAGTAAAATTTCAACATGAGTTTCAGATATGAACCGTATTCAAATTATGGCGTTTTGGTTGTATTTTCCCCGAAGAGTGAACCCCACCCTTCTCAATTTTCTTTCTTTTCTTGTACTTCTTCCCCTCCCTCCCTCCCTCCCTCCCTCCCTCCCTCCCTTCCTTCCTTCCTTCCTTCCTTCCTTCCTAACTTTTTCATTTTAATTGTTTTGAGACAGCCTTGCCATGTAGCTAGCTCATGCTGTACTTGAACTTGTGGCAAAGCAACCTTCCTCGTCCAGCCTCCTAGGTGCTAAGATTATAGGTCTGCACCACTGTGTCTGGCTTTCTTAGCACCTCTTTTGAAGTGGATCTCCTATGTGGACTCTATGAGAGAGACCCTGACAGTGCTGAAGGAACCAAACGCATCCCAAACACAGGCCATGCCTGCCACTGGCCCATTCCTGACTCCCGTGCTCCTGTGATGGAGAGGAAGGCCAGGATTGCAACTCTTTTGCTGTGAAGTCTTCAGGTTAATCCAAAAAACAGCAGCTATGCCAGGCTCTGCACATGCCTTTCTGCCACTAGGTACCTCGTACTCCATGCACAGTAGACCCTGAAAATAACGTTTGGTAGGAGAATGCATGAATGAGAACCAAGGAAACATGTTAAAGGGCAGCACAGATAAACATTACAGCGTGTTCACATTTTGGAGACTGATCATTTTTGATGATGATGGATGATTTGGAGACTTGGGTCCACTGGGCCGAATTTCCCTGGGGTTTTGCTCTAGTCCTGTTCTTGGCCTGCAGCAGGGTCAAAGAAAGGAAGGGACAGGGCAGGAGGGCCAGTTAGGTAGGATGGGAGATGCTTGCTGGCCAGAGCCAAGGGCTTCCGAAACCTTTTCAGATCTTCCCCTAAGCAAACCTTCTTGGGGCAAGCCCTCCCTCCCTCCCTCCCTCCCTCCCTCCCTCCCTTCCTCCCTCCCTCCCTCCCTGGGCGCCTGCTTCTGCCTCTGCCCTCCTGGGCTCCCTTCCATTTCTCCTCTCCTCTGGCCTCTCCCTGGAGCTGGGCAGCCGTGCTCCTGGCCAGCACGAAGGTACCTCCTCTGAGTCAGGGCTGAGTGAGCAGAAGTTGCTTCACGCCAAACCCCCAGGGCTTGGAGAGCGGCTAGCTTTGTCCACACAAAAAACTTCAGGGCTGAGGCCAATGCAATGGACTGCTCTGAAGTGAATAAGCAAAAGAAAAAAAAATCAGATTTAATGGAAAATAACTATCGAGTCCAAAACCATTTTCCTTTGGGGGGCGATTCTAGAGTCCAGGGGTAAGGGAGGTGTCTGCCTGTGAGTCAGACATTGCAGCCCTTCCCCCAGCCTCAAAGTGGGGGGCTTAGGGTGGCAGGCGTGTGGGCGGTGCAGGGTGTGGGGCACAGGGCAGCCAAACAGGAGGGAGCAGGCTCCCCAGCCCGGCAGACAGCAGCGGAGGCTGGGTTTCCAAGTATTGCACAGAGTCTCCATGGAGGAAAGGCTCCTGCCTTGGAGCCAGGAAGGCAGCGCCTAGCTGCTGTTGGCACTAGCGAGGCTCGGCTGGGACTGTCTGCTCTCTCAGGCTCCAGCAAGAGTGGGAATCCCATCTGCTCTGACCTCACGGATGAAAAAAAAAAAAAAAGCAACTGTGGCCCCTTCCAAGGCTGAGGCAGTCCCGCCCGAGCTTAGGCCCCGCCAGCTGGACCCTCCCAAAACGGGTTCTCTTTTGTCAGCTGCCTTTTATAGAACTATAAAACCTGAAGTTCAAGTGCAAAGCCTTAGACCAGTCATTTTTCAAAAAGGGGTCAGGCTTCGCCTCCAGGATTCTTCTTGCCTTGCTAGGCTGCTGGTGTCCACCTCTCCGACTCCCCTCCTACATGCATGGTAAACTGCCCAAGATTGTTCTAGGTTCAGCTGTGGAATCAGGGTAGACAGAACAAGGAAAAGAAGAAGGAAGGAAAACTCTCTGAGAAAGTGAAGCAAAGGATGCTGGCGGTGGGGAGCGAGTTCAGTGAGTCAAGCGCTTACAGAGAAAGCTGGAGAACCAGACTTCCAGCACCTGGTACCCACTGCAGCAAGCCTCTGTAGCTCCAGCTGTCCAGGAAGACTAATGTAGGCCCATCCTTGGAGTTCACTAGACCGCTAGTGTAACCAGTTGAACAGTGTTACATTCAGTGGGCAGCCCAGTTGCAGAAACATAAAAAAAATTGTGGAGGGCTGCAAAAATGACTCAATAGTTATAAGCACTCCCAGAGGGCCTGAGTGCAATATCCAGCACCTTCAAGGAGGCTCACAATCATCAATGGCTCTTGTTCCAAGGGATTTCATACCCTCTTCTGAAGGAGACCAGGCATGCATGTGGCGCAGGGACATAAATGCAGGTAAATCTCTGATGCAAATTTAAAAAAAATCTTAAAATACAACAAGAGATAGCTACTGACCCTTTGGTCTGTGCACACATACACATATGTGGACATACTCATGTGAACATGTATATACACAAAGATACAATGCTGCCCCAGATTAATGTCACTTTATGTTTCCTCTCAAATTGTTAAACCCCTGGGCCAAAGAATAGGAAGGTAGAATACCAGAAGAATTTTCAATCAGCAGACTTAGAAAGAGATAACTAGGCCTGTAGGAGCTTGAGAAAATTTAATTTTCACCATAGCTCAAGACCTGGGATACAACAGTCCTAGATTCATGATTCTGGAAAAAGTGACATGTAAACCCAGTTATTATTTTCAAGTTCTTAAAAAGAATTTGGAGTAATATCAATTAGTAAAAGTCTTTTTGATTCTTAGAAGAAACCACTTCTACAGTCTGGAAACTTCTGTGCATATTTTTTTGTGTATAAGAAGAAAAACCAGAACCAAATGAAACTTTCCCAAAGGTTCAAGATGGTGGTCTTCAGCACAGCTGCACCTGTGGGTCTGGCTATCATATTTGCTCACTTTTCCTGTTAAAAAAGACAACTTTATTTGTTATTTATGTATATGTGTGTGTGTGTGTGTGTCTATGTGTGTCTGTGTGCACACATACAGGAATGTGTTTTAAGGTGCTCTTGGAGGCCAGAAGAGGCCACATGTCAGATGTCTTATAACTGGAGTTACAGCAGTCAGCCATGAGTGTGCTGTTTAGTTGCTTATGTTAACACAAGCTAGGGTCATCTTGGAAGAGGAAACCTCAGGAACCTCAACTGCAAAAATGGCTCCATCTGATTGGCCTGTCGGCAAGATAGGAATCCAGCTGTGAAGAACTCAGAGAGACTTCCACCAAGAGTGGGATTGTGTGTGCAGAGCCGCTGGGTATAAAACAACCCAGGGTTTGTTTGTTTGTTTGTTTGTTTTGTTTTTGTTTTTTGAGGTTGAGTTAGAACAGTGTAACTTGAGTAGAGAAAGTGGTGATCAAGTAGAGGAAGACTTACTGTCTAGCCACACCCACCCACAGCAATCTATACAGCAGGCTGGCAAATGTCTCATACTGCCCTAAACTAGTACAGCCAGTATATTCCTGTGGGACCACCCCTCTTTTTCGTGATATCTCTCTTCTCATACTTAGAGAACAATTTCTGCACACAGGCTGATTACCCATATAAGAAAACCCCAGAACTCACTCTATCCTGTATCAACTCTAAATGATGACGTAGCCTACATAAGCATCTACTATCAGGCTGACCTCCTTAGGGGTTGAATTGTGATATCTCAGAAGATATGCTAACCCCAAGAAGCCAGAATGTTAGCACATAGGATAGTTGTGAAATATTGTGATCATATGTTGAAATCTGATCCCTGATGTAATATTAGGAGAAATTACCCATGAGAATAGAACCCTCATGGGTAGGACTTGCAGTTTAGGGGCCAGAGGAGAAAGTAAAGAAGGTTGCTTGCTTTTCCCATGAAGATATTATTTAGAAGGTGCTAAAATCTGTTGATGCTTTCATTTTAAATGTCCCAGCCCAAGAACTGAAGACACAAATGTCTGTTGCTTGTAAGTGACCAGTTTTATAGTGTTTTTATTATAACAGCTCAAGTGGACTAGCACAGAGATTTAATCAAGTTAAGGTGAGATCATTAGGGTGGGCCCCCGTCCAACATGAGTGGTATCCTTATAAAAAAGGAGAAATTTGGACCCAGGCACGTCCAGACACAGAGCAAAGACTGTGTGAGGGACAGACCATACAATGTCCTGTGGAGACCGAAGTGACAGTGCCACAAGCCAGCTAGGGCTGCAGAAGCTGGCACTGGCAAGAAGACTCTTTCCCTGTGGCTCACAGAGGTCATGTCGCACAGTTGACACCCATGTCAGACACAGAACCTCAGAACAGTGACACTGTGCCCTTCTGTTTTTATAGGCAACATGGACTGGGATACTTTGTTCTGGATGATCCTGGGAAACAGGCATAGACCTTTCTTATCTTACAACTCTATATTGCTAAATCTAGCAAACCAACTCACTAGGTGATCTTTAAAACTCATTTACTGCATCCTTGGCCTTACAAAAGCTTCTCAGTTTCAGGAGGTTCCACTTATTGATTGTTTTTCTTAGTGTCTGTGCTACTGGTGTTATATTTAGTAAGTGGTCACCTGTGCCAATGTGTTGGAGGGTATTTCCCACTTTCTTTTCTACCAAGTTCAGTGTAGTTGGGTTTATGTTGAGGTCTTTGATCCACTTGGATTTGAGTTTTGTGCAAGATGATAGGTTTGGATCTATTTTCATTTTTCTACACACTGCCATCCAGTTATGCCAACACCATTTGTTGAAGATACTATCCTTTTTCCATTGAATATATTTGGCCTCTTTGTCAAAGATCAAGTGTTCATAGGTGTGTGGGTTAATGTCTGGGATACAGTCAATAAGACAAATTGACAGCCTACAGAATGGGAAAAGATTTTTACCAACCCTACAAGTGACAGAGGATTGATCTCTAAAATATATAGGGAACTAAAAAAACTAGAGCCCCAAACCCTTAAAAACACAATTAAAAAATGAGGTTCAGAATTAAAAAGGGACTTCTCAGCAGAAGAATTGCAAATGGCTGAAAGGCATATGAAAAAGTTCTCAACATCTTTAGCCATCAGAGAAATGCAAATCAAAACAACTTTGAGATACCACCTGACACCTGTCAGATTGGCTAAGATAAAAGTCACAGATGACAGCCTATGCTGGAGAGGTTGTGGAGCAAGGGGAACACTCCTCCATTGTTGGTGGGAGTGTAAACTTACTCAACCACTTTGGAATGCAGTATGGCGATTTCTCAGAAAACTGGGTATCAGTCTCCCTAAGGACCCAGCAATACCACTCTTAGACATATACCTTAAAAATGCACATTGACAACCCAAAAGCATTAGCTCAACTATGTTCATAGAAGCATTATTTGTAATAGCAAGAACCTGGAAACAACTTAGATGCCCCTCAACTGAGGAATGGATTAATAAGTTGTGGTACATCTTCACAATGGAGTACTACTCAGCAGTAAGAAAAAATGATACTCTAAAATGGATTGATATGGAGAATATCATCTTGAGTAAGGTATCACAATCCCTGAAAGTGAAGCAGGGGATGTATTCACTCATTAGTGGGCTTTAAAAAAATATAAAAAGAGAGAGATGTCATTGTACACAAGAACTCAATGCTAGAACACAATGCCTCACTTCTGCACTGATGGCTTCTGGCAGAGGGGTAGTCAAAAAAAGACTTGTTTTCTTTAAGGGTCTGGCCACAGGGAGTTTAATTATGCTCCAGTAAGCAAATGAACAGCATGAATGGGCAGTTTTGTAAATGGGGATATCATAGCAGTGGGCATGATACTGAGAGGTCTGATATCTGAGTTTGATGGGGTGCTTGATGTAAAAACACCAAATACTAAATATATTATATATAAAAGAAATGAAAAATGAAGCTAATAGCATTTACTTTGCAAAAAATTAATTATAAGCATCAAAGAGATAATAAATATTATTTGTTGTAAAAAAAACAAAACAAAACAAAAAACAAACCTCATTTACTATGCCTATTGTAAAATAACCTGAGAATGATGGGCTCAGAAGCCAGTTGTACCTCGAGGTTCATCTCTGAAGCCCTTGGCTTTCCTTTCAGCCTTCTACAGTGCCAGCTGCTCCTTAGTTTCCTTGGAAGCAGCATCTTTACAAGGTGGCTGTGCATCTTGCTAGTGCCATGCTCCATCTTCAGGCTGCTTCTCCATTCTTTCTATCATTTTCATGTTATGATCCTTTGATGCTCATCACATTAGATACCTTCCACTAGCTGTTATTCCTGTGATCAATCTGCCACCACCCACTCTCTTCCACTCTTGAAGGCTTTGTACATATGGGTACCATACCTGTTATTATCAATATGTCAAAAATCATAACAGATGTTCTCTCCCTCACCCCCCATTCCCCTTTTCTCTTTCTTTGGTTTCTTTCTTTTTTAAAGATGCTGTCCTGCTCCTTTTGACAGCCTGCTTCTTCAATAACTCCATGCAGTCACTCTGGGTCACCTTGTCTGCTTCTCAGTATTTAAAGGTCCCATTCTCCACTCATCACTTGCCATCTTCTAGATAAATAACTCTATGACCCTGACCTCAGAAAATTTCTGATTCTTTTTAGTCCTTGAACATGTTGAACCTTGAATTTGGATTGATTCCCTCATCCATCCATGTCTCCATTATCTCCTTTATCTTCATAATCATGGCATAAGCACTCAGCCTCCACAACTCCCTCCAGTCTAGAGATCTGAACATCTCCCCCTAATTACAGCATAGGTTGATTCTCCCCATAAGTCTAGACCCGAGTTTCTGAGGCTAGCTGGAGATAGATATGGGGCAGGACTACATGGTCATCTCTTAATGTCTGACTATTGGCATCTCATGGGCCCTTGGCAATCCCTGGCAATTTTTCTACATTTCCTTGGTCAACTCACTTCTTCCATCCAAGGCCACTGTGTGACATCTCTTCTCCTGACATCCACCCCCTCATTCTCAGTTGATGACCTCACCTTGTACTCACCGAGAAAACAAGCAAGCAGCCACCTAAAAATGAGTCACCTGTTACCTCTTCTAGCCCCGCACCTTCTCCTTTTTCTGCACTCAGTACCCAGATCCCAGCAGAAGTTTGGTCCTGTGTAAACCTTTTCCCATCAGCAATCCATCTACACCGTGACCTCATCCTTACCATCCACGTCTGAGTGCACTGGAGCACCTTCCCTCCTGGATTTCTGCCCCTTCCTCTTAGCTCCCTCCAGCTCTAGCTTTATTTTTTTCTGCCAGGTTAAGGAAACTCTTTGAAATTTTGCCTGTAACTCTGTTCCCCCCTTTTACCTATGGACTCCTATTCACCTCATTTCACAGAGTCTATCTTTATTGCTCTTCTCCTATCTTGGGCCCCGGACAGATCTAAACACATGCTCCTCAGCATTGGGAATGACACCCTTTCATCTCCTGGTCTTCTGCTTTTCTTGTCTCTTTGATAGATTCTCTTCTTCTCCTCCATCCCCTGGCTATGACCCACTCGGTTCTCCAGTCTATAAATATTTATCCATCCCAGGGCTTAGTTCCTGGGGCTTTTCTGTATCCCTCCTTTCTACTTAGCAAATCTTGTCATGGATCATGGCTTAAATACCATTTAAATATGGATGATTCACTTTTTTTAATCTTCAGACTTAATCTCACAGATGAAATCAAACTTGTATGTCTAATTGATTGTGAGATAGCTCCACCCTGACAGCTGATAAAAACAGAATTCATAAGTCCCCTTCTGCCCTCACTCACACGTATATCACGCCTATCACAGGTGTTCCATCCCAGTTTTCAACATGACCATTCCCTAGCTGTCTGGGTCTTGTGTCTCAGAAATACTAATGACTCTTCCTTTCTCTTTATTACACAGGTAAGTCCATCATAAAATAGATTATTCTGCTGTGTATATTATCAGAAAGAATGAACTAATTTAGGGCAAGCCCTAAATTATAGATTACTGTAGCTGGAATGAAGCAAGAGATGTTATTTTATAATCCTGGTCAATGATAAAGTCTGAGAAAATGACATTAAACCAAAGTACTCACATTATTTTATCTTTCTTATTGAGTTAAAAAAAAGCATGTGACAAAAAACAACTTAGAGAAGAGAAGGTGTGTTCTGGTTTATGGTTTGAAGTGATATAGTCCATCCTGGTGTGAAGGCGTAGTGACAGGAGCATGGGGCAGCTGGGCAGGAGCATGGGGCAGCTGGCCACATTGCAACCGTGGTTGGGATACAGAAGTGCACTCTGACACTCAGCTGTCTTCCTTTGTTTACTATCCTTATCCAGTCTGGGACCATAATCCATGTGATAACATGACTCCCATTCAGGTAAACCTCCCTGGAAACACCCTCATGGGTACTCCCAGGAGGATGTTGCCTAGGTGATTATAAACACAGTCAAGTTCACAATAATTAATCATTGCACTATTTCTTGCACTATAGGAAGGCCCAGCTTCAGCAGGATCCAGGGAGAGACCATTCCATCAGACAACCAGGAACATGTCATGCCAGAGGACAATGTCAGAGTGCCAAAGGCAGAGAGAGGTTTTAGATCAAGCTATCATAACAAAATTCTGGGTGGTTTGGACAATGACAATTCATTTCCCCCCTTTTTGAAGCCTGTAAGTCCATGGTCAAGACATTGCCCAGTTCTGTTTCTGGTGAATGGTCTCGTCCCAGCTTGCAGATGAGCATCTCTTTGCTGCTTCCTCCCTCACTATTTCCTGCTAAATGCAAGAGATTGTTTTCCACCTTTCCTTTTCTTTTCTTAGATGTCCAAGAAGCCTATTGCATCAAGGCCTCATCATTGCAACTTTGTTTAGACTTTACTGCCTTCCATAGAGCTATTTCTGCATACAGATGCAATGGGAGTTAGGGCTTCAGTGTATGATTTTGGGAGACCACAATTCTCTATGTCAAGGGATTTGAAAGGAGTCAGAGGCCAGACTGTGAGGTGTTCTTGGCCTGGAGAGTGAAGTTTGCATTTTATTACTATTGTAATGGCAGCTAACTAACAGACAGTTTTGAGCAATCATATTTTATTCTGGTGTGACCGACATGTGACAAATAAGGCTGCCTTCCTGGCAGAAAGTGCATTGCAGGAGATTGAGAGAAGAAAGAAGAGATTCAGCCAGCAGCCAATCAAACATCCTAGCATCGTGTCTGGCAACCCTGTCCTGTGAAGGTTTGCATAGTAAATCCTTTAGACTTTTTAAGGCTCATAGTCTGTCACAAAGACCATATTCTACCATTAAAGTCAAATCATCCATGGAGAGCATGTAGGTCAATGTTTTAACACCTCATTCTAACAGACACTGGGCTGAATTTGGTGATTGAGTTGTGGTTTGTAGACATCTGTTGTAATCCAGAAATGGCCAAGGTTTAGTCCAGGTTTTATAAGGGTAGAGAGATATAATGAGCCTCAGCAGAATTCTGGGCTATGCAAGAGGTAACACTGGACCTTCTGCTAATGAACTAAATATGAGAATAAGAGTGAGCACAAGTGCTAGCTGCCTTCTTGCTAAGAGCTACTTTGTGTATGTGTTTGTGCATGTGCGCACTATTGTGTATGTGTGTATACATGTGTGCACACATGTATGTGTGCATATGTGTGTCTGCACCTGTGTGTATAATGTGTGTGTGTGTGTTAGCACTTAGGCTCATGAGCCCATGTATTCGGAAGTTGCAGGTGTCATTTCGCAGACACCAGCTACCTTTTTTAAAATTGATAACTGGACTCTCACTTGCCTGACACTCCCTTTGTGGGTGAATGTAGCTAACTAGTGAGCCCCAGGCATCTGCTTGCCTCTGCTTTCTGAGTGTAAGTGCGCAACACAATGTCTAGTTGTCTATTTTAATGTGTATGCTGTGGACAGAACCCAGGTTTTTATTCTTGCAAGGTGTGAAGTTATGTCTTTAGCCCAAGATCTCCTTTTAAGTGTTACAGTTTATTCAAGGGACTTCTCACTCCTCATTGCTCAGAAGGTACTAATGTTTATGTTCCTGTTAGGGCAAACTGGGGAAATCATGTTGCCATAAAAGTGATGAGCCAAAGTAATAGGAAATAAGATAAACTTGACCCTGATTCTCCAAATTCAACCCTACAACTTTCTCCTACTGAGCAGTTCTTGGGGGCAGAGTAGGGAGGAATGGTAGAATGATTTTTTTCGAAGAGGAAGAAATATTCTACCACTGATATTCTTTAGCATTGCCAATGCAAGGTACCAAGAGAAAAACAGGTCCAGTCTTAATTATTGCCTTCATTGCTTTTAAATTCTCAACCTTCACTTCACCTTTTTATTGCTTGTGCCCAAGGCAGGTGTGCCCACTGTCTCCCACTTCTTCCCAAGGAAACAATGAAGGCCTTTCACTAACACCTTTCCATCTAAATGGTGAGACAGACAGTCCCAATGCCCCCATACATGTTCATTGTGGTCTGTAGAAATCTGCTCCCACCCCAGTGAAAAGGGGCATCAGTAAGGTGATGTAATAAAACAATTCTAATCATTCAGGGAATCAATGGAGGTATCAATAACTAAAAATCTAGCAATTTCCAGCTATAGTAACTTGTTAATACAGAGGATGAAGTAGCAGTCACTGGGACATTTTTCTACACTGTGGCCAAGAACCTGAAGCACAGGGGGAGGCTAGCAGGGCAGGGCTTGTCCCCAGAAGCTTCCACACCCCCG
Source organism: Sigmodon hispidus (assembly GCA_004025045.1). NCBI lineage: Eukaryota > Metazoa > Chordata > Mammalia > Rodentia > Cricetidae > Sigmodon > Sigmodon hispidus. The sequence goes on along the minus strand of PVIH01001712.1, from coordinate 149,199 downwards.
TTTCCCTGCATGGTATCTGCGGGAACATGCTGTGCTAGGTCAGGCTGCAGGACCTTCTTGCTGTAGTGACGAAGGGCACACTTGTAATGTTGGGCTGAGTGACAAGAACAACATGAAATAACCCTCTACCCACCCACTGAGAAAACCGAGTGTGTCACACTTCTCTGTGTCATAGTTTTAAAAATATCTCTGCCGATGGTCGGCCCCAGGCTCAGGTTGGGTTTGGGGAGTGTTTGGGCAGAATGGTACCAGGTGGAAAACATTTCACCAGACACCCGTGGACCCCAGGAGAGGATATCTGCTGGCCTTATGTGTGATTGCACATGGAAGAATGAATGCCTAAGAAACGTGAGGAGTGGATGGCAATTTCTCTGCTCCTTGCTCTGCTGTGAGCTCTTGTTTAATTGCAGGTTCCTGACAAAGAGGTGTGGTCCCTGGCCCTGGGGCCCAGACTCTCCTCCACCTCTAACCACACTGGGCGAGGGACACGGAGGGCTTCTCAGCACTCAGGACAGATGGAAACATCCATCCAGGGGCCAGCCCAGACCTCAGGCTTCTCCCAACTGAGGTTTGAGCAGTCTCAGAAGCAGCAGAATGAAGAAAGTGGCTTCTCCATATGGTTCATCCTTTAATGTCCCCTACATTGTTTCCTTGTTTATGAAGAACATCCCCAAACTTATGTCTGTTAAAAGTTTTTTCCCTGAGCATGGGGTGGGAGTTCAAACATCAGCAAGAACCATGGAAAACTCCCTTGGGATTATTACTTGCTCTTGGTTAGGAGTCTCCAGCACTTACCAGCAGGATGAGCTCCTTAACCTTTAAGCCCATGTTTGCTGACTTGTAAAATGAGGTAATAATGGTACCTGCTTCTGAAGGATATTGTGGAGTATGAGTGAAATGAAAGAAGGCCAGCTCTTGGCAGAACCAGACACCCCAGAACACCCCTGGATATGGTACTATTTTTGTAGCATCAGAGGTGTGATGACTGAAAACACAAGGAATAAATGTTTTCACTTGATTAATACAAAAGAAAATGCACAAGGCTCCTGTGTTCTCCTGCCTACCCTGACCCTGTGGATCATCTTGGTTGTGCTGCCAGAAGGAAGCTCTTCACCCAGATTAAGTATCTGGATCTTGCATCTGCTGATTCCTCTGCCAGGAATAGTTAATCCATGACATTACCATTGCTGGTTCTATTAGAGTGTTCTCTCTCTCTCTCTCTCTCTCTCTCTCTTTCTCATCCTTCCCTCCTGTGTGTGTGTGTGTGTGTGTGTGTGTGTGTGTGTATGTGGTTATGCATGTGGAAACCTGAGCATAATCTTCAATGTTGTAGTCACCATCTTTTTTTTGAGAGGAGGTGTCTCACTGTGGTAACCAAGTCTTGCCAAATAGGATAGTTTGAGTGGCCAAAGAGACCCAGTATCTTCTTTGTCCACCTTCCCACTGCTGATATTGCAAGTGCTGGCCAAGACACCTAGCTTCCCTTGTGTGAATTCTTGTCCAGGTCACAGGCCCTTGTTGAGAGAAGTCAGGGCAGGAACCTAAGCAGGAATCTACAGATGAAACCATGGAGGACAATCTCTTGCTGACTCTCTTCCAGATTTATGCTTGGCGAACTTTATTTAATTCAGAGCTGCCTGCCTAAGGAATAGTGCAGCCCACAGTGCTGGCCCTCCTACATCAATGAACAAACCAGACAACTCTCTATAGACATGCTCATGAGCTAATCTGGACAGTCACTCCACTGAGATTCTTTTCTTAGGTGACAGTAATCCAGGTGACATTGACAGTAGAAAATAATCAGAACAGTAAACTTGCATCTCTTATCAACTAAACTAATGAACAAACAGTGCACATAGCTTATTTTGATTTTAAAGACAAATCATCAGGAGCTCAGAAAGGTGTTTGATTCTTCCTTTACATATGAGCATTCAGATACTCAACAATTCTACCCACATAGCTACACACTTAACATTGCTAAGTCATGTCTCCACATTGTACCTGTAGATATTTTTTTTAGTTTATGGAAACCATGAAGACAAGTGATGATAGCTAGATAATCAAATATATTCTGAGACTTCACTGAGCAAATTGACCTTGATATCTACACACTTCTCAAAGGTCTCCAGACATTATAGAACTCTCAGTAATTATTCCTAATTATGCTGAGACTCTGCCTTCAGACCTGTTGAAAGTCACTTTATTAAAACACTAAGGAATCTTCTGTCTGTCACTACCAATGTGTTTATTCTTGTGAAATAATTTTTTTTCCTGCTAGGTGATGTAGTAACCCTTAAACCACACTTATAGATAGAACTCCCAATCTTTTCAGACTTATTTACAAAGGAGGTTATGCAATTTTTTTACTTTGTGTGTGTGTGTGTGTGTGTGTGTGTGTGTGCTTATTTATGTGTACTTGTGTGCCTTCACATGTGGCGATCATAGGTCAACTTCAAGTGATACTCCTCAGGTTTCAACCATCTTGCTTTTTGAGACAGAACCACTGGCCTAAAGCTTGCTGATTAGCATAGGCTGCCTGGCTAGTAAACCAAGGATCCATGTGATTCCATTTCCTCAGTGCTGGGATTGCAAGTGTTCTTTACCATACTCAATATTTTGACATGGTTTCAAAGAGCCTAACTCAGGAGTTCCTGTGTACATGGAAATTCTTTTACCAACTAAATTATTTCCTTAACCTTCTCCATCATTTCTTAAGTCTTAGAAACATCATTAGAGTGAATCTGAGCCTGTGAAAGTAAGACATTGTGAAGCCAGATGAGTGGACGAAGACATTAGCTCGATGCTCAGAAGACATAAAAGAATTGTAACACTTTTTTTTTTCAGTGTGAAGATTCCCAAGCTGATTGATTCTGGCCCTCATGACCCTTAAACATCAGAACATAAAATCCAAGGTCATCACTGAGAAGAGTAACAGGAAGCTGGTTAAATATTCACTGACCCATAAAAATTCCATGATTTTTACCAGGGATAGAAGAGTTAAGTTCTGATCCCTTCTCATCACTAATGCAGCTTTACTATGTCTAGTTCTCAGAAGCCCTGAGTTCAAGGTCAGATGCTTTAGGTTTATATTTAATTTCATGACTGCTTTGCTTAATATAGAAAAGGTTTCTTGACTCTCTCTCCTCAAGGCCCAAGTATTCTCAGACCTGTCAGAGCCCAGTAATAGAGGACTTGCTTTGGCTGGCTGTTGCACTCCACTTTGAACACAGTAATTTTCTCTTTAGATATGAAACAGAAGCCCGATTGTTCGTGTCTGGTCAAGGGAATCTGTGATCCTTCAGCAGCTCGGCTCTTTCCAGTGACCTACAGCATTTTCCTTTGCCATTTCACTCCTGGTTTAGGAAACAAGTCTAGAGTTCCACTCCCTAGGTTGTATCTCTTCCTGCCGTTGAAAGACCTTGACTTGTTGAGTTAAAAAGGAATGAAGGGCACCTAGTGCTCTTGGAGCTGAAGAGTCCACTCAAGAGTGCTGCTCACGGTCCTGCTCATGGTGTGCATTCTTCCCTTGAGATCTTACCCAGCTCCTAAAGTTCATCATGGTGTCTCTTAATCCCAAAAGAGTCTACCATTCAGTAATAAAGGTGGCTCAAGAGGATGCCATCGGATGACTCAGACTCATTGGCAGTAACTACTGTGACACTTCTGATAATAAGCCAAAAGTTCTAGGAGCCAGGCATGAGGTAGATAGTTCAAATAACCATTCCTTCTCAAGCTGCTCTCAGTTGGGACAGCCCACTGTTAATTAAAGGACATCTGCTGAAAGCATACAGGCCATTCAGCCAAAAGCAGCCTGATGCCAGCACAGCACCAGTCCATGACCTCTCTCAGGATATTAACATAAACTGTGTATGGGTGGGCTGGGGTGATTGCCATATATGGGTCTCCTTTCTGATATAATTTATATATAGCATGCGCATCTATATGCATATTATGGAGGTACTATTTATTTAAAGTCATGCCAAGCTTCAAGCCTACATGTTCTATCATGATGTATTGGGTCTGATTCAATAACTTATGGAATACCCTACAATCTCATTTCTCTTCCTTTTTTTTTTTTGCATGGATTCTACCTAAGAACAGATATGAATACTATCACCATTGCTGGAATTAAATACATAGGCTACCCCTACCTAGCAAGGATGGAGTTTGTTATTATGACTCTTCATGAAGTATCTTCATTTTGAGTTGCAAGTGGAAATGCTTGACTCACCCAAGCTCCTCTAATTATGTCCCCCAGACAGAGAAAGAAAGGGAGACAAACACAGGACTAAGACTCACAGATGCTGAGTTTTGATCTACCATAGCAATGTCTAAAAACTACCTAATTTCCCAAAGTCTCAGCCTGCTGTTTTGTATATCTACAAACTACATTGATTACATAGAATATATGATGATATTTAAGTCTAAAATCAATATAAACATTAATAAAACTATAAAACAACATGTGTTTGTAGTGTGTGAAATGTGGAAAAAATGACTCTCTGTTGATCTAAAATATTAATGTTATTAGCCCTGCACTACTTGACCTCAGTGGATGGTATAACATGAAAGAGCATGAAGTTTTGATTTGATATATTTCACAAAGGGCTGTGCTAGTTCAACATGTGCCATTTCTTTATCTTTTATTTTGTCCTTGTATGTTCTCTCTGTTCTACTGATGGCCAAGGGCCCCTAACTTTATTCCTGCAATGTTTTACCCTCATCACTCAATGGCTAGATATTATTAGATCTTTTATGCTGATGCCTTTCACCTTAGCTATAACCACCTCCAGAAACAGTTTGGAACGGCTGCTATGCACATTCTTGTGGTTATGAACTGAGAGGCCTCGAATACATGGGGTAAATGATGTTGTTTGCTCTGCAATGTTGTTGTGGTCAGTACTTCACAGTAGAAAAAAATGCCTGGAGCTCCATGTCACCATACAAATATTTAATTGAACACATGAAAACTGTCAATGATTATCTGGACCTAGACACTAATTCTACCTCGTGCATAATTGTGGTTCATTATTCTAATAATCCATAATTATTTAAAAAAAGCAACTCCATAGAAATTAAAGAAAGAGTATATTTTCAATTATTTGAAAATTTCCCCAAGAACTATTTGTCATTGGGGGAAATAACATGAAAAATGGAAACCCTCAGGGTACTTGAGCTGCTGATAAAGCTAGTTTGTGTTGGCTATTCCCCAGGGCTGGCATTGGGCATGCTTGCCTTCATCTGCAGTTGCACAAACACACTAGCTAATTCATTATATATGCTCACTGAAAAGTCAATAGGGCAAATGATTAGGTATCACCAAAGGAGAGTCTCATACTGGAGCTCATGCTCCTTGGGTCCTATCCATGGAATGCATCATTTTCTGTCTTGTTTAACCCCCCTGTTGTATTGGAAATGTCTCAAAGGCAGAGAATCTATATTATTTTAGAATCTACAAGGATTAGATTACAGTTTTTATCAACCTGGGATGCAAGCCTTGAGATTTGTCTTTTGGTTACTTCGCTCACTTTCACATCCCTGTTCAACGGGCATCTAGCTTGGTTGATGCTGCATATATTTAATCCAATTGACCTCCTTTCTGAACATGAGATGGATGATGTTCAACCTGATGTTTGTCTCTGCATCCTCTGTCTCAAGGACACTTGGATAAATCCTTCAAATACAGGATGACCTGCTGAAATGTTGATATTCAAATAACAAAAATGACAGGTCCAGTTAAAGTATGTCCCTCATGTTCAATGGCCTTACTTGTCGTGAGCTCAAAGGAGAAACCCTAGTTTTCAGATGGATCAAGAAATCAGGGAGCCCACTAAATTCACCATTAGAGCAATGGTCCTTATCACTAAGAGATATTGAGTGTGAAAAGCAAATCAAACTTGAAAAATTCAAGTTTGTATTCCTTTCCTAGAATCTGGCCTGTCTCTATTTCTCCCTGAAAAAATAAAGGTTTCTTATTTTTTTAATTGGTTTTTGACTTTTCTATTATTAATAGAGAAATTTATATTTGTGTTGTTGCTGTTCCTCAGCAAAACACTCTCAAAAGTTCATCTCTTATTGCCAACCTCTAGACCACAAGTTTATTTTCCATAGAATACAATGGCAAGTTTGTTGTTTGTGAATGTGGAGTCTCTAACTAATGACCTGACTTGGGAACTAGGCGAGCTTCTCTGAACACAGAGAAGAACCTTTTCCAACCACTAAGCAGGCTGTTCCAACACTAAATGCCAACATGAGTTTTAGAATGTAGAAATCTGGTGTTAACATAAAACACCTCAGCTTGTTTTCTCCTCTATCGTCTCTCTTCACTCTTCTCTTTTTCTCTCCCCATCTAAAGTTAGACATTGTAGTGACATAGGACTTTATGCTTGCTAAATGTGGTGTTCAGATGGGATTGGTTATATGTGACATGGAGGGGAGCTAGTAGATGGGTGTCTCCTGGAGCTGTGCTTGTGGCCACTCAGATTGACCTTTCAGATTGTTATTATGAACTGAGAACTTGCTATGCTACATTATTTATTTGTTTTATTTTGTTTAGTATTTCTCAAAAGCATTGTCCACTAGCCAAAGGAAGAAGTAAGACTCAGGCAATGAATGCCAGAGTCAAATAGATGGCTAGCTGGTGACACAGTGTTAAACTCAGACATTATTTTAAAGATGATTTTTAGGGATATAGCCTTCAGATCAGAGACTCTGTATATGTACATTCCTGTCTACATGGTTGTGCATATATACATACACATATGTATTTGCTCACAGACACAACAGGAGGCCAGAATACAGCCTCAGGTATCATTCCTCAGAAACCATTAACTGTGTTTTTAGATAAGGTCTTGTATGGCCTGGAACTCCGTAATTAAGATAGGCTGGCTGGCCAGCAAAGCCTAGGGACCTGTATGTTTCTACTTCTTGGTGGTTAGATTGCAAGTGTGAGCTACTTGCTTGGGGTTTTATCCAGATTCTAGAGATTGAAATCCATTATTCACGTTTATAAGGCAGGTATTACATCGACTGAGCCCATTGCCCTGCCCGAGGTCTGAGTTTGAATAGCTTCTATCACAGCCAGTGAGAAGTCTCACATAAATTTCTCCCAACACTTAATACATGCACCCTCCTTCTCAAAACAACCCTTGTAGGAAAGCATAGCCACTCCCATTTCACAGATGATGAAACAGGAGCAATCACATGTGTAAGATCCCTGAGATCACACATCACTGATGAGCTGTTCTTAGAGACTCCAGCATCTTACTTGTTACATAACTCCATGACCTTTCTCTCCTGGACCTTCTAGATAAATGATAAAGATGCTACAGGGTTTTCTTTCAGCACAAAGAACTGTATAGTGTTAATGTCCTAAGAGTGACAACAGGAAATGAGAATCTGTCTTAGGCAAGGAAATCTTTCCAGAATGTAAACATGGGTATCTTATACTCTGATGTAAAAGGTAGAAACTTGTGTCAAAGAGGAAAGAAAGGAAAATATCCTGAAGGTTGTAGGAAACAGAAAACCCTCATCCAGCATAGGTATTTTTGTTTCTTACTTTGTGCAGCAGGTACTTTTGAGGGGTCTTAAAGACAGGACTTCCTAGGAGCCTGGGACTTTATGAGTGAGGAATCAGTAGGCTAACTGCAGAGGTTTCCTCTAATTGATAGACATCTACACAATGCTCTGGTCATGACTTGGTAGGAAGTCCTATTCCATATTATCTTTCTTGCTTGACTTTAGACTCAAACATTACAAATGGCCTGTCTAAAAGCTAACATTTATAGATGTGCCACATACTTGTCTGTCTCTTTAACCAGCTATGTAAATGAAGGTCCAATTACTGAATTCAAACCTTACTGAACAATTTTGGAAAACACAGCCCTTCTATTTATGATCACAACTCTTTTATATTTGGAACATTAATCTTTCTTATGGCTTTAGCTCTTATATTTGGGACATTAATCTATTTTGAATCAAGCTTTGTATATGGCATGGGGGAGGGGGGTAACTCCCTTCCCATTTTTGCATTTAAGTTCCTAGTTGTCCAATCACTGCTCATTGGAGTATTATTCTTTCCTCATTGAAAGATCTTGGCACTCTTTTCAAGGATTAAGTGGCCATTAAGGAATGGGTGTTGATAGCCATTTTTAATGTGTAAGAAATGTAGGAATTACACATGAATTTTCTGTATCCCACTTGAACCTCAAGTTTCACTATAAAGACATTTGGATTCTTCTGTAGTCTTCTGAGAAAAATAGAGAAAAACTGACCCTCTATACAAACTTTAATAACTCTACTTTGCTCACATTTGTAGACTGTTTACTAAGTGAAAGGTAATATACTTGATTCTGGAGGCCGAACTGTGACAAGTACATATGAGTATCATAGCCCAACTGGGAGGAAAACACATGCAAATAACTATGCCTGGCTTTTACAAAAGTGGCAAGGGAAAAATGATTCATTTCAGCTTCACTCTGGGCACTGGGAAGGACAGCATGAAGCTGCAAGTGTGCTGTAGTAAATTTTATAGCATGACGTATCTTAGGTTATATAAAAGAAAACATTTTCTGATGACAGTATTCTAAATTCTAAAACAGGCCACATTATGTTCTCTCTGATCTTAGATCCCACTAAAGTGGCCAAGACACTAAATACACCAATTATCGCATAGAGATTATAATTATTTTATTGAGGTACAAGAGGAGAAGTGTTCCAAAGGTTGTTTTTTTTTTCCCAGTTAGACTATTTCAGAATAAAATGCTTTGGTACAAAAACAAAACTTTTATGCCACCGAACACAATGAGGCTGTTGCATATATGAACTCACGGAAGGTGTGGCAGCATATTCAAGACCTGCACAAGCTTAAGTCAGATAAAATGAGGTGAGATGGACAAGATGTCCCAGTCCTGTCTGAGGAGTTATTGACAATTGATAGCTGCTGGGAAAGGGAGGGTCTCTTTAAGGTGTGAACACTGGTAGGTGAATCAAGCCCTAGAAGCTGACCCCATATTCAAGAATAGTTGAGAAGCACAAGTTGGACTCAATGGTGGGTGGGGAGAGAGAGAGAGAGAGAGAGAGAGAGAGAGAGAGAGAGAGAGAGAGAGAGAGAGAGAGAGAGAGAGAGAATGTCATGCTAATGCGGAAAATATATAGAAGCAAACATAAAACTTAATCAAAAGACATGCTTCATTGTGATGCAGACAGTAAGAGTTAGCCCCAACCCTCAAGATGAAAAGAATGAGATTTGGAATCTGAAATCTACAAAGCACCAGTCTATTCTCCGTGAGCAGCCTGTGAGATGAGACCGGTACACAGTTTTAAATGGCTGCATTTTACATGGTTAGATAAATACATATATACATAATGACCTCAACTTTGCCTCCTGGGTCATATGCTACTAAAATATGTATCACTAGTACTTTACAAAAAAGTTTTGTGAAGCTCTATGTTGGAGACTACCCCCATTTTGTCTCCACTAATACCCCAGTACAGCTTCTGTAAAACCCATGTTGATTCAGGTTTACTATGACCTAATCACTGTGGTCTGTGGCCAAGTACTGGGCAGCATGAGTTCCTTTGGTAGAGCAAGTTAGCATAGTAGATTGGATTCTCTGCTCTCAGGGATGAGTTCTATTCCTGCCCTATTAAAAAAGAAGACTAAAAATAGTCTTGTCTTGAAGCAAATATCAGCAGTTAATGTTATCCAGTTGCATCCATGGTAGTACTAGACTTTGCAGTGTTAGCCCTGGTCCATTCTCCTGAAGACATCATGCTTATCTGAGTAGATGGTCAAGAAATAGCCAGTGCACCAGTGACCTTGCTCAGACACATGTAGTTTATAAGGAACTACAACACCAGTAAATCTTTGAGGGTCTCATCAGGAAGCATTTGTCTCAGATCCAGAGGAGGATCTCAGCTCTTTTCTGCCAAGCAAAGTGTAGGAGCTCAGAAGTTGGGTCATAGAATTATGGTTCTGTTTATTACAACCTTTTGGGGGTTATCAAATTTTGTCCTGTAGGTTCAAAGAGTGCCAGTGATACAGTAGGAATACAGGATTGATACATATCTTCAGCCCAGACACCCCTATTACAAATAGATGCTCTATTCATTCTAGCCTGACCTTGACCCAGTGAGCCTGGTTTGACTAAGAATTCAATTTCCTTGGCTCAGTCTTTTGCTCCCTCTACCTTCTCCAGATTCAGTCAGAGCCTCTTTCTAGGCTCCTAAGGAGATTATCTGCTTTTCCTCTTATCTTATTATTGTTATTTACAGAGAGTTGGGGTCAAATGTTGGGCCTTGAGCATTCTATGCAAGTACAACAATCAGGTTTGGTTGCTGCTGTTTGCTTTGACACAGGCAATTACTATATAGCCCAGTTTGGCTTTGGACCCCTGATCTTTCTCTCAGGTTCCCAAGGGCCACCATACTTGGACACACTTAAATTATAAATTTATCCCACTCAGCTTCAGTTCTCCTATATTGTCTGTAAGGGTTAGCAGTGGACATTCAACTACACTCTTCTTGACTGTACTTTCCCCTGTGTGTATGTGTGTGTATGTGTGTGTGTGTGTGTGTGTTATATGTTTTTGTGTGTATGAGCCAGGGATTGACTTGCCTATCCTTATCACTTTATACTTTATTTCCTTAAGACAGGATCTCTCAGTGAACCTGGAGCACACCATTTCAACCTGACATTGACTTGCCAATGGGTCCCCAAGATCTACCTGTCTTTGCCTCCAAGTTCTGGGGTTACAAAACCCAATGCATGTTCAGATTTGACATGGGTGCTAGGGATCTGAACCCAGATCTTCCAGGTTTGAACAGTAGGCACTTTACCTGCTGAGCAGTTTCCATGGAAGCATCCTGTTGCTGGTGTGTTCCTGTCAACTGTTGCAATTCAATTGCCTATCAGTGGTGAGAGTCTATCTGTCACTTTCTATGTTACCAATGACAGTGGAATCATGTCTCAGAGTCTCAACTGCTCTGCTCTGGATGTGTTTTTAGGGTCTCCCTTGGCATTTCACATGTGGAACTTTAGTGTGAGTGTGACAGTTTTGGGGTGGTAGACCCTGTAAATGTGGGACCCAGTAAAAGGTAATTAGACTATTGGAAAGGAGGTATTATCTTGTAAGGAATGAATGCTGATCTCAGAAGGAATGGGTTCTCTTGAAAGTAGGTTATTGCAATGCAATATCTTTCATGTTCTTGAATTCTACATTCAGCTATTTTTCATATTACATATCTGTCATGTTGTAATGCTATCTACCATGATGCCTTCATGAGAGATGTGTGTATATCAGTGTTATGCTCTTGAATCTCTAATGTCATATTATATGTACATTACTTTTCTTTTTTAAAGTATGCAACCTCTATTTGTTATAGCAGCACAAAACAAATGAATTCACTATTTTTGCACCTGATTTCTTGGCATGAACTGTCTCAAGCCAGCTTCTCTTGGAAGCAGACTTCATGCATAGCAGACATAGGTATTGGGATCTGATGTTCCTAGGAACTCCCAAGATTCACATCTCTTGACATAGTTGATGAGAGAAGAATCAGACAGGGAGTAAAATGGGCTGCAGAACCAATAAATGCCATAGGAAGATCTGAAGCTATAATTACCTCTTAATTGTCTCAGTCAAAGTGGCAAGGCTGGGCCTCTGGACCCATGTTGATCAGTCACAGGTATGCACAACCTTGGAAGAAGGCAACCACAATGGAGCAGGTGCCCTTCATGGAAATAATTATTAACAAGGCTGGAATGTGGGATCTGTCTCAGTGCATCGACCAGCTGGAGAAATCAGCCTTCTGTTTATTCCTGAATGGGAACTGGGTGGCCCATTGTAGTGTCCATTCAGATGACACTCACTCATCCTTTAATGAAAATTTGAGTATAGATAGTTGATGAGCCTCTAATTTGAACACTGTCCAGTGCAATTAGTAAGCCTTTTTTTTGAGGGGAAAGAAGTACTTTGAGCAAAATTATCCCCATTGACAGAGTCTAGGCAGCACTTGGAGAACTTCCTGTAGACTGAACAAAAGGAGAGGAGGTGTGCTGAGGAGGCAGGAGCTAGCATGGGTATGAGAGAGTGAGTGAGGGATATTGCCTACGGCAAACCACTATAAAGAAACAAAATTCTTTTACAGCAGCCCTAGGAAGCTTATTGAGACCTCATAAAATAAAGAGAACCAAGGAAACACCCCCCTACTTTGTGTCTCCTTTGCCTGTTTTACAGACTGGAGTACAGTTTTATGAGCTGTTTGGCTTTGATTTTGTGTAGCTCTTTAGAAGAAGTTCCTGGGTCTTCAGCCAGTTATTCTAACTCTTGGCCAGGGAGTGAGAAGATTCTGAAGTAGGATAATAACTATGTGGACTTTCTGGCTATATTATCCAGATGCTGACCATGACAGTCACTTAACAGACTCATAAAGAATGTGTGAATTTGCCAACACAAGACACTCTCCCCTGGGTCCCCATAGATGGACTGATGGATACCGGAACTTGACCTTCAGTAGGTGAGTCCTTTGATTTCTTCGGTGAGAGAAGTGCCAAAGAGCTTCGTGTTGTAGTAGTTTAGAAAACATGTGTAAGTTTCTTAGATGTTGAGTCAGCCTTAGGAAGATGTATCAACCTTTCTCAGGGCCAGAACCCAAGTTCTGCGACAGATGACTAACACAAAATGAACTTGGTGGCATTTTGAAGGTTCTTTGTCTCATAATACCATAATGTTTTGTCAAGGATCTTTCTTTGTTCCTTCCTTCCTTCCTTCTTCCCTTCCTTCCTTCCTTCTTTCCTTATTTCTTTCTTCCTTTCTTTTTTTGACCTTTATAGGTCCTTTGTTTATATGTTGTGGTCTCCAATTATGTGTTTTTATAAGATTTCTCTATGTGTGAATACGTGTGTCTTTGCATCTATATGTGTTTCTTATGCATTTTATTTTGGTTCATTTGTTTGTTTGTTTTGTTTTATTCTGGTTGGTTGATTAGTTTGTATTTTTTTATTTTATCATTATTTTTTTGGATGCCTGTTGGTATTTTAATGAGAGCAAGAAAGAAAATGTATGCATTTCAGTGGGTAGGGAAGTAGGGAGGATCTGGAAGGAGCTGGGTGAAGAAAAACCTAATCAGAATATGTATGAAAAAATCTATTTTTAATAAAAGAAAAGAAGAAAATCAAGTTGTAGGAAACTCTTTATTGCCAAATGATTTGGCTATAGAAAGGGGCGCATTTAATCAGTGAGTCAGGGAGGCAAGAAAAAAGAAGCTAAAACTAGTTTTGTTTTGTGTGTATGTTTGGTTCTTTTTGTTTTTTTAAATCTACACTGGAGAAGAAAGCAATGAACTTCATGACTAATACTCGGTTTTCTGTAATTACTATTGAGTAATTGAGAAATTACTAAGTCATTAGTTATGAGAAAAAGAGATAGGAAAACATATGTCCCAGCATAGGCCTAACACTCTGGAATGTCTGACCCCACATGCCAACAGTATTATATAAAGGTTAAAGAACCTTTGCATATAGAGATAACAAAACTTCATCTTTCACTTATATTCAGCTCTCATTGGCTAAGGAATTAGCACCTGAGTTCCCAGGGGTGATGTCAAGCTCCCTGAGGAGTCAGACTTGGTTCAGCTCTTTGTTTACCTTGAAGAGAAAATTTTTTAAAAGATGATACAAATCAAACCAAGCTAAAATTGTACAAATATAATATAAAAATCTCCAAATTTGTTATTCTCCTGAAAATAATTTGTATATAGTTTTGATCAATTAATATAAATTATTTAGCATGGCTGTTGTGACCTTAGAAAGTTGAATCCAAATCACATGCAAGAATTAATTATGAAAACATATTAGAAGAATCCAACAAACAGATGTAGTTTTCAAAAAAGTACACTCTTTCACATAGTGTGTGAATGATTTCAGGCAGAATAAGTTATGCAGATGTTGTTTCCTGTGGCTTACAGTGCAGAGTCCTGTGGGGTTTTAATGGGATGTATTAGCATCATAGTACATCTGTAGGAAATACTAAAATTATTTGAATGTGTGTGTGTTGAGTATGTATTCGTATGTTCACATGAGGAGACTAAAGGTTGACATTGGGCATCTTTCTCAATGACTGAACTGAGATCGTTAGGCATGTGTGATAACCATTTTTCTCACCATCTCCCCAGCACCCTAAAGCAGCGGGATTGTAAAGACTGCTTTTTGTCTAACCTTGAGTGACTTTTGTGGCATTTGAAAAGGTGTCACACACATTCTACTCCAGTAGGAGGTTGTACTGTCCCTATGGTCCTGCTCTCTGTTCAAGTCATCTTTTGCTTTTATAGAACCACCACAAACACCAAAGTTTCTTATATAAACAGCATAGTTCTTGCCCATAACCCATGAGGAGCCTTGCATGTACTTCAAATTCTTTTCTTTGCTTATAAAATGCAATGCAGTCTTATTTTGTGTTTATTAGTGAAGAGTGTTGAGAAAAACTTCTACATATTCAATGGAGTGAAGTTGTCTTCTTTTCAAATGTTTTTGACTCACAAGTGGCTAAATCCATGAATGTGGTTCTCAGATAGGGAAATAAGACTCAACTGTATTTTTCTCTGCCCATTACTTTGCATCCTTGGAACAAGAAAAAGGATATTGGGCCATACTCTGACTATTTGTCCTTTTATTTTGTCATGAAGATAAAAGACAAAAATACACAGAAAGTGTATGGGTAGGAGTGAGGAGGGAATTGAAGGGAGAATCCTGTAGTAAGGGCATATCAGAAAAGACTGACTAGTTCCTGAATGGAGGAGACTATTGCTTACTTAGTACTGCCTAAGAGAAGCACCTGGCTAGGTCAGCAGTGGCATCAATCTCAAACTGGGAATTCTTTTTCATCCTTATTTTTTTTCAGCTCATCTAAGGGACCACCTGAGTTTTCATGAATATTTTAATAAGTGCTGGTGAAAGCCTAGTGCAAAAGGCTATTTGAACTTAAAGAGAACCCCCCATTATGTATATGATTCTGTGTATCTCCATGTAGGTATGTACCTGTACAGGGGTTGAAGGTGATGGTAATTATCAGTTCCTCTGAAAGAGCAGTACTCATCCAGAATGGCTATGCCATCTCTCTAGTCATACCTAGCTGTTTTTATTTTAATTGTTAATCATGTTTTTAACAAGTATGCTTTGATTAATTTTTTTTTAGTGAATACATCATCTCTTTGCTTTGAAATGATTAGCATCATTTTATGGCTATTTAAACAAAGTTTTGGATATCTAATAAGCAAGCCCTACCTTTTACAAACAAGAGTCAATGGACAGAAGCAAATCTTTTAAACCCTAGATGAGTATTCCAGTTTGGTAAGATGGGAGCAGCTTATCTGTGGCTGTCCTGAAAGCATGTTTGATGCCAGAAGAATTTTTAGAAGTGAGTGTAGTAAGTTCACCTCGAAGCTTCAGAGGAAAAGCAAATGCTGAAGGTGCTTCCCTGCTCCAACTTTCTCTCTGCTGGTATGGAGATGTGATGAGTTTACACATAGCAGTGCCTATTAAAGCCGCAAAACCTCAAGAAACAGGTCAGTAAAAAGTAATGAAATGCAATACCCAGAATACATGGAAAAGCAATGATTGACTTTAATCCCAGGGACCAGGAATAATACACCTGCTTTGGAACAGCACATGGCACAATGTTGGCATAACACTGGAGGTTTAATAATTTCTTACCACACTTTATAGACCCTTTCCTGTAATTAATGCTAAATAAAATCAACATCTTCTCCACCTGCTGCTTGGTTTAGCCTGCCTTGCTCTCCCTCATTACCCCAAGCTGTCACCCTTCTTGTTGAATTTTTCATTTTTATTTTTTCATTTCTTTCCCCATGATAATCCCTAGGCCTAACACACACACATGGCTTGTGGAATGTATGTATTTATTTTTTTTTCCCAATTCTTTTCTTGAAAGGTTTGAGCTAATTGAATTCAGGACCACTAAGCAGCTCCAATGCTGGAATCACTAGGCTACCTCTGCCAAGCTGGTGTGTGTATGTGTGTGTGTGTGTGTGTGTGTGTGTGTGTGCATGATTGCATGTGTATGCCTATGTGTGTGCATGTATTCAAGCTTGCTCTCACACACAAAGAATAAGTAAGTGAATGCTCAAGTGTAAATGGGACATCTGTACCTACCTTTAACACCTTGAGGATCAGGGACCATGGCAATAGAAGAGGTGGACAGAATGTAAGAGTCAGAGAATGGGAGTAGGGATGTGAAATGTTATCTTCTGCACCTCAATTGAATGTTGCATTCCTGAGATCACAGCAGCTGTGGTTACCTGTACTAAGATCAGGCCAGTTAAAATTCCAGCCCCAATCATGCATGTCTATTTCAGAGGACCCAAGTTTGATTACCAGCACCCATGGAGAGCAGCTTGCAACTTCACAATCATATGTAAATTGTTCTCTAGGGGAGCTGACACCCTCTTCTGGCCTTCCAGGGCACCTGGACACAGGTGACATGTGTTCTCACACATATTCATGAAGAGAAACAAAAAGTAAGCCCTTTGAAAATTTTCAGTATGTATGGAGAGAGGCTCCTAAGGCCCAACTCTAGGAAAGGGAGTGAGAAGCTATTGACAAAAGCAACTGGGAGAGGGAGTCAGTTACCTGGGTTCCAGTGAGTAGGCCCATACTCATACAGATAGTGCTGGTTATCAGGTTATTTAAAAAGAGAAAGAACTCTTATATTTATGGTTGTGAGCCAAGCCTTTAATGGCTGAGCTATCCTTCCAGCCCCAAATCATCCACCACCTTGAGTATAATGCAAACACTTACGATAATGACATCATGTTGATTAAGCTGAATTCACCTGCCACCCTCAACCCTCAAGTGTCTACCATCTCTCTGCCAAGATCCTGTCCATCATCTGGTACTAAATGTCTGTTGTATGGCTGGGGCAACACTCTGAGCAGCAGCACCAACTACCCTTCACTTCTTCAGTGCCTCGAGGCTCCTGTTTTCTCTGACAGTTCTTGCAAAAGTTCCTACTCAGGCAAGATCACTAGCAACATGTTCTGCATGGGTTTCCTGGAGAGTGGAAAGGATTCTTGCCAGGGGGACTCTGGTGGCCCTGTGGTCTGCAATTGACAGCTCCAGGGTGTTGTTTTGTGCATTGAAAGGAAAGCCTGGTGTCTACACCAAGGTCTGCAACAATGGGAGCTGGATTCAGCAGAGTATTGCTGCCAACTAAACACCTTTATCCCTCCATAAGACATCTCTTTGTAGTCAAATCTGAGTTACTTCTATGCCGCATCAAAATGAAAACATTTTCTTCTTAAAAAAATAGAGAAAGAACATGAAGTTGAAAGGAGATGTTTTAGGGGAAGATAGGCAGAGTTTCAGAGTGGGGTGTGTATGATCCAGATGCACCATATATATCTATAAAATTTCAAAGCATAGTAAAATAGTAATAACAATATGGACTATAATTTTTATTTCATATATTTTGAAATGAAAACAAATGAACAGGACTGGATGATGTGAAGCGGGATTTGTACATGTCAAGAAAGGGGATGAAGATTCACTTAGACTAGATTAATGAGTTAAGGAGCTGTGTGGTATATACCAGGGCAACTATAGTTAAAAGGAAGAGATGTAGTGGAGGACAGGTACCATTACTTTGACCTAGAGGCATGGCCTCTTGACCAGCATAGATCTAGGCCTCACCTATGACCTTGAGACACTACAATTAGAGACATGGTTGAAGGGCAGCTTAAGACTGGGATGCAGGTATTCACAAGCCCCATCTTCCTGCTCTCTCTCATGCTCTTGGATGGAGATACTGACTCCCTAAGCTTCAGCCTCATGGACCAGTCCAGCTTTCCAGAAACCACACAACTGTGTAATCTCTTGTATTAATCACATTTAATTGTGCACTGAAAATTTTCATCAAAATGAACAAAAGAGGGAATAAAAGCATGAATTAGTATGACTTAGTCATTTCACAACATATTCATGCATGAAGCCTCATACTGCATAGTATACAAACATGGGCTCTTGTCAATGACATATCAGCAAATTAATGCAATAATAATGACTTTAAAATAAATAGTATGATTAATTATCTCTCCCATCACTCTGCTATAGTGATATATTATATATTTAATAAAAATAGTCTGGAATATCAGATGACAGAATCACACACAGCCAGTCCTAGAGGGTCAGGGAGTGGTGACACATGCCTTTAATGCCATCACTCAGGAGACAGACATCTGTCTGGATCCTTGTGAATTCAAAGCCTAGCAGCCAGGCAATGGTAGCACCTGAGAGGCAGAGGCAGGAGGATCTCTGTGAGTCTGAGCCCAGCCTGGTCTGATCTACAAAGCTAGTTCCAGGACAACCAGGACTGTTACACAGAGAAACCCTGTCTCAAAAAACAAACAAAAACGAAAACAGCAAAGCAAGACTGAAGAGATGCCTCTGTTTTCTGGTATTCCAGACTAATTATGTTAAATATGCAATATATCACCACACTCTGCCATCCTTTATTTCCATCTGTTTTCTCAATTTGTTTAGCTAAAATATTTAAAAGTATTTGCAGTTCATGTTGTGAATATCTCTACTTTTTCTGCAGATTTTCTAGATTCCAAAATTCTCTAGTCATCTTCATGAAAATTGCTGCAGTTTTTTTCAAATTGATGGGCTTTTTTTCTGAGGGAGGGGAGGGGACCTTATTTGACAATGTTTTGAATCCTATGGTATAAGCTCTTATGAAAAACTGGAGTGATGTTTCATAAAACATTGAAAAAATAGTACCCTAATTTTAACTTTGGTGTTTCTCAGTGTGTTAGGATGTCCAAATGATGAGGATGACATAAAACTTCAGTACTGTACTCCTGTACAGCACAGCATCTGGTGTGTGTGTGTGTGTGTGTGTGTGTGTGTGTGTGTGTGTGTGTATGCGCGAGTATACATGTGCACACTGCATCTGTACATTTTCTCTGTGGGAAGCAACTTGAAGTTTTAGCTATGAAAACAGTTAGTGTCTGTCCAAATCTGCTTAAATGCTTCAGAATCTTACTTTGCTTCTTGCATTTCAGCCTGCACCAAGGTGAGTAACCTAGGCAGCTGCTTGTATAGGAGCAGAGATGGCATATAAAGCCATCTACCTAAGCTTTGCCTTTTCACATCCAAAACAGTAAATCATGGGCGTGTGTGTGTGTGGGGGGCTATTTGGTAAGTTTTATGGGTTTGTGAATTAGTTTAGTTCAAAAGCATTTTGCCTTGTTCATTTGAGAGCCACTGGGGGTGGGATGGGGTTGGAGTGGGGGAGAGCAGGGCAGGGTTTGTTAGCCTGCACTAATCGGTGCTTGGCCTCTAGCAATTCTCTGTGGTGGAATAAAGGGAAGAGATAATTATTCTCCCTAATCACAGCATCAATGACCGCATTTAGAGCTCTCTGCTTAAAGGCTGGCCAAATTTCCCAGAGAATATTTTCAACCTTTCACTCATTAGATTTTGAAGGGAGTGAATGTTCTGAAAGATATCCACTTGTGAGTCTCTTGTGTGCCTGGGGTTCTCAGGAGACAAGGAAGCTCCAGTGGCTGCAGATGGGTGACCTTTCTCATATCTGTCACCAGCCTGGTAATAAGAAAAGGTTTTCAGATCTTTGTGGTTTGTAGTCAGGGCACATTCATCAGGACATGGGCCCTGAAACTAGTCACCTTTAGTTCTCTCTCTCTCTCTCTCTCTCTCTCTCTCTCTCTCTCTCTCTCTTCCCCCCATTCCTCCCCCTTTCCCTTCAACTCTCATTCTTTTCCATCCCTTCTTCTTTCCCTCCCCCTCCCTCCCCTCTTTTTTCTTCCCCCTCCCCCTCCTTTTCTCCAGCCTCCTGATATCTGCTCGGCCAGTTTCATCTGAAACCATGAACCTGGGACTGGAGCCAGGGACGTGTGAGCATAACAAAGAAGACAATAAATGGCATGGCAGTTGTCATTTTCCTGAAAAGAATTCAGAGTCTTTGCAGATATACAAAGGCACAAGCCAAGAAAATGTATAGTTCTGCATATTCATTTTTCCTACATTTTCTTCCTTTTTTTTGAAAAAAAAAACATCTTTAGGATATGGAGAAATCTGGTGAATTTGAACACACTTGTAGCTCTGAAAAATGAGTGGACTCATAATACCTGTTCGCTAAGGTGCTGTGTGCTCCCCTCCATGGTCCAATGTGCTTCTTCAGTGATAATCCTTTATAAAGCCCTCCTGACTGACTCTGTCTCCACCACAGGTAGCATCCTCTCCTGGGTATCCCTGAGTGGACCCAAATTTTATCCTGTCTTATTGATCTTCATTAAAAATGACTTAGTTTTTCTTCTGATTTCAAATATATTTATTTGCTTTCAGACAGACTGGAGATTCCATGAAGGTATAAAGAATTTCAAGATTCATTAAAAACCCTATCTCTTTGTTATGTTACCTGAAGATAACATGGAAAAGTGTTAGTGATGCTCTTATGAGAATGGAAGCCAGAGCCACAAAGAATTGCTTCGTTTAATACTATATGCACAGTATCTGTATCAGTTACTTTGCTGTTTGTGTGATAAAATACCAATGAAAAAAACAAAGGCAACTCAAAGAAGAGAAAGATTGTTTTAGTTTATGGCTCTAGAGTGGTAAGAGCTTCCCACCTTGGGACCAAGACATGACAGCAAGCACCAGGCAGAGTTAACTGAGAGATAACTCTTTAGCAGCAGGTAGAAAGCACAGCATGAACTGAAAGTCAAGTGAGGCTGCACATTCTCAATGCTTGTCCCCAGAAACATACTTCCTCCAGCAAGGCTATATGACCTAAACCTCCCTCAGCAGCATCAGCAACGGAAACTAAGTGTTCAAATGCCTGAGCCTATGGGGGCCATTCCTCATCCAATCAACCACGACATAAGCAACTTACCTGCTGATGCTTGCGTTTTCACCACTCTGTGCCTGTGTCTCCAATGCTAGGTTGGGGAGAATAACAGTAACTACTCCAGGAAGTTAAATGAGTTATTTTGCATGAAAAATTCTTTAAACCGTGCCTACCAGTTTACCTAATAAGCCCTTATCTGAGCAGGGAGTACTTTCTTCATGGTCTTTCTTTCTGCCTGTGTCTTTCCTTATCTAGTCCCCTCTCTTTCTTCTACCTGACATGAGTCTTTAAAAAATGGGAGTATTTTACTGCATGAATTTGGTGTTCTGTCTTCAGTCCAGCTCTTGAACTGTACGAGTATATGACTGTCATGACCGTGTTGCTTTTCCAACTCCCTTCAATGTATTACTTTGTATTACATGCAATTTTCTAAGCTTCTGTAAATGCTTTGGAAACACGGAAAGGTACAATAAATAATAAGTTCTTTTATATTCAAATATCCTTTACTGGTCATGCTTTCTTTCTCTCACCCCATGTTGGCAGTTCTAAGTCAGGGAACTGTGTCTCAGCTTTGTTCTAACTCCAACAGCTTTTTGAAACTTCTCTTGGACATGATAAGATTTAATGATTCATTTGCTTGAGGCTTCTGAGCAGTTTTCATGTTTGTGAATTTGTGTACCAGTTCTCTAGTGTTTGGCATAAGGATGAAGAAAAAGCATTGCCTTTTGCATTTTGCTTTTCTCTTGACTCATTAGGACTTAATAACACAAAGCTGAAGGGCTGAGATAGACTTCAGGTCTAGTCTGGTATTTCTTACTGAAAACATATATGCTGTAACATTCATGTGAGACACTCTGCATGTAAGACATCTGCATGTACTCAGATACAGAATCTTTCAACTTATCTCACTCATCTTTCTACACAAACAAAAATGGAGGCCCCAAGAGTATCTCCTTTGTTTGAAGTTATGGCTAACATCAGCCAGAGCTAGATTGCAGCTTTAAGTCTGCTCTTCTTGACAGACAATTGATTATTAGTCCCAAAACATTTGTTTCTAGTCCTGTCCCAGCATTGTTATAGATCATATTTCTAGAGCTTGCTTAGGTTAAAATAACTTTTTTGCAATTTGTCTTATATTTGGAAAATATGTTGTTCTAGATTCTTATATTAACTGTAAAGAAGCAAATTTGTGTGTATGTAGTGTGCTGCTTTGCAGATCCATGCAAGAGAGAGAAATTAGAGCCATGTAAACATCCATCAAGAAGGACTATCAACAAAAGAAATTGTCTTGCATTTGCAAATATAGTGGATGACTCTTCTGTAGTTAAAAAGAAGGACACGCATTTACAGGCACAGATCCTAGAATGCTAGCTCCTGTTTCCATGGTGCTGTCTCACTGTACTTGGGTATTGGAAGCCTGGCATTTTGCTATAACTCAGGACCGCACCATGATTTATATTGTTCCTGAGGCTTAGGGATCCTGGGAACTTCTCCCCTTAAACTTCCAAACTTCTAAGAAATCATACATTTCTGTTCTTTCATTATCCCAACTTTCAGAGAAACATGTCTATAGTATGTGGCTATGAAAGCCAAAGTAATGTCAGATGCATAAGTGTTTTAAACGTGAACTTGTGTGGCTCTATTCTATGGGACAATGTGTGGATATAACCATTGTGGAAGCATATACTCTAAAACTGTTTCCCTGCCATGTGTTAATGAACTTATGATAGATGGCTTGATTTCATTCCTACCCCAACAGTGGCACTGTCCTTTTGTTATTTTCTCCCCAGAAATACATACATCTGCACAATTTTTAATCCTAAAATATGAAAGTTAAGCAACTACTAGCATTAAAACATCAATAAGCCTGGCAGTCAGAAAGGGGAAACCACCAAGGCATCTCCTTAAAAAGCACCCTAAAAGCTTGACTTAAAGAATCCAGCTTATATTTTCTTTTCTACTTTTCAAAGTGGGCATGCAGATAAACACAGCCCTGGTCACCTTCCAGATGACACCTGGGCCACTCAAATATAGTGGGGAGGCAGATGAGGGAGAGGCTTCTAGACCCCAAAAGCAGGCAGACCCAGTTTCCAAGGTTCTCCTGTGACCTGGGTTCAACCTGCCTTGATTTTCCACAGAAAAGCTGACGTGAAAACTACTCGTTTTGGAAAGGGGTTTTCAAAGTCGACCTCATTCAAACTGAGCAAATAATTAACTTTTCATCCTCTCATAAAATCAAGACTGTGGCTGGTTCAAAGCCCAGGACCCCGGGCCTTAATTGAATTAACTCGGTTTTCCAGCCTTGCGCCGGACCATTCCAAACCATAACATTTAGCAAGGCTGACCTTCCTGGCGAGAACATAAGCGCCCATTGAAGGAAGATCGCAGAGTCAGGGCTGTGGCACGCAAATTGGGCCTTAGTGGAAAATGGGACACTCTTCGAAGGGGACAAAACACTTTCTGTTTCCTACACTTGAGAGTTCAGTATGAATGCAGTTCCTCCGTACAGCCTTATCTTCGCCAAAGCAAAGAGAGCCGTGGCCCACTCCCTTGAGCAGCCACAGCGCACACCTGGCGGCTTGGGACTCCGTGTCTTTGCATCTATTACCTACCTCGCTTGGAAAGCATTCTTCCTCATTTCCAGCCACTCCCTGCCCGGGTCCTCCATTCAGGCCTAATGAACTATTCACTGCTCAGCCATTTCCCTTTCTTTAGCTTCATTTATTGATGTCAACATCACTCATGGGCTCCCGTACATATTTGTGACCCTTATCTTATGAACCAAATGTGTGCACGAACTTCCCTGGAAAATGTTGCACAGCTGCAGCTGAAGTCCAGGTTTTGGTGATCAAGTCATTGCATAAAACTGACATGAGTTGATCTATCACATCCTTTAGGTATTTAGACAGTTTGGACAGTTGGATACCCAGGGCAGCTAAATGATGATGGTGGTGGTGGTGGTGATGGTGATGATAATAATGAGAAGGGAGGCAGGGATAAGAGGAGGAGGAGGAAGAGAAAGAGGAGGAGGAGGAGGAGGAGGAGGAAAAAAACAAAGGCCTCCTAATTACACCTTAGTTACAAGAGGGCAGGGAACTCACTCCTCTTCCATGCTTTCTCTAACTCTCTTTACCCATTGCTGTGTGTGACTCAAGAACTCAATAAATACTTGGCTAATGATGCATCCTGTGTAAAGCTGGGGCAGCCATCTCCCATGCCTGGGACCTGGCACCATTTTGGTAGCAAAATATGTTTTGAGTAATTTGAAATTCGTGAAGGTTAAATTGTAAAGCGGTAGGGAGTTTCACTTTCCTTTCAAAATATTTTTGGTCTTGTAGAGAGAGACTTCTGCATTTGAGGCAATCTCCTAAAGACCACTAAAATCCACCCAACCACAGAACATTTAGGCACACTGAACCTTGGAATTAGTGATCTGCCTAAGGAAATGTAAAATTAAATTCTAATATTGAAGCTGACACTTAAGCATCGTCCCTAGGACTGCATGGGGAACTCTCAGCGTGTGGAAGAAGAAATATAATTTGCGATTCAAGGTCAGCAGCGGAAACCCCCTGGGTTTATTTGATTTGGATGATGCTTCTGTAAAGCCATTGCTGATTCAAAAAACTTTTTACTTTTTTTTTTTTTATTGGTGGTGGATTATGCTGTCTGTCTCTATGAACCCAAATTTGAAAGATTCTGTCTAGTTGTATGAACTTTTTGGAGGGGTTCTCTAATTTGTGCAGATGTAACCAAGAAGGTTGTATTTTTTAGTTTATAATGCTGTGATTATAGCCCTTGTTGAAGCAACATGGGTCCACCTCCTGAGACAGGATGCAGGCTCATAGAATCAGATAGGTAGTTCCCTTATGTCCTCAACCTATCTACCAGGATCTGTTTCTTCCAGTCAATTCCAAATCAAACAATGCTCTTAGCTCTAATTCTTAAAGCATTTTCTCAGACTGCACTGCCTCCCACTTAACAATAGAAACAACTGATTTTAGGGGAAATCACAGGGCAACAGTGAGAACTGGCTGAGTCTGCTCTGGGCTCTCCGTGTTGTATGAGATTCAGCTCTGCCTTGATTTACTGTGTTTTATGAAGAAATTCTAGATTTGTGGCTCATTGTTATTAATAATATTTCCAGTCAAAGTCAAAGGCTGTATGTAGAACCACAAGATGGTACAAACTTTCCTAAGCAAGCTTGGAGAATAATTTTGCACAGGAATATGAAAGTCAGACGTTACTAGGTATGTATTTCCCATTTAAGGGGCAGCTCTATGGATCCCACCTGGTCACCTAGTAGATTTCAGCTCCAGTTTTCATGTGACTGATACATGTTCAGATCAGTCGCAAATGACCAGGTCCTTTCCCTGAATCAGTTTCAAGTTTACAAAATCACTGTAGTCCAGCTCTTAACCTCTTGCTAATCTTCCCCATAGAGACAATTTTAGCTTTCCCTTGGACTTTTATTTTCTGGGGTTGATCATTTTGAGCAGATGAATGGGGTGTCTGCTGCAAAGCATGGCTCACTGGGCCCACAGCTCATATTTCACTAGATAAATATACTGCATGTGGTAATCCAGAATACTGGTGGGCACTGCATTCTGGAACAGGCTTTGAAGGTAGAAGGGGATCAACTCTGAGGGAGGAAGGACTTGTAGACACTGGCTTTAGTGTTGCGAGTAATTGTATTGCCAAAAAGGGTCTTGGTTTATTTGTTCAGACATTAGATACGGGGAGAGTCACTCTCCACTTACCTACGTGTATATTCGAGGGTATCTTTGACTTTGCATGGGAATGACCCTCAGAGAGAATAAAGCAAGGTGTTTGTTTTTTAAATTTATCAGGATGGATCAGGGAAAGAGTGAATGAAAAGAGCAAATGTTGTACATTTTGAAGGATTTCTTCAAAGAGGCACCTATTTTTCTGATGTCCTAGTATTGGTATTTTACAAGCAATATGGGATTTTTCTTCATAGAGGAAAGCTTTAGCACTGAGACATGGTTTGTCAAGTTTATGACCCGGCAGACAAAGGGACGAGAAAAAGTGTGTGATAAAAATCTTTGACCTAATTAGTTTACTATGATATTCTGTTTTTGCCATCTTTGGTGATCTTTAAATGACTTCTTAGCATTGATTTTTATCTCACACTAGCTAATGTGAGATCATCTGTTGTCCAATATGACTAGTACCAATTTCTGAAGCTTGTTTGGGGGATATGCATGTGTATATAAATATATGTGTGTATATACATGCATACACACATATATGCATGAGGGTTGTTTGGTTGGTTTTTGGTTTTCAAAACAGGGTTTTTCTGTGTAGCCCTGGCTGTACTGAAATTTACTCTGTAGACCGTGGTGGCCTTGAATTCAGAAATCTCCCTGCCTCTTCTGGGGTTAAAGAAATGCACCACAACTGTCTGGCTGGGATATGTTATTTCTGAAGGTTATCTCTATACATTATTAATACTTTTCTTCCAGAAACTTATTGGATATTTTATTTACATTTCCCCCAGGAAAGACATGAAACACCAGTCTTTCAAGTTTCAAAGTACATCTTTGGTGTTGTGGTTGGACAAGCATCTGTGTGGATATGAGCATGTGAGCAAAGGTGCCTGCAGAGGACAGAGGCATAGGAAGAGGCTCTGGAGCTGGAGTTATAGGCTGTTGGGAGCTGTCTAATCTGGGTGCTAGGAATTGAACTCAGGCCTTCCGCTTAAATAGTTCCTGCTTTTAACTGCTAAGCTATCCCAGCTTGGTTAGACAAGTGTTAACTATATAGATACTGGATTATAGATTCACCTACAAGGTGATGACATATTTATAATGTTGCTGTCCATCTTTAAAATCATCCTGTTTTTTGTACACTTAGCCCTATACACCTCATGTATCCAGAAGAGGGGTCATGCTGGGGACAGGAGTCCTTAAGTGATGTGAGCATCATAGTTAATGGGTGGCAGTCGAATAAACATCAGCAGAAATCCATGTTTCAATCGTGTTACAGTCCAGCTTCATCCTTATTTTTGTTCTGATGTCTTTCAGGGACCTGGGCTCTTTTCTTTCTCTGATTTGTCTTCAGACTGACTATCTTACACACTTTAGGATGTGACACTTACTGTCTCTTTTGGCAGGATCTCATCCCTCTGCTTAATCCGTCTGCAGCAAAGTTCATTTGTCTGTTTCTTCTGTGACTATTAGTCCTCAGCTCAGGGGTTTTTCCTCCAGAAAACGTTTATGCATTTTACCGCTAAAGTTTAATCTGTCTTCCACTTCTTGATACTTGTCTTCATACATGCTCTTGTGTGACATGCTCTTTGACAAACTTCAAGAACACAGTTCATTCTATTCATGTTTTCCTCTCCAGTGTAGACAGTAGAGCAAGTACATTCTGAGTACTCAAGAGTGCTCATCAACCCAATGGCTTGCTGTATGTATGAGCTTTACTTTGGCTCTGTGTACCTTATATAGATGATGGATGATTTCTTTATTTGATTCTCCCAGTCAAATGATTTATATATTTGGCTCCCCAAGTAAAATGATTTCTTTATTTGACTGTCCTGTGAAATGTTGCACTGTGCTTTTGGTGATGTGTCTGTTCTCTATGTAAAATTTGGATGTGTGAATTTTCTTTCTTTTGCCAAATTTTGGAATCACAGATTTTCAAACTGAAGGTGATCTAAGGAGCCATTCAGGAGGACTGAAATCATTGTGCCTGATAAACACCTGATAAAGGATTGGACTAAATGACATAGTCTGTGTCTAAGATTTCTGACTGTATGTTATATGCCATGAGTGCTTGAGGGCTGCTTAATGAAATGAGCCCATTTTCCACTTGCTGCACACAGTAGATTAAATGCATCCAAGTAACTTTTATAATGGTAACAAACCTCACTTTCTCCCCCTAATGCTCAGTAGAAATGCCGTGATGCCAAATACTGGAAATGCACTTGAACCTGCCTTGCGACTCTTTGATGCCATGCCATGCATTATTACCAGTCATTTAATGTGGTCACTTTTTAATAATGCAAGTATATAAAGCAACTCTGTAGTTTAAGCAAGGACACATAATAATTCACAAACCTCAAATTTGATAAAGAGAAATTGCCCCCCTTTTCTTCTATTTTATAAAAAGTATATGAACATAAAAACTCTGGGAAGGATTTGGGGAAGGGACCAAGAAGTCTGATTTGTATTCTTAGTTTAGGGACGAAATGGGCTGGAAATTTTTATAAGCCACAGGTACAGAAAGTCAGACTTCAAAGCAGTATGATCATGCTCTAACAGACCTCTGAAGCTGTCCCCTTGCACAATTCTATCTATAGGATATCTAGGATGCATCAAGAGACTGCTTCAATCATTCCCAGGCAGGCACAGAGCTAGAGGCAAAACTCCCACTTGGTCTGGCTGTGCAGAGGAGGTTAGAGCATGGGAGAAAACAAGATGTGGGCTCCAGGGAATTGTCATAAAAACTGGAAGCATTTGCCTCTGGCTTCAGGGTTTCTGGGTGAGGCTATGTCGATATATTTTTACCATGCCATGTGCAGGGAGAATTCTCCCAATCTAATTATGGAAGTTGAATGATAATTGTTTTGTAGCTCTATAGTAGATGCCTCAGTTTCCATTCCAGTTCCACACATCTCTGCCCACTCTCACTTTGCATTGATTCTTTTCTCTCAAGCAAATTCCACTTCTTGTTTACCTGGAGAAGATATAATATAATCTCTTAGAAAAAGATAAAAGTTAAAACCTAATGAAACTACCTCCCTCCACCCTTCTCCTCACTCACCTCATCTGTTATGCTGCATATACTTGGTTATGAATAGGGATTGAGAAATAGGTGTTTTTTTACAACCACCCATAAACCCATGAGTACCCTTCTTCATCCATTGTCTAGAAGACAGTTGAACATGGCGGCTAAGACAAGGTACTTGAGAAACTAGTCTGCTTTCATATATAGCAGGCATCCTCATGAACAATTCGTGGCACTGTGAGGAAAACACATTGTTATTTTCTTACAGGAGGTTGTGATGGGATTGACAGAATTTATTTCCTATGTGGTATAATTCTCTTCTTTTATCTTATGTAGATTAAGGCTGTTTGCTCAAAGTTCTCCTGAGTATCAGCACTTTTTTTTTTTTTTAAATAGGACTTGACACAATTTGGATGGTCACTTTCTGCTTGGTTCTTTCCCATTCTGGTTGTAAAATGTATAAAACCAAGGTGCATGCCTGGTCTATCTAATTCTGTCTTATTGAGCATCTCTCAAACTCCCCAGACCATAGTCTAGTGCTTTGACAATAGGTCCTGGGCCACAGCTGATTTAGACAGTCTCCTAGCTCCATCTTTGTTCTACAGAGTTATGGTGTTGGCTTGGATATCATCATTGCTGTGTGTCTTGGGCACCGTGGTCTAGATCAGTGCAAGTCCTGATCAGTTGGGAGCCCCCCCCCATTTCTCTCACTGACTTCCTGATACCAATAAAGTGCAATCCCCTAAGAATTCTTATTATGTAACTTCTCTGCTAACATGAATTGAAGGAAGCTTTTCTCTCTCTTATATAGGCAAACACATCAGAGGAAAACAACACATAAAGTCAGGTTCTGGAGGTAGAGGACCTCAACAGGATGAACTAGTTAGTCTTTTCGAGCCCTAGTTGAATAAACAGACTGGCAGTTAAACTTCTCTTTCTTTAATTTTATTTCATTTAATGTAAGTGAATGTAACCACCATACTAAACTAATTATATCATTTCCTAATGTCTGACTTGTATATTTGTGGATTTATATATGTATGCACTTCTATCTATACTTTCAAAGAAAATGAAGTCAGGAGACATCAGTAGTTTAAAAGTCAAGTCTTTCCAAATGCAACAGACCCTTTTAAAATGCATAAGAATCCAAGAAGGGCAGATTTGAGTGCTCCGAGGATCTGATTTTATAGCTCACTTGCTTTGCTCACTTTATCTCTATCTCAGGGTCGGATCATACCTGATAAGGCACTTGAGCAACTGGTTCTGGTTTCAACTTAAATCTTTCAGTCCTATTTGATTTATTTAGCTAAATATCACAGTCACTGCTAAAGCCAAATTCCAAGAGGAGACTTATATTTCCCATTTCTCTTTGCATCAGATGCCCAATCTTTCTTTTTTGAAGCTGTGTAGTTTGATATGGGGGAGCCTGATTGAAGTGGGTGCTATCTGTATTACTGGTCAATACAGTGATAGATGCCAAGTAAAGACTGGCAGGAGACATTTGATCACAGCATCCTAAAAGTGTCTCTGATTGGTCCAGCCTGAAGTATGCTTTTAGGAGTTTTCCAATGGTCCAGACATTGAAGATGCTGATGGACAATGCTGCTTTCCTATGATATTCAGTTCAGATGGTAGAATGCTTACCTGGCATTCCTGAAGCTTGGAGTTTGGTTAGTAATCTGTAATCCTAACATCCAATAAAAATGACAGTAGGTGCAGAAGTTCAAGGACATTAGTCAAACCCAAGTTCAAAGTTTTGGGGGTTCAGGTAGGAGATGTACCTCTCTCTAGGGGATGGTCAACCTTTAATAGATCCTAAGAGAGCCCCTATATGTCCCTTATCCTCCCCATCTCTATTTCTCTGTTCTCTCTCTCTCATGTTCATCACAATGAAGACAAAGAAAATCTGTGTGCCTCAATCAGATTACAACTGAGTAAACTAGAAGAGACACAAATCTCCCACAGTGAAATGTATATTTTTCTAAGCTATGATGCCAAGCAGGTTTTTGTTTTTCCTTCTCAATGGCTACAGTACACAAGAAGTGCATTGGCCTTGTGGTTAGGAGGTGACCCTGCCCAACTCCTGCTTAGAGTGAAATAGAGCCTTAGAAAACAGGGAGTTTTGCATGGATTGGCTGAAGCCCAACATCTTATTTAGAGGCTGGGTTCAATTTACCTGCCACTCTTCCCCTCATCCTTCTCTCCTGTCCATGCCTAGACCCTTGCTTCCACTGGTGTTCTCTGTCTAATATCTCTATGATGTGATCATCTAGTCATTAAGGCTGCGAGTACATAAGAATAGAGCATAAAGAATGGTGGGTTTGGGTTTTTGTTTTTGTTTTTATTTGTTTTTGTTTTTGGTTTTTTTTGACAGCTCTACCATGATAAGGCCAGCAAAAACTTTCTTTCAGTTACTGGATGGATGGGTCACAGAGATCTTGCATTGCTATGACTTGAAATTGACTTCAAATGCTTCCCAGTCCCCTCTCTTTAGGAAGCCATCCAAGAGCATTGGCATCTGAAGTTCCCAAGGCCTTACATCTTAAACATATGGGTCTTGTTGTCAAAGCACCTGGCCCACATAAGACACTAAGCCATGTTTTCAGTTTCTTTGTGACAATAGGGGCTGGCTATGGGAAGCCACGCAGGCCTAGTTCGTGCTGGTGAAATAGAATAAGCACTTACCTTGTTGACAGGAATGAGAACATCGTGAATGGCACAGGTTTGAAGCCTATGCTGGAAATCAATCAAAGAAAACAATTAATGCCAGTGTCACCTTGGTGCTGAAGGACGTTACCTCAGTACTGCAGACAAATTCAGGACTGCACATAGCACAATTTACTGGACTTCCAGACAGAAGTGTGGTCCTGGGTGGTAGCAAGACCCCTGGAGTGCTGTAATTTGATTGAGAAGCAAAAGGCTTATACAGTGAACAAGTGATAATTTGCTTTATCTGAAGCTTACATAGTAAATGATATGAAGTGCTGGTTAGCTGCCTCAGAGGATAAAGCATTCTCTACACCTACACAAGTGTGAAGACCTGAGTTCAGATCCCTAGAAGCCATGTGAGGATGGACAGAGTGATGCACATCTGTAATCACATTTCTACACCGAGAAGGAATGTGGAGAGATGAGGCTTCTCCCACGCTTGTGGGCCAGCTAGATGGGAAGATACAGCACCCACAAATACTCTGTCTCATGCAAAGGAAGGTGAGGACCAACACCTCAGGGTATCCTCTGATTTCTACATGTTTTCTATGGCAATGTGTGTCTGCACTCACATACACACACACACACACACACACACAAGCATACGCACACAAGCATACATATAAGCACACAAACAAAAGTGTACACACACACACACACCTGGGTATGCACATCACATGATAAGAACATTCCTGGTACTGTGGCACAAAGATCTGGCTTATAAAGCTCCACATAAAACCTTGATGGTTTGTGTATTGAGAGTTTTTAGAATAAATATATGGAGTAAAAAGGCTGGCATTACTTAAAAGCTATCAAGGCCATTATAAGTCAAGATGGCTGTCACCTGGTCAAGCTGGACCAAGCACAGAGGTCTCCAACAGCTTGATGATTAAATACAGTATATTAATAGGTAAAAACAGTGCCATTTTTGTAATGTTTAAAGTGGTAAATCCTTGAACTGGATTTCTTAAGCCCCAGAACACCAAAATCTAGTTGGCTATTGTGGTTAGTCTGTTGATAAAGAGATAAAATGTACCATTAAAACTTTTTAAGTATGAAATCCGGAGAATCTGAAGAAAAGGAGCATCTTTGTGACTATTCCTATGTGATAGTCAGTACTTTTTAGCTCTTGAGGTATCAGAGACTGGATTCTGGCATACCTTTCAAAACCTGCCCATTGAGTTAGGAAGACCCATCTAACTGGACACAGCACCTTTCTATGATCTGGGTCACCAGAGTAAACAAAGAAGGGAAAGTGAGATTGGACCAACACTCATTCCTCTCTACTTCGCTGCAGTGAGGCTGGCTTCCTCACGTTTCTGTCACCATACCTTCTATGCCATAATGTCCCCATCTCCCTAGTAACTGTGAGAAAAAAAATTCTCTCTGTCCTAGGTGACTTTGATCAGGCCATTTCATTAGAACAATGCTACCAAATCATTATAGCTGGAGAGTGATGCAGTTTTCTTTAAAAGAGTTATGAAAAGAATCTTTGATTTCACTTTGAAAATGCCTCTGAATGGTAAATTTTTGGTTTTTAATAGTATATTTTTTCTTCTTTCTAACCAAAACATCTAACACTTTAACACATTAATTTTCCTTTTAAAACTGACTGATCACAGCTGATAAATTAGCCTTCCAAAATACTAATTGAACCCTACCTTCTTCCTTCTAGCCATCAGCCAGGCTGTATCAGACTTTTTTCCAGTTGATAATTTCTAGTTCCAAGTCTTTAGATCCAGTCCTCTCAACTTGTCATCACCTAAAATTTTAGCCTTCAATCAGACTGCAATGAAACTGTATGTCTCCATGGAAGAGAGAAAGAATAATAGCACCTCACAGAGTGGTTTTGGTTTTATCTGGGATGGCCTTAAGAAGCTTTCTAAAAATATACCCACAGCAAAACCCCTCAAACTTAGATGCAGCAAGTCACCCAAGATGACCAGAGTCAACTTTAGTAAAATTTTGTCTGGCTTTATGAATATGTGTCTTTAAGATGCATGGATGTATCTGTGTGGGTACAGGGCCGACATTTCTCAGGGCAAATGTTAAGGTCAGATGTCAGTCCTTGTCTTCCTGTCTTGCTTGAAATGGGATCTCTATGCTACTGTGTAAAACAGGCAAGTTGACCTTGTGAACTTCTAGAGATTCTTCAGCCTCTGTTGCCCATTTTCTAATCGGGATACACGGGAATTATAGATGGAGTGTTACACCATTAAGCTTGTTTGTGGATTCTGAGACCTCAAACTCAGATCATCAGGCTTATGTGGTAATCACTTTTTCCACAGAACCATCTCTTCAGCCTGTGTTAAATATTCTAATCTGACCTTAGGGAACTAAGTCTCACAGGCATTTAGTCCCTTTAACTCCCCATTGAACCTTTTATGTCAGAGGTGAAGATCTGGGTTTTATTAGTAATCCATCTATCCACTCATCCAAAGACCATGAGATAATCCATACATCTGCTGGCTCTGGATAGCTTCATATTAGAATGTAGATCAAGCATGTGAATGTTGCTCACAGACAAACAGGAACAAGAAGAGGCCTGGCTACTAGGCAAAATTCATGACACTGGCCATTGAAGCTTGAATAAACAGCTAATAATTCTCTTAGTGTAACTATATCTCAAATATTAAGTATATTTTTGGATGTTGTATTGAACTACTGTTCTGCCCTCTTCTCTTATTTCTATTTTATTTGTTTTTGTTTTGAGGCAGGATTTTCTATAGCTTAACCTGACCTGGAACTTATAGAGTGGTCAGGATACCCTTGAACTCCTCATCTTCCTGCCTCAGAGGATAAAGCAGGAGTGTGACATCATCATTCTTTCCTCTTTCCCTTATTTCCAATGTCACCGGTAGGAATGGCAGATGGACTTTTTTCATGAGAATCTTAAGTAAACTCCTTCCCCATGGCAGAAGATGAGAGAGCTTTCAAAGTTTCTACAGGTCAATTTCTAGACTAAAACTCTGAAGTGACATGTGTTCTTACCAGCAACGTTGAACTGCTGACACTGCTAATCAAGGGGAAACATTTTCTTAGAACAAAATTTCTAAGCACCCCATCAGTTGCCTCTGGGAAACCATGTGGAATCTCCATGGTCTGTATGAAGAAAGTCAGCAAGTCTTTTATATATATTTATCATTTTCAGAGGTTAACACCTACATAAATATATAGTATGTGATATATCTATGCATATATGTATGTGCCTATATACATACAGGCACATATATGACATAGTATTTCTCTTTTGTTGAAACAATTTCTTATTAACTTCGAAGCAGCTTGGACTTGGATGAGGCATCTTCTGCCATCCTGAAGGTCTTGTACCTGACTGTGCGTGCTCTTTTGGGATCTAGCAGAAGCCTCCCAGACTGGGTGGTTTCCTGTCTGGGCTGAACCTTCAAAACAAGAAAACTATTGGAGCCTAGAATAGCACTTGGCCTGATGGTTTTGACATTGACTGAACCTGGAAAAGTTCTAGATTAGGGGGAGGAGAGGACACCCCAACACTAACATCAAGCTTAATAGAGTGACTAATGACATCACAAGCCTGGATTATTAACATTTCTGTGGTCTCATTTCTTAAATTATCGTGTGAGTCTTCCAACCCCAAAGCCTAACTTTGTTGCCACCCATTTCCAGTATCCTTAGTCTTGTGTCACTCTGAGAAAAAATTTACCTGAATGCATAGTTCTGAGAAGTGGGATGCCTGGAGTACAACTGAATGAAATGTGTGGAAGGTTTTGTTCATCAGTGCTACTCTTTGTTGGCCAATGTTGGATGTTATACACATAAAAAAAATACTATCCAATGCTTTAAATGAAAGTGAAATGGGTATCACTTAACTCATGCTTTCCAAAGAGAAAAATTTTGGGTCACATACTGTAAATCTGTCATATCTGCTGCTTTTCCACATGGCATAAATAAACAAGTTCTCCCCAACATGCATAAACACACTTTTATCTACTATAAAGTTCAATGTTGCCCATTCCAATATTCTCCCCTAAATAGCACACCCCAAGAAATGACCCAGCTCAGCAAAGTTTTGCTATGTGATAACAATGCCTAATGCATGTGTTGTGGGTCCTAATTATTTGTCTCTTGAAAAATAATCTGTGGTCTGAACAAGAAATTCCATTATGCACACACACACACACACACACACACACACATATTTCCTTCAACATTTTTTTCACTGAATTGACTGACCTTTTCATTTTGGTGGGGTGGGGCCACTGGTCAGTGTTGAAAGGAGAAGCCCAGGCTCCCAGCCCAAATTTTTCTGCCATCATCTTCAGCTGTTTTTATTTCCTTTTTAGATACATCAGGTTACATATTTTTTTTTTGGTGCAACTGTTACAAAATACTCTTTTGTTTTGTTTTCTTTTACTTCTTCATTGCTTTTTCTTTTTCTCTTTTTGGCAGAAGCTAAAACTTTGCATTCTGGTACAACAGGCGACCAAAAAATTAAAAGGCAGGCCAAGAGAAAAATAGCTTATTCTAAAATGCTGAAGAATGGACCGGAGAGATGGCCCAGTGAATAACAGCCCTTGTTACCCTGACAGAGGACCCAAGTTTTGATTCTCAGTAGCCATGCCTGGTGGCTCACAACTGCCTATAACTTCAGCTCCAGGAATCAGATGTTTCCAGCCTCTTGCAGCACCCACACATAGGCACACAGATCTATAAGTAAACAAAATAACCCTTTAAAATCATAAAGCAAGTGACAGATTGTAGCCAGAGAACTTTTGATGTGATGATGGGAATAATTATTGAATTCTGAGAGAGATTTAAGTTTGCACACAGTGATAGTAATTTATCAGTTGTATTTTTAAGTATTTATTTGTGCTAGGTAGTGGTAGTGCATGCCTTTAATCCCAACACTCAGGAGGCAGAAGCAGGCAAATTTCTGCAAGTTTGAAGCCAGTCTGGTCTACAGAGTGAGTTCTAGGACAACCAGGGCTACACAGAGAAACTCTTTCTCAAAAAAGCCCCTGAAAACCAAAAACCAAAAACAATTATTTGTATTTGTACGTATGTACATGCACATCACAGAGTACATGTTGAGATCAGAGATAACTCATTGTTGGTTTGTTCCATGTGGGTTCCAGGAATCAAAATTAGATTGTCAGCCTTGGTGCTAAGTGTCTTTTTGCACTGAGATATCTTTCAGGACTGCCAATAGCATCTATTTCCTGTTGCATTTATTTATTCATATGAAGAATATCATCTAGATCCCAACAACCCCAAAGGTAAGATGAGTTTTAAAACTCTTGCCTGAATAATAAAGACAGATAATAAGCAGTATGGAGGATGTAGGGATGTATAGAGTCTCCATATCACAGAGCAGAAACCAAAGTAATCCAGCCTTTTGCAAAAATAATTTTTCTCTCTTAAAACCATGAACATAGGTTTACTACTGATTCAGTTTCACCTTTAAGTATTTACTCAGGAGAAATGAAAACACTTATCTATATAAAGTTTATATGTGAATATGGTAGAATTACTTAAAATGGCTAGAAAAAAATCAAAACTCTAAATGGCCATGATGGATGACTAGACCAACAAAACATGAAGTGTTTCACATAATAGAATTTATTCAGTGCTGTGTTAATCAAACTTTCTCAAGACCATGGTAATAAACCTAGCAAATGAGGGAAGGAGGGATTATTATTTGGATTCACACATGGTTTCATGGCATTCAGTTCCATGTCTGGGACTTCATTGACTTTTGACTGTGGTAAGACAGGATATCTTGGTGACAGAAGCATGTGGCTGAGGCTGTTCTCTTCCTGGTCAATGGGGAAGAGTCAGACACACAAGAAGATCTAGGACAAGACATAGTCTCCAAAGATAGGCCCCTAGTGACAATCTTCTTCCTACTGGGCTTCAGAATAAATTTCCTAGAACATTCCACAAAAGCACTACCAGGTAGATTTGGTGCCTTCAATAGCTGCATTTTTAGGGGGCGGAGGGAGGCAGTAATCTCATGTGGACACTATGACAGCACTATACAGGAACCAAACACTAGTACATGCTCTAATACAAAGAACTTAAAAATGCTATGCAAATGTAAATGAATCTTATGTAAATTATAGTATTTCTATAACCTGGTGGTTAATCCATTGGTATTCTTTAGGAATCCATGTTTCAGAAAGCTTCAGTGGGATAATTCTCAACAACCAATTTGCCTAAGATACTTAGACGAGGATGAGAGTTACCAAGAGAACAGGAGAAAAATTACATCACTTCCTGTATAAATCCCTAAACAAACAACCTTTATTAAGGTCTGACCCAGCTTCAGAGCTGATGGACAGGTGGCTTGGGTGATACCAACTACCAGCTGTAGGCAGAAGATGTACAACCCATAAAGAATGGTGACTGACAGGTTTTTCTAGGGGCAGTTAGGCAGTGTCTCCATCAACAACTCATTAGAAAATTTATTTCTTTAGAATAAATTCATTAAAACAACAACAACAACAACAACAACAAAAAGGCTTATTAGTACCATAGAAGTTAAATAACATTGGGAATTCTTTGAGAGGGGAAAGTAGTACATTTCTTTCTCTGTGTCATTGTTACTGTGACCTGGTCCTATGGGTCCAACATCTTGATGGACATTGCAACTTACAACTTACTCCCTATAGGATAATAGGGGATGACATAGTGTAATCTAAGAGGTATGGTTGCTTTACTGGCATACCTCCACTGTCACAATGCCATGTAGGTGTTGTCACCTTGAATGAATATTCTAAATGTCACTGTTTTCAAGGTGGGAGTCAAATGAGAGGAGAGAGCTTTGAATCCAAGGTTTCTAGCTCCTCAGAATGATAGAGTTTTTCTTTTAATCCTTGTACAGAACTAGGTACACTTGATTTTGTTTTTTGTCTAGTACAAGTATCTACTAAAATAGTAGATAGGGATACTACGAATTGTGAGGGCTCTAACACAGAAGGATTTTGATTTGTTTTCTTTCCTTTCTTCATGCAGTTATAGGTGATGAAGCCCCAAAGTTAT
Organism: Sigmodon hispidus; assembly: GCA_004025045.1. NCBI lineage: Eukaryota > Metazoa > Chordata > Mammalia > Rodentia > Cricetidae > Sigmodon > Sigmodon hispidus. The sequence goes on along the minus strand of PVIH01001712.1, from coordinate 110,833 downwards.
AATGGTTACTCAATTTCTCTCTCTCTCTCTCTCTCTCTCTCTCTCTCTCTCTCTCTCTCTCTCTCTCTCTCTCCCCCCCAACACTTCTATAGCTAGAAGAAATGGGACATGGGTATAAACTCACTGCATCCCTTTTTTCTGAAGACCTTACTTAATAGTCTTGACTGCACATGTTAGTGTGTTAGGAGGTGTTAGGTTGATTCTGATGGAGGTTTCTCTTTGTTGATTGCGATTGTGTATGCCAAGGTAGCTGGCTTTCCATGGGGTACTTGGGAACCAATTTTACATTCTTTTTCTTTTGAGCAACTGACTTCTCCATTGAGACATCTCCATGGCCCATGCCTTGAATATTTTTGTTTTTCAGAGGTAGCATCTTGCTGACACTATAAGCATAGACTTCCAGATGGCCTTCATGTTTCTAATCTTTCAGCTGCTTCAGTGACCTTAGTCATACGGATGAGCTGAAGGCTTGTCTCAGGAACAGAAAATTACAGGTCACAAATCTGTAAATTTTGAAGACTACATTGACTACTGAAGTTCTATACATAAGATCTCTGGCTAGTATGATAAACATGAGCCATCTTCCAGAAAAAAATAGTCTTCCAAGATTATGGCATCTGTATTGTAAATACCAAACATTTCTAGTATTCTTGCAATGGGAAGTTTGCTAAGTATGATTCCTGTACTGGATAGTGGTGTTTCACATTTTAACTGAGATACACAATTCTAGTCATTTGATAAGTAAAATATTATTATTGTGTCATGTTTATGAATGTCTTGCCTACATGTATGTCTGTGTATCACTTATATACCTGCTCCCAGTGGAGGTCAAAAAAGGCATTGGATTCCCCTAGAACTGGAGTTACAGATGGTTGTGAATAGCCATGCAGGTGTTAGGAATCAAACCTGGATCCTCTGAATGAGCTAGCAATGCTCTTAAGAGCACAAGCTACCAAAGATACCCTCACTGAGAGCAACTTGAGTGCTTATTTGTCATCAGTGGTGATAACTGGTTAATTTATTCTCATTTTCACAAAACACTTGAAGCACAGATATTCTCTTAATCAAAGGGGAATGTGTTTTAAGGTGCATGAAGTAAGGTAAGAAAATCTGAGAAGTGGTGCAGTTGTAAATGAGGGTGACCAGACAATTTGTAACTTGTTTTCTAGAAGGTTCCAGGGGACCTTGGCTTCTTGCACTGATGGCTTCATTTGAAAGCTGTGTACTTAAAGAAGCAAGTGAGTCAGAAGGAAGCTACTCCAAGAGATCAAAAAGAGGACAGAACCTTGACCTCAAGGCTCCTGGTTCCTCAGAGGAATGATAGAAGGGGGAAATGATACCATTATATTTTAATTTAAAAAATTCATGAATTAAAGAGATATGCTTGAGGCATTCATAACATTCAGGAGAGAGAAAAGTCACAACCTTGTCTGAAAATTGAGATGGCCTTCCTAGAGGAACTGTCAATTGAAGGATTCAAAATGAGAACACTGAGAGTGAGGGTTCTAAGCTAAGCAAAAGAAACAGGACAGAGAAAGTTCACATAACTTGTAAGACATTCAAAATTCCTGTGAACTTAGGTAAACTAGAAGGTACACTTATTAATGAAGGAGATAAAACATGGAGTAGAATAAGATTATACTTTTAAAAAGTTGATTATACTAGAGTGTGAATGATTTTATATTCTTAATTAAAGAGAATGGAATTTATGAGGTTAGCACAAGGAGCATCTACAGGTTTGTTTTAATTGCCTGGTTTCTTAAATATTTATGCTAGATATTGTCCTAAATAAGACGGGAATATTTTAATAAACAAAATAAAAGAGATCTTTTTTTCTCATGCAATAAAATCAGGCAATAATGTCTATATGTAACCTATTTATTATTTCAGTTTAATGTATAATATGTAATGCTAGCAAGTGTAAATAATCATAGATTAGGTAGGAAGGAAAAATTCTATGGATAAGTATGTACAACAATGCATAGAACATGGAAGTGCTGGGAGTAGAGGGATAGGAGGTCACTGAAGTAAAAATGTCCTGGTGTGTGTGTGTGTGTGTGTGTGTGTGTGTGTGTGTGTGTGTGTGTGCGCGCGCGCGCGAGTGTTAAAGCTGAGAAGGAGAATATGGTATCTGAGAAAATCTTGAAGGAGTTGGGAAAGTAGCCTGGAGGCTTCAGGACAGAAGAACATTCCAGGTAGGACGACTTCAAGAGAAGACAGAAGCCTACCTATTGTAGACTGGGATGGATCGAAGATGTGGGAGGTGACAGTTCAGATGGAAGTGACATTGTCAATGGTTGTTTGTCCTCTTGTCGGAATGATGCCCCCCTATGCATTCAGTTTTTAAGTCTCAATACATTTAAGTTGATGATCCTAACAGTAGCTCTTAAAATAATTCTGGGAGGTTGGGAGAGCTGGTAAAATTCTTCCCTGTTTATAGATTCAGAAACAGTCTCAAGACTTTATGTGACTTGCCCAAGGTTATAGTGTCGAGTCTGGGAGTCAATGCGGTCAGCTCAGAACAACATCTCTCTGTTGGACTGTGAGGCCTCTTTAGCAGAGGGAATAATAAAGTTCTGAGACACAGAGTGGGAGGACTCATTAAAAGGTATTCCTGTGACATCAAAACTCCAGGAAATGCCATCCCCACCCCATTCCATGCTCTGTGCATGTGCATCTTGAAACTGCTGACACCATACTTAGTAACCTCACGCTTTCTGTTGCTGTAGGAACACTCATCAACCCCTCCCCCCAAACGCCCTGGTTTCCTGATGTTGATGTGTGGTGGGAGGCACAGATATGCTCTTCTCTTTCTAAGCCCTGGACTTGTTTCTTCCACATGGAGTAAATGCTGATTCAGACACCAAGGTGGGGGGGGGAATCTGTCATTCTCTAAGGGCCATATCTGATTCTGTCTGAAGGACCCAGGGAGATGACGGGTCATCTGGGAGAATATGCAGCAATAAGTAGAACTCTTTGGAAATATAGTGTGAGGACTGGGGAGAAGGCTCAGTCAAGAAAGTCTTGCAAGTATGATAATCTGGGTCTGGTCCACAGAAATAGACATTGTTTTTAAAGGTTGGTCATAATGTCATCCCAGGGACCAAAGATGCCAGCTTAACTTACTTGGTCAACTCTAGGCCAGTGAGATATCCTGTCTCCAAAAGAAAAGGTGGGTGGTACCTTATGAACACCATCCATGGACTCTGCTGTGTATTATTAATATACATATGTACCAGCACCCATACACATATATACCTGCACATACTGAAATACATGAGAAATAAAACACCAAATAGTGTATACACACACACACACACACACACACACCACACACACACACACACACACACACACACACACACACACACGGGGGAGGGGGGGAGAGAATCAGACACACATAGAGATACAGAGAGGATTTCCAAGAAGTTGCTGTCAACCTGCTGCCTTTGGGGCATTTAAGCATTCCCTCTTCATTCATCTCCTGAAGAGGGCTCCTGTGGCATTATTCCAAGGATGACTTGATTAAGGATGTGAAATAGTTACTGTAACAGTGTCACTGCCTGGGACACTGCCAGGACCTGGGTCCTGGGGCTGGTAATGGGTACTCTTTGTCAGGGGGAGGGGATGCCATTATTCTTACAAAAACTTGATCTATAGGAGCCACCTTATTGGTGCTATAATTGAAGTGCTTCTTGGAGAATGGATTCCTAGAGGCTTCCCTTTGTAGGAAGCCATTGGTAGAACAGTATGATTTGCATGGTTTATGGTTATACTTCTCTGTATTTCAGCAGCCTGCTCATTACTGAGTCCTCACTAGTGGGCTGCTGATGCACTATTGACCCTTCAAGGTCTCTTTTCCTACATGCTCTCTCCCATTTGGCCTCCAGATTCTCAGGGCTACTTGTCTAACCACCCACACTCTCTGATCTGCTGCTAGGACTTCTGAGAGAGTAATCCAAGGTCAAGAAATGGGATGCTCTTAATGACTGATGTCAGAGGGTGGAGAATGAGTTAGGACGCTAAACAGAAATAGGTGTGTGGGCTAAAATAAAGCCATTGTGTGTGTGTGTGTGTGTGTGTGTGTGTGTGTGTGTGTGTGTGTGTGTTCACTGTTCCTGCTAGAAGCTTTTGAATTGCACAGCCCATGAAGGTTCAGGGTGGCTTTGAGGTCCTCTACAGAATGAAGGTTATTATAACTATTGATTTAACAAACAAAATGGAAAGCAAAAGTTAATTTAGAATTTTAAATAAGCAACTTAAAAAATATGCATGTTCCTGATGATGTTTGAGAGATATTTATACTTTAAAAATCCATAGTGTATTTGAAATTTTAAGTTCAGTTGGACATCCTATATTTTATCTTGTGACCCTGATCCAAGCCCCATATATATGTGTGTGAATCGTTTAATATTAGCTGTCTAAGATGCCATTATCTCTTCCTTGGGAATTGTGAGTGCCGTGTGAATGCTCCATAAATAGCACACATGTGTGCTTCCTTTCCAGTCAGACATTTCTTAGTCTTCTGTAACCACCTTTGCAGTGAGCATGCTCATAGAAGAATGGGATCCATGGTGGCCAGCAGAGTTTGTGCCTTATATGGATGGCTTCAGAGTCACTAACATTGCAGTATCTGGGTCAGAAAAGCTTCCAGTTCCCGACTCTGAGGCTGTCCATCTGTGTCTTTCCATGTAACTAACTCCATATTTGTTTTCGCTTCAACTTTCATCATCTTTATTTAGCTTGTATGCTTTCCATTTTGCTGCACAGTATAAGGTCAGAAATCCTGTTCATCTGTGCTATGGAACTATGATGCTAAATAAATGGATGTCTGAGGTCTGAATATGTAGTGTGAGGCACAAACACTAGCCTCTACCATTTTGTTTTATTTGGTGGTGTTTGTGATTGAGCCCAGGGCCCCACACATGCCAGGTAAAGTATTTCATTTCTGAGCCACAACAAGCCCCAGACTCTCCACTAATTCTATCTAATCTCAGAACCCAGAATGATAGATGGTGTAGAGAAACTCTAGGTAAAAAGTCCCCATTTGCTCACATGTTTAAATACTTGGTCCCTGGTTGGTGGTGCTGTTTTGAGAAGTTTTGGATGGACCCTTTGGAGGTAGAGACTTGATGAATAAAATAGATCATTGGAGGTAGGTCTGAGGTTTTATATTTTTTTAGTAAAGGAAAGCTTTGAAAGCCTGGAATCAACAACTGAAAAAAGTGAGGAAGAAAGAGAATGTTCTCTGGTTTTGGAGATATGTTTCCACAATTGTAGACCCACATAACAGAAGTACTGTGGCTTATCAATGTGTCTCTTTCTGGTAATGTGTCTGAGCCTCTTTAGGGAGAGTCTAGGTAAGTCTCAAATCTGTCCCTAGCTCTTGGCTTTCCTGGTTGGAGTCTATCTAAATCTCTATTTGTACAGTCACTGTGGCTGCTTCCTTTATCCATACCTCTTTCCACATTAATGACCAGAACACCCAGAAGGTAAGGGACCTGTGTGAACAGGCAGTCAGCGTAGAAATATCTTCTAGCCAGAGTGGAAGGGAGCTGTGACCACACAAGCTATTAGCCATGTGCCTGTGTCTCTGGGATCACTTGGGGTTCCCGACAGCCCTAATTAGTTGTATAAGACATCCTTGCCAACCGCTGGCTACAGAGCTTTGGGGAAGATTTCATCCTTGCTACTGAATGGTTTGGAAATGGGGTTCTCTGGGACAAGAAACTTTTGGTAAAAGAAGTTACTATGGAACACTCCCCTGAAGGTTACATAGATATTTCTTTACCTGGAAAAGAGTTTTTCTATGAAAGAGAGACAGATCTGTGAAGAAAAATGTCACCAACCTATCATTCTTTTCACAAGTCTTAAAAAGCAGATGATCTTTAGAAACTTAACCTTGGGTCTAACTCAGTGGTTGACTGCTGGCCTGGCCTATGCCAGGGCTTAAACACAGAAATAAAAGTAACAAATACAATGATTATCTAACCTAGGATGAAAATTTAGTCTTTTTGGAAAAGAATTTTGTAGTGGAAATGTTCTCTGTATGCTGTAAATAAAGGAACTAGTTTGGCCTATGCAGAGCACCGTAGAAGTGGGTGGAGAATCAGAGGACAGACAGGTAGAAGGAGGGTGGAGTTAGTCAGTCGCCATCGGACCCCCGAAGAAGACAGACATGTAAGAGACACAGGTGTGCCACAGGCCTAGCCACGTGGCAGACAGATTAATGGAAACGGGTTGAATTAAGATGAAAGAGCTAGCTAGCAATGTGCTTAAGACAGGGGCCAAACAATATAAAGTATATAAGTGTCTGATTCATTTCTTTGGGGGACAAAAGCCACTGCGGACCAGGTCCAAACCTCTGGGCCTAAACGGACCCAGAAAACTTTTTACAAAATTTTCTACTTGATAAAGTAAGTTTGTTAGACATAAATAAATAATAAATGAGACACCTGAAGCTGCAACAACTTGGGAGACTGAGAAAAGAAGATCCCTTGGGAAATAAGGAAAAATCTCCTTTCTAAAATAAAAAAAAAATGCAAATAAATTGACATTTATAGGATCTATTTAATGAGTTAGATAGGAAATACTTCAATTTGCAAATTGCTAAGATATGAATTGTCACATCATCAGTTAATGAGTTATGTAATTAATTAGGAAAAGACTGCCCAGGAGGATTCTCCATGTACTCTTGGCATTTTAGATTGAATAGCTTTTTCCTGGGAATGAAGGATGAGTAGTGAGGGCAGGTGTCCCCTTATTTTACCAATAGCAACTTCTCACCAGTTGTGAAAATCAGAATGTCCTCACATCTTTGCAAATGTCCCCAGGGAGAGAAAATGAGCCCCAGTGAAAGGCACAACTATTAAAAAAATACATTAAATTCAAAAACTAAGATATTCTTTTAGAGTTTCAAGATGTGAAATTATTCTTCATTAGAAAATAGCCTTTCTATTTTAATTACTTCTATATTCATTCTTCCTTTGGGTACAAGTTTAATGATAAGAGAAGTATGTTCTATTTTTATTATTTTCTATTAATGGTTATCTTAGTGGTGCATCGTGATACTTCAATGTAATAAATAGTGATTTCTCTAACAAATGACATCAAGATCCAAGATTTGATTATCTAATCAAAAAGTTCAATGTCTCTATATCCATTATTAATTATATAGGTGTGGCTATATTATGTGAAATAATGGATTTTAATGCTCTTTACTTTGCAAATTTAGAGAGACATAGATCATGGATTTACACTGGAACTAGGGCCCAAGCAGGGAGACTGTATGTCACCTCTTCCCTTGTCCCACATTAGCATTCAACCCTTCCTCCTAAGATCTTCTTTGCTTCTCAGAAAGCAAGATTTTTCCTTAGGATTGAATGGGCTGAGGTTGATGAAGGGACACCTGGGTAAATCACCAAAACCTAGCCACTGCTTGAATTTTAAGTCATCTTTGATTATTAGAGACCTGTTGATAGAGATTTGCTCCCTAAACAAATACACAGCTACTCAGGACATCTGGTCAGGCACCTTTCATGTTTACCACAGTCAGTCAACAGTGAAGCTTAACTCCAGCCAATATCAGGCTACTCAGCCTGATGGAGCCAATGGCGGAAGCGCAGCTAATAAACCAACACATTCCAATAGTTTCATATTAGAAATTGTTGAGCTTGTGACTTTTTAAAAAGTCATTTAATTACATACCCTGATGTCTTCACCAAGCTATTCTCTAAAATATATTTTCCCAATTTCAGCATATCCCCTTCTCGATTCTCAATTAGCTATTGCATTGGGCCTTCGCTTGCAAGCCTCATAAGTAATAGTAACTTAATTTTCCAAACCATAAATCAAGGAAACCCATACTCTATAGCAAATGTTCCATTTGTTTTTAATCAAGGGCAGCCCTGCACTTGGAGTCGGAAGCTTTAATTCAGGGGGCTCCTAGGCCTTTTTGGACTGGGAAACCTTTCAGCTTCCGAGAATTCCCTTTGTGAATGTTTTAAGTATCCTTTTGGCAAGAGATTGAAAATATAAAATATCTCAAATGGGATTCTTTAATTCACTGACCTATATGTACTCCCTCTACCTCAGCTCTTAGATGAGAAACACACACACACACACACACACACACACACACACACACATAGCTATGTTCTTGCACATGTGTGTTCTCAGGTTTTTTTTTTTTTGTCATCCTGTGTTTTAAGAAAAGTATAACTTCTGGGAAAAGGAACATGAACAAAGGAAGTTGAAAGACATGTAACTTCTAGAAATAACTGAAATGAAATAGCTGTTTCAACAACAATGGCATTGTGATAATTTAGATCCTAAATTATCCATTTTAAAATCTGTTGGTGTGTGTGTGTACAGACATGTATATATACTGCAGCATGCAAGTGAGGTCAGAGGGCAACCTCAGGAGTCTGTTTTTGCCTTCCACTTTGCTTAAGACAGGATCTCTTGCAGTTTGTTACCCTGCACACCAGACTTGCTGGCCTGTGTGATGTCTGGGGTTCTTCTGTCTCCACACAGGAGTGGGGCTTACAGGTGGGTGCTACTGATTTGGCTTTATGTCAGTTCTGGGATTCCTAACTCAGGCACACCTGCATGGCAGACACTTTCCTTGCTGAAGCTTCTCTCCAGATTACTGCCATCCTGAGGAAGAATAAAGACACTCAGTTCCCAGCACACTTTTGCAACTGAAAAATGTTTAGCAGACACCTTCTATTGCCCTATGTGTTACAGATGAGGACACATGTCCAGAGAGATGGTTTGAACTCAGCCTGTAACATCCACACATGGTCTGCTAATACTAGGATTTGGTTATTCTCTATCATTTCATGTTGTCTTGAAAGAGACAGCAAGCATTTGGTCATTGAGATGGCTTATCTACCTGATAGAAAACAGCCAAATTACTAGAATTTGTTGCCCATTTACCAGCATTTCCTGTTTCACCTGGATGTGGTGCCATGAAGTGGCAGAATACCAAGAAGCAAGAGAATCATCTGGAAAGTTGCAGAGGAAAAGCCAAACGGTGACCTGTAACAGAAGGAAAGCCATGTGGATGCTAAAGGAGATGTAAAGATCCCAGAGAGCAACTCATTTCAGCCTATGTCATTCTATACCCAGGTTTGTCTTTAAAGCCTGGAATTGTATACAAATGCTTCAACTTACAGTGTCCTATGGGATGGTTAAACACTGTAACTGTTCTCAAAGAATCACAAAGTACTGTGTAGCCACAACAAAAACCACGAATCCAGAGGGGGAGATAGAAGTGAAGAGGAGCAATGAAATCAAAATAATTTAATGCTGCACTTAATAAACAGACATCGGGAAAATTCAAATGTAACTAAATTTTTGGATGGTATCAATTTCTTTCTCTAGTGGTGGGGAACGGAAAGAGGAGACAGAAACATAAAAAGGAAGGGGAAGCCATCCAGTGTGGCAGTGATAAGAACAGTAAATGCCATAGACTTCATGGCAAAGACTGTTCCTAGTAAAGGAATAAATTCAAAATCAGAAGCCAGATTTCCACCTGTGAGCTATCTGAATTAACAACAGCAAAATCTTGACAGTAGGGTTACAGAATCCAAAATAGAAAGTGGAAAATCAAAATGAAAAACAAATGAAATGGAGGACCTACTCAGAAAGATTTTCGTCAAGTAGCACGCAGAGGATAAAACACAGATGTACTGGATTCTATGTGTCTTTGTATGTTAAATGTTACATGTATCTGTACTCGTATGTGAAAGCAGATCATTAGCCGGGGTAAACCATGCTCTTGTAGCAGCAACCAATTCAGTGTCTCCAAATTACTTCTTAGCTGTTTTTTTTTTCTTTTGACATGTATCATGTACTTATTAGCTAAATACTTCATTGATATTCTTTAGATACATCTTGAAAAGGTAGGGGATACTGAAGTCCTGATCTTAGATCACAAGACAGTACATGGGAACATAAAAACTTACTCTATTATAGGAGCTGTGATGAAGATAGTTTATGACAGGTTACTCATAATGTTGAAGACCTAAGGTTGAAAAGCAGGAGAAATATTTGGTAGGTGAACTGGGTCAGCAGTCCTAGCCTGATAAATGGAACTTAATTCCTAAGTCATATTTAAGAGAAGGAACTGTTTACTAAAAGATGTTTACTAATCACCCCTGGGCTGTGGTATAGTTTCCTCTCCCCAGCACACACACACACACACACACACACACACACACACACACACACACACACATTACAAAGAATTAAAAAAAAAACAGTAGGTAGAATTAGACATATCTGAAGGGTTTCAGTTGACCTTGAAGAGAAAAAATTGTTGGTTAGCCTTTGGAAATTGAACCTCTTGATAATAAAAGGATATAGAAAAACATTCTGGAAGGAGTAGTAAGAAGTACAATGTAATAGATTTTAAAAGATTTTTATTTTTTATTACATGTATATATGTTCTTGAGTGGAGGTTTGTGCCTGCGAGTGCAGGTGCCTCCAGAACCCAGAAGAGGGTGTTGGTCTCCTAAAGCTAGAGTTACAGGCGGCTGTGAGCCACCTGACATGGATGATGGAAACTGAACACAGGACCTCTTAAGAGCGAAGCCATCTCTCAGCCCCTGTAGTGGAATGTAATATAGAAATAACAGTGTGTGTATGAAGAGCATGTGTTTAACATTTCCAAAAACAAGAAAAAAAGTAGATGTTTGTTTGTAGAAAGAGTTTTTTCTGAAGGTAGAGGTAGTTGTTGACTTGGAACACTGATGGATGTTTCATGAGACTCCAGGTGAAGCCAAAGGAAAAAGCAACAGGATTAGAGATCAGAAAATTGAGATGCATATTTGGGAAGGATGAATTAGAAAATAAAATGTCAGTAGCTGTTTTCAAGGTATTTCTCAACATCATCTTTGTTTCATTCTTTACATCTTGAAGACGGCAGCAGCTGAAGAATGAGTAAAATTTTTCTGTGCTAACATGAACGGCCCTGAAGCTCAGAATACACAGTTTCAGATCCTTTCGGAAGAGGGGCTGCAATGTCCAGTGCAGGAATATTATCTGTTCTACGTTGTTTTTCTCTTTCTGCGCTAAACTCCATGACCAAAAGTGTAGGAGGAAAGGGTTAATTTATGGTTAAACTTTTCATTCCATCATAGGAGGAAGTCAGGGTAGGAGGAATTCAAGCAGGAACTAAAGCAGAAACCATGGAGGAATGCTGCCTGCTGGCTTGCTCTCTGACCTGCTCCTCAGCTATGCTTCTTATGTATCACAAGATAACTTGTCCAGGGTTTGCCTCCCACAGTGACCTGAGACATCTGCTTCCCATAAATCATCACTGCAGTCAGTCTTTCACAGATATGGCCATACACCAATCTGGTTGACCCAATTCTTCAGGTGAACTCCCCTCCCCCCCAAGTCCTCACCCCACCTTCCCCAGGTGACTCTGGGTTATGTCAAGCGGGCATAGCACTTTTGTCATGCCTACTACTTCACACCAGTCTATCACACAATAGAATGATGACAGTCCTTTCGAGAGAAGAAAAGACAGGCAGAAAAGGCTTTCCCAGAGTCCCAGTGGACCAGCCTCTGGCCATAAAGATATCCAATGGATATAATCCTCCATATAGATGCCTGCCAATTACAGGGGACTCCTGTAATTGGTTACATTTGCCATCCAAAGTCTCACCGCAAGTTGGCTGAGGCTCTGTCCCATACAGTGAAGGAGTGTCTGTGGGCATCTTTCCCCAAAGCCACTGTCTCATGGCAAGTGCTGGTGACTCACTGAGGGGGCATATTTGGGAGAGCTGGAGTCCTCAGGGGGAAACCTTGAAAAGGAACTGAGGTTTGCTGTGTGTTCACACCCTAGCATGGCTACTTTTTGAAACCTCCCGGGGGTGGATGAGAAGCCTGGAAGCATTTCAGAAAAGGACCTCCCAGGGACAGAGCATCTTCTCATTCCATACCTGGCCACAACATTCCTCATCTTCATCATGGTCTGCCTGTCTTCTGTGCCAGGTTCCAGGTTCTAGTCTCTGCTATTAGTAAACTCATTCTTTGTTTTATAGTTTTATAATTTTAAAGGTTGTGCGCGCGCGCGCGTGTGTGTGTGTGTGTGTGTGTGTGTGTGTGTGTGTGTGTGTGTATAACCAAGAGAGGACAGAGGCAATGGATCCCATCAAGTTGGAGTTATAGGGTAATAGAGAGCTGCTTCAATGTGGATACTGGAAAGTGAACTCCATTCCTCTATAAAAGCACTACCTGCCTACCTGGTTTTAATTGCTGAGCCATCTCTACAGCCCCCACTGTTTTTTTTTTTTTGTGTGTGTGTGTGTGAGACACAGATTCTCCCTTAGGACTTGGAGCTCACAAATTTGCCTAGGCTGGTTGGCTAGTGAGCCCCAGGGATACTCCTATCTCTACCTTACTAGCAGTAGGATTATAAGGGTATACTACCCCAAATAGTTTTCTTTTCTTTACATTGTTTCTGGGGCTCATTTTAGGTCCTTATATTTGCATAGAAAACACTTTACTGACCGAGTTAGTTCTGCAATGATTTTAAAAGAATATGTAAACAAATGCTTGTGTGTGTGTGTGTGTGTGTGTGTGTGTGTGTGTGTGTGTGTTAGCAAAAGAGAATAAGAGGATTGTTAGGTGATATGCTGTCACCAAAAACAAAGAAACCCACAGGCAAACTTGCCTGACTCCTGACAGTCTTACTTTGCAAAGATGCTCATGGATTCATGTTAGAGGGATGCCTTGTCTTTAATACTTCATATTACCTCTCTCACTATATAAATATTGGTAGAGAAGCTTGATATACCCAAGAACCTGACTGTGGCTCAAAGTAAAATAATGGTTACTTCGTAGAGTTACCTATATGAGCCTTTAGACAGCAAAGGGGTGTGTGTGTGTGTGTGTGTGTGTGTGTGTGTGTGTGTGTGTGTGTGTGTATGTGTGTGTGCGGTGGTGGGGAGAGCTGGAGAGATGGCTCAGCAGTTGTATTTGTTTTTCTTCCAAAGAACCTGAGTTGTGTTCCCAGCACCTATGTTAGGCAGCTCACAACCACCTGCAACTCCAGTTCCTGAGACTCTGAGACCTTCTTCTGGCCACTGAGGGTACCCACTCCGCTGACATTCACACACACACAGGCACACACCCATGCACCCAGTCACACACAGATAGATGCACACATGCATGCAAATATGTACAGACAAATTAAAATAAAATATTTTCAAAAAGGAAATCAAATTGAGGTGAGCTAGATGCCTTTGAAGTAAGGAGTACAAAGGGGATTTATTTGAATACGAAAGGAATAAAGAGCCACATGAAGAAAGAAGGGAAGCTGTGGTTGAAAGAGGGCAGTGGACAGCAGGACTGAGGCTGAGAACAAAGACACCATCACTGAGTAGCAGCCTCCTTAGAGATGCTGGATCAGATAATGGAATTTTGATGCCCAGATGTTGGATTCCACTTGATACTGTGGTGTCTTGTGCTGAAGAAGCCATCTGGTTTGTTTAACTTTAAACTTGTTTCTTAAGTTGGTTCTTTAGCTCTGTCTCAGTGGTGGTGTGAAGGGAAGAGAGTCATATATGGGTATATACTTTGGGGCTTGTGCAGAGTGAGTGATCATCTCCATCAGAGACAAGATAGAACTTTCTGTGTGATCAGCAACTTGGAGACGGTGGTTTAGAGACATGCAGGCTCCTTTGGAAATCCCACACGTTTTAAGAGACAATGTCTTTGTCACAAGAGAGAGGAACAAGGCAATTTATGGCGATCTTCATGGCAAAGCAGTTTTCACAAAGCTAGGGGATTTGGGAGTCTAAGTGTGCAAGGCAAAATCTCTCTCATCTCGTTTTCCTTCCCTTTCCTCCCTTCCTCTCCTCCTCTTCCTCCCTCCCGTGTTTATGGGGAACCTCCAAACTGTTATCAGATAAAGTTAATTCATGGTCAATAAATGCTGCTCTATTGCAGGTTTCAGAGTCAACTCAAACACTGAGGGCCAGACCAGTAGATGAGATTGCAGACTGAGGGATACATTCAATTGCATGGGCCATAGGTTATTCTGCCCCTGGTGTGGTCAAACAAGTTCTATTCTTTGACTTTCTTATCAGCCCAACTCTGGTCATGGCTTGGGAGCACATGAGTTTTTATGGATGCCTCAGAATTTCTACCCAATTGGGGTGATTTATAAGTAATGAGCAGTACCTAGACCTCTTGGTGCCATCCCCCCCTCCCAGTAGAAGGGAGAGTTTGGTATAGATAAAGCACTTTCAAGTTCCTCATCCCATTTTCAGTCTCTAACTTCTTCTATGTACCAGATCTTACAGATGGGTAAGGTTTTGCATTTGCTCTCTGGAGCTGATGGAGGAGAAATCTCAGATGTCTTGGTTCTTATGCCTCCTTTCCTCTGACTACCTTCCTCTCCCATCCCTTTCTGCAAGCTCTTCAGTTTCTCACAGCCTGCAATGTGGACAAGCCAGGACAAAGACACAGAATCTTCTTGTTCATCACACTCCCCCTGCTTGGGAGATGGAGGTGAGATGATGGTTGTTCCATGATGCCTTAAACAGACCCCCAAACATATGGAAAATATGGAGAATGGGGTATAAGTTATAAAAATAAAATAAATAAAATAAAGCAAGAATGCCAATTTCTGGTAATGGTTTGTTTTCATAGTAACTGAGAACCCCCATAAACCTGCGAGTAATCACACATTTACGGTGAGGGTAAGCTAGAAGAATTAGGGGGCTCCCTGGGACTTGTACTATTAGTACAGCTGCTTCCCATTGCTGAGATCTGAGTTCAAATCTTCACCAGTGGGTGCAAATGAAAATGTCATTTTAGAAGTTAATTAGCCCCATGCAATAAATACTACCTACTTGATTGATGTACCTAAAAAATAACTACTCAAAATTATATATATATAAATACATATATAGCCCATTATGCAAGTCAGACCAGTCAAAAAGTCAGACATTATTTAAATAATTTGCTTCTCTTAATAGTCTAACCACCTGCAAGTAAATAGAATTTATTAAAAGAAGGTGGGGCTTCTGGGAGATGAATTTTGGAACTAGAGGGAAAAATACTTTTAAAAAGCCATCAAATTGAATCCTTATTTTTATAGAAGAAGGAATAAAACCTTGGGAGGTTAAGTGACTTGGTTAAGTAATACAATTAACTGGCGGGGAAGCAGGGCTGGATTCCAGGTGTCGCGGCAGCTACACATGTTCTTGGGTGATTCTTACAAGTTTGTCCCATGGTTCTCTCCTCCCCCTCTAACGCCCACGCCACCCACGTGACCTCTTCCTTGCTATGTTCTCTGTCTTAGAGTATTCTGCCTTCTCTTATCACTAAAATCTCAAACCTAGCACCTAAGGACATTATTATCATTATAATTATTAAAGATTTTCCATCAAGTACAGGAACACAAATATATAGAACACCCTAAAATTGAATCAAAACTAAATTGGGGGACTTAGTGGACTGGTTTGCAGATTCAAATAGAACTAGAGAAGTATAGTGGCGAATGGTGTCACACATTTTTAATCCCAAGACTCACACCATGCCCCACTGAGCCCAAGGGCCTGGAAGCACCACACAGGGCCATGATACAAGTCCATGGTCACAGGCTGAAGAAGGCTGACTGGTGTCTGTTGGTAACTGCAGGTGTAACAACCCATGACAACCAAAGAAGACTGTAGTGAGCACCCAGGGAAACTTTTTCTATGTTTTGTTCTGCTTGGGTCCCCAGACAACTGCACAGTGTCTTCTACATACAGAGCTGGATTTCCCGCCCCCTTTGATTTGTCCACCTGTGTACCAGGACTTTCCTCTCTGGACACACCATTACAAATACACCCAGAAGAATGCTTTACTAATTTTCTCAGCATCTCTCAATCAAATCAAATTTGCATTCAGGTTTGCCCTGGTGAGATGGCAAAGACCAAGAAGGAAGCTGCTTTAGAAGCAGGTGAAAAGGTGATTTTTGTGGCAATGACCTTGGCCGACATTGTATGCGTGTGATGTGTATTGATGTAAACAAATGAGGAATGAGTGTCAGCAATGTGCCAAGTCAAACCTGTAGGGGTCAGAGGCCAGAGTTTTGGTGAGTACATCCCAGGGATCAAACTCAGGTTGCCATAGGCTTGGTGGAAGACAACTTTATCCACTGAGATATCCTATCAGTTCTAGGCTTGATATTTTTTTGAGTATGACATTTAATTCAATTTCTATGTAAAGTGTTAGCTGGGAAGTAGAAAGGTCTGCCATTCCAAGATAGGAGGCTCTGAGAGCTAGATATGACACACTCTCTGGGAAAAGCACCACCAGTCACAGAAAAAAAACTTAGGTGGAGATTTAAGTAAAAAAATCTAAGTAAAATCAGAGTACTTGACACTGATTTCCAACTATAAATGTTTCACAATGTCAGACTAATATTCTAGATTGTTCCATATCCAACCTCCTGATCAAGGCAGTTTCTGAATGATGAGTATCTACTCATTATAGAGCCATAACAGTGAGTACCACCATGGCCAGTTTGCCCAACTTCATAGACATCTCAGTTTATCCCTCTCTGCTGGCTCCCAGAGTCTCTGCTAGTTCTGACCAGCATCACTTTCCCATGGATTACTATAATCACCTCTATTCAGCCTTAACTGCCTGAATCCTGTTCTCTTTTGCTGCACTCCTTACCATTTATTTTCTACATTTCTTAAGTAATCTTTCTTAAATGCATGCTTGAGCGTGGCATTCTTCACTTAAAATCCTTCAATTACACTCAATTGCATTCATAATTCAGCCCAAATGCCCCGACAACAGCCACTCTAAATCCTTTCTGGAATAAGGTGGGTTGTATATACAATCATGGATGCATGCTTACAGGAACTGCAGGCCCCTGGTTGTCTACCTTACCTTTTACCGCTTCACCTCTCACCCCTTGCATTTGAGACAACCTGGTCTATGACCTCCTTGGGGGTCATCCTTTCTGCCTCCTTTCTTCTGGTTCTGGTTTTAAGTTCCACTGCTGGCCCCAATCTTAACTCAGTTGAGTTCTTCTGCAAAGCAGTCTTCTCTGAGAGTGAATTTGAACCTCTTAGATCCACCAAGTGTTCTGAGCTGTTATCAAGCTCTATTCCTGCTTGATGTCCATTATTCTTGGTTTGCTTCTTCTCTGAACTTAGTGTTTGGTGTTGGCTTGGCATCATAATTCAAATGGATAACAGCCTCCCCTCCTCCACAGTGTTATTTCAGTTTTGCAAAAACCCTGTGGCTTTTCTAGAAAAAAAATTATATTTTACTTCATAGTCTCCTGACCATTGGCCCAATCCAGACTTTATTTTAGGCACATTGACTCTAAACCTTGACCTGGGGAATCACCAAATTTCTGTTGAAACCCATAGCCTACAGGAATACATTTCACCATTCCTTGAGTGACACTGGTGTCTTTTCATTGATTTTACTTAAGTCTTTGGTGAAAGCAGTTTTGAGATGATGCGTAATTGAGAGCTTTTACTTCTCAAAAAATGTTGACTGTGAACTTTCTCCCACATTCGGCAAAATTACAAAACAAGATTTGGATAATTATGTATTTCTCCTTTTGTTTTTTTAATGTGCCCCATCCCCACCCCCTCTGCCCATCTTCATCTCATTGTGACTCCTTCCATTTTATCAGTGGACAGGATTGATATAGTCATCTGTATGGTAGAGTATTATTTTAAGCTGTGTTACATTTGTTTATGCTGTGGAATATTTGTTTAATGTTACAAAGTTGTGTTCAATTCTTTTATGTGGCATTTGCTTAACTGTGAAGCTGTGTTACTTTGCCTATCTAAAACACCTGATTGGTCTAATAAAGAGCTTAATAGCCAATAGCCATGCAAGGGAAAGGTTAGGCAGGGCTGGCAGGCAGAGAGAATGAACGGGAGAAATCAGGGAAGAAAGGATGGGGGAACAAGCAAAGGAGAAGGACAGGAGGACATCAGGGGCCAGCCACCCAACTGCACAGTCAGTCATGGAGAAAGAAACAAAGAAAGACATAAAGAAACAGAGAAAGGTAAAAGTCCAGGTATACAGGATACCTTAAGTGAAGAAAAGCTGGCTAGAAACAAGGCAACCTAAGGCCAGGCATTTATAAGTAAGTATTAAGTCTCTGTGTGTGATAATTGGGGAGCTAGGTGAAGGGTCCTTCAAAACCCAAAGAAGTAAAAACAACCAACAACACACCTTTTCTTGTAAAAATAATACAGTCTTTTGGTTTTTTTGGAAATGTTTATAATGAAGACATTTCCAGCCTCTTTATTGATGTTCAATCACTAATCATTTGTCTCTGTGCATGCATGCATGCATGGTGTGTGTGTGTGTGTGTGTGTGTGTGTGTGTGTGTGTGTGTGTGTTTTATTTTTCTGCTATAACTTAGAGTTTTAGACACACAAAATGGCCTTTTTAGGAATCAGCAAGTATCAGAGACAAAGATGATGATGTTTCTCAGCATCTTTTCAAAAAATATGCCTGGGTTTCCATCAGCTCCAGTGAGTTCTGACAGCATCGATCAGTTACTAAGGAGAAACTGTTCAAACTGAAGCACCTCTCAGAGGAAGTACAGACCTGGTAGAGGTTGAAAGTCACAATGGAAGTATGGAATCCATAGAGGAGAACATGGCAGAGAATTGCTAGGAAGAAAGGACACCACATGACACTGGGTACATGCCTTGTGTCTGTCAGGGTATGCTCCCCCCAGGGTTCAGTGTTTCCAGCCATCTGTGATCATGACCTATTAAGGAAGAGGGAGTCTCTGTCAGAGTTCAAAAAGACTTTTGAGGAGCCTTTGTGTTTTATCAATTAGTCAATTCCAATAGTACTGTGGTTTGCTTGAATGTGTCTCCACAATGTGTATGGGTTAGAAATTTAATACTGAAATTCAGAATGGTATTTTTGAGGCAGGGCCTTTGGGAAATAATTAGGGTTAAATGAGGTCAGGAATGTGGGGCTTTCATGATGCTGCTGTTGGCTTTGGAGGAAAAGAGAGACCTGAGATGGCATGTTCTCTCTGTCTTGCTTGGCATGTGTTGCCTCATTCATTTTAGGATGGGCCCAAAAGGCACTCATCAGAGAGACTAGGAGTGTGATGTTGAATTTTCCAGCCTCAAATCTGTGAAATAAATAAATCTAGATTCTTAATATGCCATCAAATTTGTAGTGTTGTTGTAACAACAAAAAAATGGACAAAGACAGCTGTTGGAACTCAGCTTCAAGGTTAGATTTTTAAATTTTGCTTTTCTCCCATGTTTTATAGTCTGTCCATCTACTCTCAAGAACTTTTCACTGAAGCTAGTCATAATGTGATTTTCCACCCTGATGTGAGCTCTGGCAGGGCTTCTCTTCTCTGTCTTGTGGCTGCCAAGACCCTGAGGCTTTAGCTTCTTTCTATTGTCTCTCATTCCTGGAATGATAGAGGGAAGGGCATCATAGATGATTCTGGTTGAGTTGGAACAGATGCTTAATTCCTGGGCCTTTGTTTCAGCTTGAAATATACCACAAATTAATTGGATTGATGCAAATAATTAAGATAGTCACTTGGGTTGCACACCTTTCCTCTGAATTTTTTCTTTAAGTTGCCAACTTGAAACTTGATGTATTCAAACATCAATGATTCATGGCTTTTGAAAAAAAATTCTCTGAATGGAATTCAGAGCTAAAGAAAATACTTAGAGTGCTTGGCACCAATGTTGCATGTTAACATACAAATCTTCACAACAGTGGGTCACTTAGAAGAACATATTACCCGAGGTGCTCCATGCAGACCTTCATGTAGGCACTTACTGTTTGTGGTTGCAATGTTATTTTGGTCTCAACTCTCAAATGATTTTTACAACAAAAGGAAGAATTCTTAGATACCATCCAAAAATAGGCATGTATTTTTGTTTCAATTACAAGAGTAAATATGATCCTTTTTATTCCATCTTGGCCATCAGTGGAACTGATACACATCAAGTTTTGATAAAATTAAAATTACATAAAAATGCACAACAATGCAGTCATTGTTAAATTCCCAACTGCTTTCATGTACTGATGAAGCCAAAATGACCAAAACATCATGGTTTTCATGGAAGAGGAACCATTTGACTCTTCTGATAATTTCCATTAGATAAGAGTCCTCTTTTTCTCTTTCTCTTTTTGTCTACTTAGGCAAGAAAGAAAATCTCAAATTGATACATGATGCAGATGATGAAGAAGACAGGGTCAGCCCTCAAATTTATGCTTAGGTGCTTTTCAGGTTGGGGCATTTGCTAAGGTTTGAAGGTGTCTCCTATGAAATCCAAGTGTTTTTCAATGTGATATTATGTAAGATGTGAGACCTCTAAGAAGACATTAAGCTCTGTGAGTGTGTATTGCGCTTTGAATGAAATTGTCTCCATAGCCTCATCCACTAGGACACTTGCCCTCCAGTTGGTGGTATGGAATTGCTGAAGCAATTTCATCGTTGATAGAGGGACTGACACAATTGCCTCTCTCTGCTTCATCCTTGTTTTTGAAAACCAGAGCACTCAACTTCCTGCCATGCCTGCCTGCTCCCATGACTCTTTACCATGAGAGAAAAATTATCATCTAAAACTATAAGCCAATTGAACTCTTTCTTCTACAAGTTGCCACAGTGATGGTACTTTATCATATCATTATAGAAGTAATCAACATGGGGTGTTTATGTTGCCATATGTACCATACCTGAAGGAGGAAATTTTTATTTTGGCTCATGGCTTTTACTCATTTGTTTTGTTTTTGGCTCATAGTTTTAAGTGATTTTTTTTTTCAATTGGAAGGCAGAGAGAGAGAAAAACAGGAAATAAACATGGATAATACAGCCTTAAGTGTCTATCTCCATTAACATCCTTCTTCCACATAGGCCCTATCTCCTAACATTTATTGAAACTCAGCAAATAGCATTCCAATCTTGTGACCAAGTGTTGGAAACGTGAGCTTATTTGGGACATCTCAGATTCAAAATATAGCAGGGTTTATTTTTCCTGGATGGAGTTTAAGAGCTTCACAAAACAAAACAAAAAATATTTGTAGTTGTTGCCTTCTATCTTTGTTTAACACAGCCTTCCCTGTTTCTAGAGGTAGTTGTACCATTAGATGACTGAGCCGGTTGATACCTTGGTTATAGACTTCTTGGACTCAGAGTTGATAAATCCTCTTTAAAAACAAATCACCTATTCTGAAGGTTCCTGTTACATCAACAGAAAATCAATTAAGACAAAAACTGGACTAGATAGCTAGGGTTGCTGTTGGAACAAATAACATAAAAATGTAGACGTTATGGCTTTCAGAATTGGGTAATGAGCAAAGGATGGGCAGTCTGAACTGATTTCTAGGAAAGGCTTGTGTGACTGTGCACACATGCTAAGAGGCTGAGAAGCAGAGGGCAGGAGGAAATGTCTCTTTCCCTCTGGAGGTAAAGGGGATGGTCAGAAGGCTGGTGGACACGTGGAGGAAGGCTGTTCCTGCACATTCTCAGTTAGAGGGGGCAAACACAATGACAAATGAGATGTGTTCTGTGATACAGATGGAGAGCTTAAATGAATTCTATTCCATCCTGTGCTGTATAGGGAGTAGGGTCTAAACAGCAGTGATCTAGTAAGTCTGAGAGGAGGCAGTTTAAACAGCAAGATGTTTAGGATGCTACATGGTTTCTCATAACCACTTCCAGTCAAATGACAGAAAGGAGAAATGCCTTAAAGATAAGATTGATTGGAAGAAAGCACAATGTAAAGTGTGGCTAATTCTCATTAGACCTACATAAAAGGAAGCCAGGTGTTACCTAAGACAAGGGGAGAGTAATGTCACAGGCATTTGGGAGACATATACAGCTGCCATGCCTATAATAAGTCTGGAATGTGCCAAAGCCTTGAGGACAGAGGAGGGATCTGGCAACTTTTTGCCTAGGAGGGTTTCAAGTCTGTTCCCCAAATTCTGATACAATACTTGGCAGCTGTATCTATGGCTCAAATAGGTCCAGGTGCATCTCAGGTATTTTCGAAGGAAGGCTCTAAGCCTCAGTATAGTCCATGTGATAATAATTCTGCAGATGTACAAAATGTTAGTGCATCAGCTGTGGAGATCTAAGAACCTTCACTAGTATAAAAGTTGTCATAGAGAAGCCTGGACCCAGATAGAGTCATTCAGCAGGACCAAAGTAGTATTGCCTACTCAAGTATTGTCCAATAGAACTGGGATGAAGGCCAGTCAGGGAATGAACTGCAAGAATAGGGCTTTCCCAGAGACCCCAAATCAAAAGAACCACCACAGTGTGGGGTTGGTGTTGGGGTTAGGGTTAGAGGCTTTTGTGGATACTAGGATGAAATGGACATATTTTGTATGTGAGAAAACTTAAACTTTCTATATATTTTTGGTTCATCATTAAGAAGATGGTAACCTTTAGTAATCCATTGATGCTTTCCTCCAGTCGCATAGGAGCTACCAAATGGGCTGTGCCTAGAAAAGCTATAATCAAATGTAATGGGTTCACATCTTGGGAGAGAGCAGAGATAGAAACTAGCATAGCAGAGATGTAAACAAGTGGAGACAGATTTGCTACCTGCAGCAGGAAGAAGGAATACAGATGCCATTTCCAAAGCTATGCCCTCCAGAACAAAGGATGCTGGGATTTTTTTTTTTAAATGAGAGGTCTATACAGAGTTAGGAAAGCTCTTTAGGAATGAACACATTCCTGAGCATGCTCAGTTTAAGGTCATAGTTCAAGAAGGAAATATAATAGAAATATTTCTCAGCATGAATACACCACCATGCCCAGCTCTTATCTTTATCTGACTTGAAGGAGAATCTAGAATATGTACTTAAGATTTTTGGGGATGGATCTTTGGGGGCAACTGGCATGAAATCAATGTATTTGGTATATGAAAATGTAATACATTTTATAACTACTTGGATACAGTATTGAGACATGAGTCTCAAGGTAGTTAGACTATGAGATTTAAGATCCTTGACTTCCTACAGCCTCTTTTGCTTCACAATGTGTAATATGAAAACATACATACCTCATCTCTAAGGGCTACTCCTATCACTAGATATCCCAAGCCTATTGATAATTTGCTTATGCTTGCCTTTGTTCCTTAGTTTCTTCTTCTGTTGAATTAGGTTCACATTAGGCACTGTGCTGTTTACAACATCATGTGTCCTGCTTTGCCACTCCTTTGCTATGATAAAATAGTCTGACCCAAAGCAGCTTTGGAAGAAAAGTGTTTTTTTGGCTGACACTTCCACATCACAGCTCCTCACTGAGGCAAGCCAGAGCTCAAGCATGAACCTGGAGGGAGGAGCTGAAGCAGAGGCCATGGAGGAACAAACATTGCTTAGTGGTTCAATTACTTGGCTAGCATTTTAATAGAACCCAGGACTACCTGGCCAGGGGTAGTAATGTCGATACTGGGGTTGGGTCATCTCACAACCATCATCAATCAAGAGAATGCACCACAGACATGCCCACAGGCAATCTGATGGAGGCAATGCCTCAAGGTTCTTTCTTGTCAGATGACCCTAGCCTTTGTCAAGGAAAACAAAAGAACAAACAAAAAACTAACCAGCTCATACTATTTTAAGAAAACAAATAATATGGAGCCTGATCCATATAATTTTCTCAACTTCTTAGTTCATTTATTCTTAAACATACTGATAAAGGAAATTACAATGGATAGGTCTAGTTTTCTCTCTTTGATTATGTCGTTGTCAAAACCAGCTCTTTGTTGATGCTGTTGATGTCTCTTAAGTAATTTTTCTTATGGATTAGCTGATTCTCAAAGCAGAATGTGTCGCGGTTTCCCACATATGACCAAGATGCATCAGTTGCAGGCAAGACACCCAGCAAGTGGAGATGAGTCCATGCAGCAGGTGCTGGAGTGTGTACCCCACTGTATCTTGGAGAGAGATCTAGGCTAGGAGTTTTCTACCATATGTCTCCAGCCAAAGTGCCAGCAGTTGAGACATAGTCATGACAGAAGATCAACAGGTCCTAGCAGCTAATTAGTGAGTGGGTTTATGTGTGACATTTGGAAAGTTCCTGAGTGAGATGGTCACTAGAGGCTCCATCCCATCCTGACACTCTCTGTCACTTCGTTTATGTTCACTGCTCTTGGCCCAGCCTCGGCACACTGCATAAATCTGCAGCTGCAGAAACCAAGCTCACATATAAAACTGAAGGATTTATTTTGAGGTATTGAAAGGTTTATAGCTGAAAAAAAAAAAGGTTAAAAATTTGCCGAATCGGCATCTGGAGGACTCTCTTGTACGCCTCCCTTAACCCTCTCCCAGTCTCCCAGCACTGTTCTCTGTATTCCTGTCTGCAGGGAGATGCCAGAGAGCCAGGGGAAAAGACTGAGATGGTGGGGTCCTCCAGCTAATAACCACTCTTGGCCCTGGGTGATTTCATATGTTATTTGGGAGTAGCCCTTGAAAACTACCCTAACAATGCTGAGGCTCAAACACACACTAAGCAAAGGAACCCTTTACTTCTGCTCTGGTGCCCAGTGTATCCTGGTCTCCAGAAGGTTTTGTTCACTTTGAGGACATATTTCCGATCTCAGTGGTAAGTTGTCTGTGCTCATATTCCTGTGTCTTTATTGCTTTGGTGATGATCAGTGAGAAGTGAACTTAAGATATTAGTTCTTGCATCAAATAAAATTCTGAGTTACCACTTATGTATTTGATCCAGCATTCAGCATTTCCTTGCCTGGATCATGCATATTCCCCTAGTGACCTTTTCATATTCCAGCTGGTGGCTTGGAACATTCATTAAGCTACTTAGGATAGCTCTCTTGAATGCTTGCAGATGGGCTGAGATCTAAGTTTGAAGAAAAAAATCTTGTGTGGTGTGTGTGTGTGTGTGTGTCTGTGTGTGTGTGTGTGTGTCTGTGTGTGAAATGCCACTAAAGCAGAGGGTTGGGAGCCAATGCAGCATGCTGGGGAGTCACAGGCTCTAAAAATTGTCTCACTGACTTGTTCTGCCATCCAGGCTCGAAAAATACTGTTCCTGTCATTCATCTGTACTGGGTAAGCTATTAAATGCCTTACCTATTTTCCAGGAATCCAGTAAGATAATACTTGCAGCCTCAAAGGTAGCAAAGTACTCTAAAGACATTGGGTCTTATGATTCATAGGAATACCAGTTCCATTGACTGGCTACTAATTGCCCTGCTTATCTTCTGTCTCTTTCCCTAAACTGTTAATCACCCCGTTGTTGTGGTTTGAATGAGAAATGCCCTCCATGTATTTAAACACTTAGTTCTCAATTGATGGTACTGTTAAGGAGAAATTATGGAACTTTTAAAAAGTGGAGAGTTGCTGGAAAATACACCATGAGGATAGCTTTGAGGGTTTGTAGCTTTATCTCACTTTTGATTTGCTATCTCCACTTCTCGAATAGCTTGAGATGTGATGTTTCATCTTCCTGGTCTTGTGGCTTATTGTTTTGCTTCACTATGTGCTGTCTAGTGTTTTGTCAACTCAATACCAAGTAGTGTTGTATGTGCTTTCTGGCCTGGACTTTCCGGCTTAGCCTCAAGGTTGTAACCCACAGTCCCACAGCATCACACAGATACTTGCATTAATTACACTCTACTTGCTGATTGACCTGGGGTCCAGGAATTAACTTGATAGCTCTTTCATCTTAAGCTAACCCATTATCCTTATCTTGTTCATCCATGAGGCTTGGTACCTTTTCTCAGATCAGCATTGTTGTCCTCTTCAACTGCTGGATTCTCTGCTAGTCCCTCTGGTATCTCTGTGACATCTCTGCTCTGTTCTTCCTGTTCCCAAAGTTTCTTAGCCTGGTAGCTCCGCCCACATTTCCTGTCTGCCTTCAGCCAATTAGCATTGTTATTAAACCAGTAGGCGGGGCAATTATTTACAATGTAACAATGCAATCCCACTACAAAGTAGAGTCATTTTGAAAGGAAAACTCAGTTGGGAAAATGTCCTCACCAGACTGGCCTATTGGCAAACCTGTGGTGTGGAGCATTTTCTTGATTAATGATTGATGTAGGTGATCCTGTAAACTGAGCAAACCAAAAGGACCATCTTCCATGTCCTCTGTCTCCAGATTCCTGCCTTGACTTCCTGCCCTGACTTCCTACTATGATGTACTGTAACAAGTCCCAGGATTTAAAAAACAAATAAACTCTTTTCTCCCTAAGTGTTTCTGATCATAATATTTCATCACAGAAAAAGAAAGAAAATCTAGCTAAGAAATCTCATGATTCCAGAATCTCTCTCTCTCTGGAACTAGACACCAAAATACACTCATTCTATAAGTTGCTTTTGGACCTATTATTTTATCACAGCAGCAAAAAGGTAACTAATACACCCATTTTCTATCCACCATATTAGTTATTCTTTTATTGCTATGACAAAATGCCAGGGAAAAACCAACTTAAGGAAGGCTTTGTTTGGGCTTACAGTCTGAGAGTTCAGTTTATCATGTCAGGGCAGTCTCAGCAGCATGAGCATATGGTCATGTTATAACTAATGCCTGGAAGCCAAGAGAGATAAATGCTGATGCTCAGATCACTTTCTTCTTTTATTTAGCCCTGGTCCCCAGCTGTCAGGGTGGTACTCCCTATATTTAGGGTGGTTCTTCTTAGTTAAATCTCTCTTGAACTGCTCTTAGAAACAAGCTCAGAGGGATTTCTCTTCAGTTATTTTTCTTTTAAATCCAGTAAAGTTGACAATGATGATGTACTTCTCCATTCACATGAATTCTTGTGCTAGAAGAGAATATTGTTGGTGACTTCTCTCATTGCTGTGAGGGAAAACCAAACATGAACAACCTACGAGATAAGGGTTTATCTTGGTTGTGGTTTCAGGGAACATGGGCTGGAACTGCAGTAATGGATGGCATAATTTGGGGAGCTGATAGCTTGTTCACATCAAGGTGGACTGGGGAAAAATATAGAACCAGAAGCAGAGTCAGGATACCAGCTTTGTGGGCCACCTTAAGTGACCTGTCTCCCAAGGAGGCCCATAAACAGCGCTACCAGCTGGCATCCAAATGTTCAAATACATGAGCATGTGAAGGACATGTTGCATTCAAACCAAAACAGAAGGCTATGGAGTGCTTCTGGCTGGTACTATTCTTCTTCTAAGGTTATGCTATAGTCATAGCACTTCTCAAGGAGCCATTTTCACAGACATAATTCCAGAGGAGTGTTTGTGTTGGACCAGCCCTGACCCCAGAGTACAGTAGTAACTGCCTGACAAATGGAAAAGGCTTTTAATCTGAGGATGAAAAGTCTGAACTTGGCCCCTGGCTGCCCCCCTCCCCCCACTCTGGTGGTCTCTTCTGGGAAAGGATCCACTTTTTCCTTGAAATCCAATGACTATAGGCTCCTCTGCAGAGCCAGCTACTGAGCTGTGCACACAGTTGCTAGGGGAGGGGGAAATCTTGCCTCCTCTTGACTAGGTGTGCCTGTCTGAACTCTGCAAGGACTTGGAGGAATCTCCCATCCCCTGTGAGGAGAGAAAGCCTCCTCACTTCTCTCTGGCCAATACCAGTTCCAGCAGCTGTAACGACTTCATTTTTAATTTTCTCCTTGAGCCTTGTCTCTGCTTAATCCATTAAGACAACATTGAATGTTCCCTGCTCGTATATTCATAGAGAAGAAAAAAAAAAACAGCATGAGAGGAGAGAAAAGACTTTGAAAAATGGCATCTAAATTGTAGCCAAATGTACTCAGAACTCTCGTAGGCTAAACTGCAAATAATTTTCTTTCAAACATCACACACACTCTAGCTTAACTCAACAAATTGGAGCAAGGGGTTCCAGTGCTCTCAGAAACCATTCATTCTCTTCATCCCTGCCCCCACTGCCACTCTCTTCTCACATACAGTGTCTCCATTTCTTTCTAGTCATGTTCTTCTGAGTAATTTCTAGCCAACCTTCCTTGTCTCCACCAGATTTCCTTCCTGAAAGTTCTATGAATAATTTGTCTTGTCGGTTGCAGAGACCTGTCTTGGGTACCAGCCCCATCCTTTTGGTGCTTAGAGATGAGGGAGTGGGGGAGGAGGGTTGGCTGTTTTAAATCAATCAGTTGACACTAATCTAATGTCTAATTAGCTCTGGGTGGGTGTGGGCTTTGATTATAGGAAGTGCCTCAGGCGGTGGCTGGTGTTTGAAGGGCTGTTGTGCTTGTATCAATCATCCTTTGACAAGATCTGGAAAGAAGAGGAAGAAAAGAAAAGGAAGGAAGAAAGAAGGAAAGAAAGAAAAGGCAGCAAAAGGGGGTTGGTGTTATGCTTTTCTTCTGTCATCTGCTAATTCTCTGTACCCAGTGGTCCAAAGACTGGTTTTTAAGCCATCCGTTTGTTTTTAACATCAGAGTGCCCGATCAGAGCCAGGGACCCTCTAAATGCAGCTGCAACTGTAAGTTGTATCTAACAAAGATCACGTCTCATTGTTATTTTGCTTATCTAAAATAAATACAAAAGTTCCAACTTTTTTTAGTATTCAACTGAACTCTGAAACCCTATCACAGTTTATTTTAGATAATAGGATGGAAAAATTCTATATAATAAGAAATTTCTCCCTTTGAAAATGGCCTGTCTGTCATTATTTTAATGGTCTAACTTTTACCTTTCTCTGCTTAGTTTCACCCCTTTGAGGGACAGGTGACTTCAAAGTTTGCTTCAGAAAGCCCTCAGTGGATTTAAATGCTTCCACCCTTATTATTTCTAGCAAGAAGGTACTAAGCTAATCGCTCTCATTCCTTGTCTAAAGCCTATTTCTCCATTGCTGCTACTCAGTGTTATGATTCCACCAGAATGATTAAGCAGAGTGTTCTCCAGCTTTACTGCAGAGATCCACTGCACAGAGGGAGCCATTTTATCCTTATACTTACTGTCTGCAAGCTTGGACTAAGGAGGGTATGCTTTAAAATGCTATTTATAATTTCAGATTGATTTGATGTGTTTGCTTTTATGTTAGGTTATTAATTTTCTAGTGATCCCAAGCTACTGAACTTGTTAAACCCATTAAAGCAGAATGCTAGGACAAGGTAGGATTCCTGAAAATGTTTATGCAGAAGCCTGGGAGATGGCTCAGCCAGTAACACAAGCAGGAGGACCTGAGTTCAGTTCCCTAGCAACCACCACATGAAAAAGCCAGGGCTAGGGATGTATGCCTCAGTACTGAGGTGGTGGAGATAAGAAGCTGCCTCTGAGTGGCTGGCCAGCCCACCTAGCCAAGTTGGTCAGCTGCAGGGTCAGAGAGAGAACCCCATCTCAAAAGATAAGGCAGAGAGCAATTGAGCAAAACTTCTATTTATAGTAATAAATTAACCTCTGGCTTCCAAAATATGTACAGGTATAGATACACAGAGAGGGATGCACATGTATGTACAAACACACACACACACACACCTCACACAGAGACCCTTTACTTTCCTTCTTTGTCTCCTCTCTATAAAGCAAAACCAAAGGCAAAAGACAGCCGCTTTCTCTATTATATTCTTCAATGTCATGCTTTTATACTTTGTCAAAACTTTGAATTACAAGTGAAATATAGATGGCTAAATTATAAAGTTATTTTGTATTACTTCATTCATTTCATAATCCTTTTTAGATTTTTTTTTCAGTAAGAAAATGCTTGTGTTAGCCAGGGAGTGCAGGCGCACAGCTTTAATCCCAGTGTTCCAGTGGCAGAGACAGGAGGATCTCTATGAGTTCCAGGACAGTCAGGGCTGTTACACAGAGAAACCAAAAAAAAAAAAAAAAAAAAAAGTTTGTGTCTTAGTATAAACTGTTCTTAAAACTGACTTTTTTAAAAAAAAAATAGTGAGAAAAATGAAAATATCATGAACATGGTCCATTCTGCTTCTTTCCTAAAGCACTGCTTTGGTGAGTGAGAATCTCCCCACTGTTGGAGTGAGATTGGCCTCAGAGGACTAAACCTGGCTCTGTACTACCTGGCTCCTTATTGAAAGACAATGGAGGTTTCCTGACTCGAAAGCCATTTGAGAAAGAACAGTTAAAGTTCATAAGATCAACATGCAATTTGCTATTCCATGACTTTCAGTTACAACAACCAAGAGCCAGCGCCACAGGATGGAGTTGGTAGGAATAGATCCTACCCTCTTCCAAATTGCAATGGTCTTATTCCTGTTGCTGCAATTAAAAACATTGATCAAATGCAACTTGGGCAGGAAAGGGTTTATTTCAGCTTGTGGACTACAGAGTTCATAGGGAAGCCAAGGCAAGAAGGCAAGATAAAGACTTGAAGAAGAAACCAACAGAGGAATGCAGCTTACTACTGGCTTGCTCAGCTGATTGCTTATTCAGCCCAGGTCAACCTGTCTAGGGGTGGCACTTCCCACAATGAGGTGGGCCCTCCTACATTAACCACCAATAAAGAAAATGCTCCAGAAACGTACCAGCATGACAACAATAATCCTTGAATTCCCAAGATGAGGTACTGAGTTCACAGCATGGGAATCATCCAGAGAGAGATTTAGTAAAAACCAATGATGTTCAGGGCTGGATGATATCTCAATGTGGTTAAAAAGAGCAAGTCTTGTGAGGGTAGGGACCTTTAAATAATGGGGAAGAAGGATAATGATGTGATGTAATTTGTTTCATGTTTGGTAGATACTTTAAAAATTCTGGATTCTGTTTATTTGCACATTTCATTGATTCAGTAATCTTCCCGATTCTTTCAATATGATGAAATGGAATGAGTATGTAGATAAATAGTTCCTGAGCCCTTGGTCAGATGAACCTCACACCCCAAGTTACCTCTCTCTTCTGCTTTACTTTGACTGGTGTCTTTACCCATAACCAAGTTTGCAAACTACCCATGAATAGTAAAAAAGGGAAAGAAAGATGCATTCCTTCCAAAAGACTATGATTTTGAAACTCAGTAAAGAGGAGTGGGCAGTGCCGTGCTGGTTTCCTCTCTCTGGGCCTGTATGGTGCACATGTCCTAAACAGTGATGCGCTACTGTAGCAAAGTGTTTGTAACTGCAGTCAGAAGGCTTTTGTCTGGACTGCAGGAAGCATTTTTTAACCACCTGGGTTATGTGCCATGGGAACATAGTATTGCAGCCAGCCCTATCAGACTGCCTTTCTTGGGAATTTTATAATAAGACCCAGTCTGGTGTCATTTCACTCCAGACCTGCCTGGAGCTAGAGGGATGGATAAAATGACCTTTCCGGTCCCCTCCAAGGGCTATGGCTGATCCTTAATGAAAACCTGCTATGTAGGGCTGGTTTGGTATGGAACAATGCTTTTAAGGCCAAAGTTTAATTCTATAACAGAAACCGGATACTATAGATAGATGGATTGTGCTCTACTGAGGTGGATAGAATGGCTTGGTTTCTAATGCTCACCCCAAGGGGCACTTAAAGAGTACTTTTCAGGAACCATGTCCCGTGCTGGTGAAGGCATTACCTGACTTAATGAATCCTTCCCATTTCCAGGTCTTGTGATATATTTTCACTACCAGGGAATGTGTATTATCTAACATTTCAGTATCCACCACCCAAGAGTTTCTCTGTTAGACTCTAAGATTTGGTTTTGCTTTTTTGTTGCTGAGGTGCTTGAGAAAGCAGCTGCCGACTTTCTGTTTCCTTCTCCTTTGAACTTGGGTGTGTTCTTCAGCTTCCTTACAATCTGTATAAAGAATGGCTCTGCTTCCATCTACGTTCCAAGGAAGTTGCTGTGAACCTTGATTAGCATTTCAGCCTTTTTTTTTTTTTTGGAAAGTCAAAAGTCCCTGGTGTCTTTGATCTGGCATTTATTTCCTTTCACAAAAGCAATAGATATGGCCTATTTGGGGGATACCAAATATGAATAGTTTTGTATTAGGTTGTGGGGTGTGTATGCAGTGTGTGTGGGTGTGTGTAATGTTACTTAGGCCACTAACATAAAGAGTTCCCTTGTTGCCCTTTTCTGGTTCTTACATTCTGTAACTCTGAAAAGAGATAGGATTGCTATTTTCTATTGAAATAGGCCACTGGACAGGATTTACATGGGAAAGAGTTACAAGGAAGCTCTCTAGCCTTCTTTTTTTGTATGTGTTCCTGTTCAATGCTAGCTACTTTGACTTCTTTTCTGCTACTGTTGAAACAGAGTAAGGTGGAGCATAATGGGAAGGGCAGAAAGGGAGGGGCCTCGGGCAGCCACAGCAGGTGCAAGCAACATGGCTGCCACTTTCCCACACATATCAGCAGGTCTCAAGTGGCCTTGTGTGCTCAGAAAATGAAATAGCCATGAGGATCGGGTATCAGCCAATTAGAAGTTGGAAGAAAAAGAAGAGCAGCAACAAGGGGTAGATGCTGTGCATGGAGATGTGAGGCCAGCATGAAGCCAGAGGGGTCATTTGCATCTCTGAATCTTTGTGATTCTCATATCCAAGACTCGGATGTGAAATTCTATCTGCATTATTTGGCTCCCAATAATTGTGCCTCCTTGAGATCCCAAGATGGTATCTGGATGATGAACACACAGAGTCTTTCTATTGTTCCTTCTTGTATTTGTGCTGAGGAGCCCCTGATAAGTGTCTTCAGGTGGGCCTGGACAGGTCCTAGGGAGGTGGACACTTCACAGAGCCTGAAGCAAGGTTCTACTGGCACTCTGGTCTGTGTCAAAACCCCCGCCCTCTACCTCATAGATCATTCATATCTAATGGGCTGATAGTGCCTGTCATAGCCTTAAACCTGACCCGAAATTATGATTCTTACTTGGAGCAATTTGAGATCAGACAAGCAGAGGATGTGTTTGTGGTTAAGGAATTATTTTCGGAGGCCTGTCCAAGTGTTTCCATATGAGGCTAATGCAATGTTCATAAGAAGTACATGCAAGAGACACAATAAATATTATTTCTTTCCCTTTGGTGTGCTAAAAAAAATTCTGATTGTGGAAAGCAAGCATTCACAAGGGGTTTGTTTTTCAACAGCAAGTGAGGTATGCTGTTACTAAGGAAGAGAATGTTGGCAGGGTTTATTTGGGGGAGCTAGTTTCTTCCAATGTTGAGGATTGCATAAAGTCTGTAAGTGATGTATGCTTTTACTCCATATCTTCATTTTATGCACAGTGGGAAGCAGAGAGATTTTTATGGTGATTCTTTTTTTCTTTTTGAAAACTCCTCTGTTTGATCTGTATAGCAAACCTGACTTCAGTCCTGTCTATGTTGACATGTCTATTGCATGTAAGAACTTTTGTGGTATCTTCTGGTCAACTATTCTTCTTGCTTTTCTTTCTTAGATTAGTTTTTTCCTTAGTTCCAAAGACTAGGACAAATGTCCCTTCTGATATCAATTCTCCTTCAATCCCTTCAGGCATACTGTAAGTATAATACCACTCTGTGTGTGCAGAAGCATTATATGAATGCATGGCTATTACATATGATCATGGCTCACTCCTTCCCGGGTGATAAAGCCTGATTCTCTACTACATTTTCCTTTTCTCTCAGTCTGACCTGGTGCTTCACAAATGCTGATTGATGGAGCTGTCAGAATTAAAAGTAGGTGCAATAGGCAGATGAGATTCTCTGTCTCTTTAATTATTTGCTTTGGGTGAACACTGGGTCCCAGAGACAAGGAGACAGTTCTCAGATGAACCTTCTGTAGTAATAAGCATGTTACTGGTAAATAAGTTTGATGTCATATATGTGGTAAGACTTCTGTATATACGTTTGACTGCATATAGCTAACAATAAGAACTGTTGATTGACACATCAAATGTCAACACCTGCCAGACATGGTGGCAAGCAGCTTTGTGTATATAAGAACAATATGAGGTATGTATAATATTATCCCTCACATTATGTGTGAGAAACACAACAAAAGTAGTTATGATATGGAGAGATAGTTCATCTGGTAAATGTTTATCTTATGAGGAGGTGAGTCAAATCCTTAGATTTAAAACTGCCAGATACCATGGCATGCACTTGTAATCCCAGTTCTGTGAAGCCAGTGGCAGGTAGGTACATGATGCTCCCTGGTCAATGAGAGACTCTATTTCAAAAAAGGTACACGATGTCCCTGAAGATGACACCCAAGGTTATTCTTTGGCCTTTACACACAACTTCATACTTATACACTCATACAGATATACACACACACACAAACACATAGATGTGTGTACATGCATTAAGAAAACAATGGTTAACTGGTTAAGGATCTCACTGTTAATAAGGAATGAAGTCTAGACATGAACTCAGAGTCTGACTGCAGAGTGTGTATACCTGTGCAATAAAGTTAAACAGGGTCATGGGAAACAGTCAAGGACTAAGCAGGTGCATCTTATGATCTGCTGCCTGCTAGAATTCCAAGGGAACTAAGCATTTCCTATCTCTGAATCAATGCTCTTCTATTGTTCAGAGTTTAACACATGTTGAATGCAAGCCCTAGACCTTTCCGTGGCTCTCCTATGAAGAAAACCCATCAGCTGAGATTCTGGTTGCCTCTAGACTCAGAAGAAACTTGTAGGATTAAGTGGTTTACTAAAAAATTTTGGCTCCAAACCACAGAAAAATCAATCCCCCAAATGTTGTCTGAATGAAATATATAGGTTGCCTTTGTGCTGGCCTCAATCTTCTATTTCCCAGAATGTGTGTGGGGCACCCAAAATAGCTTTGTAAAAACAGTATAATATTTGAAAAATACATTTACCTTCTCACCGCTATCCCTGGACACACTCTGAGAGTATATGAACAGTAATAACTAGCTGTGGATTTGATATAGAGTAGCTAAGAGTGGCTAGGGGCCAAGCTTATTGCAGGGTCTCTATCTTATATTTAGTTGCTTTAAGTTTTCATATTTGTAGTTATTAAACGTTACATTTACCTTTTCCCCTCTGCTTTTTGTACATTTGTCTATGTCTTATGTGAGCACACAGATGTACACACATGTGTATGTATGTTTTCATGTGTGTGTATGCACGTGCACATAGTACATGTGTATGAAGGTCTATTCTTTTGCAGCAGTTTCTCAATCAAACCTTGAGGTCACTGATAGAGCTAATCTCACTACCAAGCTAGCTCTGGAAATCTTCTCTCTCCCCCATCTAAGGTTAGAATTATACAGGTGACCACTGTGCCCATACATGTCTATTGGTTCTGCGGATCTGAACTCTGGTCCCATTACTTGGGTGGCATGAACTTTAAACATCGAAACATCTCCCCATCTTAAGTTACAATTTCTATGTCTCAAACAGAAAGTATTTAGCTATTTCTTCAAAGGCAACTTTAACTGTGTTTGATGCTCAAATGTGCCAGATTTTAACAAGGGGAAGAAATAAACAGTGCTGTGGTTTTAAATGGAGAATATTAACTATTCTCTATCACAGAACAATTGCTTTCCTCATTTTACCTTTTGAAGATGTTTGAGATTTTTGAATGGTTTATGAAAATACTGAATTTAGAAGTAATAGAATGGCAGATTAGGGCTGAAGAGTGAGTTTAGGGGAGGGGTAGCTAACACTAATGTTCCACATGGAAATGTACAATTATAGAAGCTACACAAAATTAATACATACACATGCAATAAAAGATTTTTAATGGGGGTTGTCACAGAACAGGGGACAATGGCCCTCCCAGACAATGCATGCTATCAAGCACAACATCCACTGGGAGGTTCCTTTCTTTAGTATTGGCCATCAGGCCCTGAACGGTGGCCTTTGCTCTTCCCTACTTTTCAAAACTCATTGCTGAAGACATTGCAGACTTGAGTCACAGGGTGTGGAGAAATCAAGTTTGTATTGACCCAGAAGTATCATTCTTACTAGCTGGATTTCACAGTAGAAGGTGGTACTAGAGTATGATACCAGAAAGGAAAAATAATCGTGTTATCTAACTGGCCTGGCAAGATATGTCCCCTGATGCAATAGTGGTGTGGATATTATGGAAATACCCGAACACTTTATGATTAAACTTAAGACATGTTTCACAAGGCAAAACTTATGCTGGGTACAGTTGACTGAATAACCCATTACTGGATAGGTCATAGGCCTTAGTGGGGAATCTACCACTATTGTTTTGATAAATAGATGTAATATTAAGCTGTCCCTTAAATGCTTATCTTTATATCCAAAAATAATTTTCTCTCTCACATTTATGAGAGAAACTTCTTTTTTGCAAGAGATAGTGATTAATACAGAGGCATACACGTCCTCAGTATGAAGGTGATAAGAGACTGTGGAGTGTCCCACAGTAGATATGACATCTATATCACACTTCCTTCTCACAAATCTCAGAGGTCATCGTGGAAGAGGGGACAGAAATATTATAAGAGCCAGAGGTGGTGGATGACTGCAGCAAACACTGCTTTCTGGACAAGGCTGTTGCATACATGAAGGAAGATTCTGAATATCAACCACATGCACACATGCATGCGAACACACCATATACATATAGCATGCACACAAATATACAAAAGGGTAGGTAATGTAAGGCTTACTATATAAAAGTACAAAATCTGAAGATGACTAAACATAAGACAGAGACCACTCTAGATAATATCCCTTACAGACATGCCCAGAGGCTAACACAATGAAAGTGACCCTTACAGGCACACCTGAGAATAACCTAACCTTGAGAATTTTCACAAACATAACAAGGGGCTTGTTTTCTAGATGATCCTAGATCTTGTCAAGTTGGCAGCCCATGTGAATCCTCAGTCTGTCAAGTGATGAAACAATTTACTCAGAAATTGTCCAGGTACTGATTTCTTTTTCATTTTTATTATGTTTATTTATTTGGAGGGGGCAGCATGCACATCACATCACACATGTGGAAGGAAGTTGGAGGACAACTTTCACGAGTTAATCCTCTTTCTTTCATGAACGTTGTGGTTGTTGAACTCATTTTGTCAGGCTTGACTACAAGCACCCTTAGCCCAGGAGCTATCTCATCAGTCCAAGTCCAAGTAATTCATATTTCTAGTTACTATTTATTTCAATGCTCCCTTGATTTGACTAACTAACTAACTAACTAACTAACTAACTAACTAACTAACTGTGTTAGTTACTTTTCTTTTGCTTTGAAAAAACGCCATGGCCAAAGAGAATGTAAAGAACTCCTGTTTTCTATAATTCTTGTGTAAGATCAGTTGAGAGTGGAGGTGGAGATTATTAGTTCATACTCCTTAACTTTGCAGAATAGGAATCATAGTAGGTTGGTTTGAAAGACAGGACACTGTACCTCTTCTGCCTGTAATTTTAGGGCCTTACCACTAGATGTCTTGAATCTTATCTTAGTGTGGTATCCTAACAATAGGGGTGGGGTGGTGGGGATCAGTAGTACACTATGGAAAGGTATAACTGGTGATATCATATCTCTTGGTTTTGTTTTTTATATGAGCTGTCATGCAGCTCAGGATCTCACTAGTTGGCCATGGAGGACCTTAAACTTCTGATCCTCCTGCCTTTTTCTTCCTAATTTTGAGACGACAATGGTGCACTATGTCATTTGTTATGCAGCATTAAAAATGATAGAACCAAGGGCCTCATGGTGCTAAACAAGTATACACTCAACCAAATTGCATCTGAGAGAGAGAGAGGGAGAAAGAGAGAGGGGGGAGAAAGAGAGAGGGGGGAGAAAGAGAGAGAGGTTTTGTTCTTCATGCCTTTAACCACAGTCACCTAACATCTAAAGCCTTATTCTCTTCCCTGTTGCACAGCTCACCTGCGGACATCCTCTGCCAGGGCTTGATGTCTTAACATTCCCCAATGGCTGCAAACCTGTATTAGAGCCTGTCTACTGTGCCTGTGAGCCATGACTCCAAATAGTTTTCCACGGGGAGTAAACTGTCATTTTTCACCACATTAAATTT
Organism: Sigmodon hispidus; assembly: GCA_004025045.1. Classification (NCBI taxonomy): domain Eukaryota; kingdom Metazoa; phylum Chordata; class Mammalia; order Rodentia; family Cricetidae; genus Sigmodon; species Sigmodon hispidus. Next base: position 73,003 of record PVIH01001712.1, on the reverse strand, counting down.
TATAAGTTTCAAGCGAATGGAAAATGGATTTTATTATTTTCTCCCCCTCTCTCTCCTCCCCCTCTCTCCCCCTCCTTTTGTGCCATGAATGTTTTATGGCTGCAAAAACAGAATTTGTGGTTTTGACTGTTCAAGTTTGATGCAAAAAGCTGTAGGGGCTCTTATGTAACCCGATGGCCAGAATAATTATCAAAATATTTTGCTTTCCACCCTTTCTAAGCTTTAGCAGCAGAAAAAAAATAGTGTATGCAACCTTTTGACCACAAAATAATAATAATGAGAAAGGGCCTTTTATGAGGTCTGCTTCTACACCTACAGTGAAGATACTAACTAGGCAGAAGGCTAGGGCTTAGGAATCCTGGGCCAGTGGCCCAGTTTTCATCAGGGAGGTCCTTTCTCTAGGAAGGAAGCAGAGTCTAGGAGATGAGGAGTCATGGATAACGGTTAGAAGGAAAGAAATGGAAGTAGAGTCAGTAGAGACTTGGGTCTTCTCTTCTCTTCCCCAAATCACATATTGCTCATCTAAAAATATGTGAGGAGAAAAGAGTGTGTGTGTGTGTTTCTTGAGGGTAGCACACACTGAACAAATTTTAGACCCATTATCAACATCACCATATTCTGCCAGACATTGCAACACCTTGATGTATATATCTTTTTTTTCAGAAGAGACGTCACATCACTGTACATCTGCCTCTTGTTTTACTGCATCCATAGAGTCACCTTGTCCTAGAGATTCATCCTGAAAGAAATGGCTTATTTTCACGGTAATTTCTAGAAGGGGAGCTGATCCAAGTGACGGGGTTCCCAGTGCTGTAGGACCAGGTACTACTAAAGAGGACCTGGCCTGGTAGCTTTTAGTTGTTACAGAATTAATTTCAGGCCCACCAAATGCAAATTCTAGTGATTAGCTATCCACGCTGCTCTGTTCAGAACAGCTCCTCCATTCAGCATGTACTGAGGATGGGGGTTGATGGAGTTTCCTTTTAAATCAACTCTTGTGGAGATCCTTCCAAATAGAACTTTGTTCCCCAGGTCAGAGAACAATGCAGCCCAATAAGCTACCAGCTGGAGAGAAAGAGACAGCAGAGCTAAAAGGCATATCTCATTCAGGAGAAAATTAACCTCCCAATTTTGTTCAGTAATTGATTCCATGTGACTGAGGAGATTCACATTCGAAGTTGACTATCATTTGGGGACCCGGGAAGCAAAACCCTGTAATTACAGTCATGTAACCCTGTTATCAGGGGCAGGGGAGGGCTTGCTTCTCCTTCTACCCTGGGTGATCACAGGTGAGGCTGACCAGGGAGCAAGGGAAGGGAGAGGGAAAAGTGGGTTGGCCCCGAGAAAGAGCCCCTAAGGCAAACTGGACCATGGAGAAGAGGTCAGAGGTCAGAGAGGCCTTTTGAGTTTTCATGATAGGAGCATAAAGAGATCAGAGCTTCCTGCTGGCTTCAGATTCCATTTTTTTTCTGCCTGGATGAGGCTTTAGAAATGTCTAGGGGCTATTGCCGTTAACAGAGAGTCAGGGAAATCATTCCAGTGACATCTAGAACAGCCCATGAGAAGCTGGGTAACTGATTTTGTTATGTCTGGCTTGGATCTTTGAACTGACTGTAGGAGCCCTGGGCAAGCAGAACTGAACCTTGTTCTCACTTCAGGCATATCAGCTGAGCACAGACAATGGCACACATGGGCATCATTTCCCTGGCTCGATTCCAATAAGCACAACAACCCGTTGTGTCTAAAGAAGTAAGTGCTTGTCTCAGTAAAAACTGAGGTGAGGCTAATAAAAACAGGACTTCCTATTTTAGTGATGTGCATGTCCTGGGAAGAAATTGGCATGCTGTTTTTTGTTTTTTGTTTTTTTTTCTTTTGAGACTCACTGATGCCTTCGATCCTTATAGCAAGCAAAAGTCTAAGCATGGTAGTGGCAGTAAACTTATTTGGGTACCAGACCACCAAAAACTGGAGATGGGAGATGGCTCAGTGAATAAAGTGCTTCCTGTGTAAGCATGAGGACCTGGGTTAGAATTCCTGGTACCCATATGAAAAGCTGAGCGTGGCTGTAAGACCTGTGACTGCGGAGTTGGGGAGGGGGCGTGTCACAGGTCAGCCATACTAGTCAAAATGGCTCTGGCTTAGTGAGAGGTTCTAAGTCACTGAGAGCCTACGTTGCAAGGCAATAAGTTGAAAATAAAGAAAGAGAACCACCAGAAGTCCCCTCCATAGTGCTTCATTGAGGGACATACTTGTACATGTACATGCACATGCATAACAGCATGTACACACACACAACTCACCCCCAATACCATCATCACCACCACCAATACTACCCTCCTCCAAAGTTCATCCTCCTACATACACAGCTCTGTTTGGTGAGAAGTTTAGCTCATACACCGAGAGTGATGTGATCTTTTATACAGATAATCTTGAAGTGAAAACAACGGCCAACAATAAGTTCATCCATTTATAAAGACATACAGAGTAACCTGCAGAGAGATTTCATCTTCTATGTGCATGGATCAGCTGCCTAAGCAGACAGAAAGGCAGCAGTTAAAGGGAAATATCCCTCATAATCCTGCCAACTGCAAATACAGATAAACAGTTGTCACTGTTATTGATGATGTCTGTGTCCAGTGTTCTGTATAGTGGTTCACAGTTCAAAAATTTGTCCGCCACAGGCACAATTTTAAGTTGGATGGCATATTAGGTATTTTACCCATCGCAGTAGCCTGACAGACAATGACACAAGGAAGGATGGGTTATTAAGGTTTATGGTTTGAGGGTAGAGTTCATCATGATGGGGAAGGCATGGCAGGAGGGACATGAGGCAGAGAGTCACATTGCAACTCCTATCAGGTCCAGGACAATGGATGCCGGTGCTCAGCTCACTCTATCCTCTCTTTCCTTTTTATTCAGCCTTGGAAATGTTGCCACCCACAAGCTGGGTGGCTCTATCACAGCCATTTAATTTTTTCTGGATAACAGGAGTGTGTCTTCTAGATTTTCTAAATCTCATCAAGTTAACAATGAAGATTAGCTATACCAGAAGGATGTGGTAATAGAATTCAGTGGAAATTTGTTTCCTAATTATATACCAGGAGACAAAAATGTCTTTGGAGACCCAAAGGATTTTGTTTTTTCATTAAATAGACTTTACTGAGTTACAGATGAACCCAGATGAAGAGTAACATGAAAAACTTGAAGGTTTTTTTTTTTTTTCAATTAACAACTTCAAAAGAATCTGAAGCCATCTCTTCAGGATAAACTAATACTCAAGAGTAGGCTGGAAATGGAAAAAAATGGAATAGTTTTATCTTTTTTTAAATTGCAGAAACAAATAAAATGCTATTCATCTTGCATTTGGGAAGAATAAGCAAAATGCTTGTGTGTGTGTGTGTGTGTGTGTGTGTGTGTGTGTGTGTGTGTTAGCTAGTAGGAACAAATACCAATACACTTGCTATTAGCCAACCTTCCTCTTGATGCTTAAGACATTCACTTATTAAACATAAGAAGATATAAGGATACTTGACCTTGAGGGTTTCAGTGTTCCAAAAATGAGAGAAAATGTGTGATCTGACATATGAGGCAATGAGTATTACTTTCAAGTTTATTTTATCTTCCATTTACAAATATTTAAATTTAGCATTGACTTATTTTCATGCATGCATAAAGCCATGCATGTATATACATCATAAATTTCAACTACAAACCAAATAGTGTTAAATAATTTTAGAAATAGAAATGAGTAAAGAAAAATACAGTTCTCAAGGAGTACTAATGGAATATGGTGGTGGTTTTGTAATTTGTCTTTTACTGTTGTACTAAGATTGCATTTCCAAGGGTAAGTGATGCTATCAGCTTCCCATCATTCCTTCCATTTTTAAAATCTATTTATACATGTGCCTAACACATTAACTTCATATATTTCTATTCTTTCTACAACTTGCTTTTCTCAATCTTTGGATTACAGTATATGTGTGGGAGTCTGTGTTCAAGGATGTGCACATGAGTGCAGATGGGCACAGAGGCCAGAGAAGTTGGATCCCTCATGGAGCTAGAGTTCTGTAGATGATTGTGAGCTACCTGATATGGGTACTAGGAATCGAACTCAGATTTCTGAAAGAACAGTATGTGCTCTACCACTGAGCCACCTCTCTAGTCCTTTTCTCATTTATTAGTAAATAGCATTGTAACCTGTTAAATGGGTGTGCAGCACTATATTTAATAAGCCAAGGTTTCCCACTGTGTGGCAACTAGAGTCTAAAAATTATAAATTGTGTTTCACATATTAATCAGAAGGATTATTTCCAGACCTTTCTGGTGTTGCTGGTTTATCTTCTGAAGAGAAAGTCTCTTGGCCATTGGAGGGATTCAGGTATACAGCATGTGTGGCTACTTTCCATTTCACTGGAGGGAGTTGGAAGGGAAAGTAGACAGAAAGGCCTGGCGTGGACACCAAGGCAATCTAATTACTAAGGTCACACAGCACATTGCTGGGACGGCAGGAAGACTGAGTGTCTGCAGTATGGAAAAATTCCAATTAGATGATTAATTTAGGTACTGGGTGTGCTTTTAGCCTATGGCCACAGAGTCAGGAAAAGAAACAATTACCACTCCAAATTGCCATGCTGGACTGATTAATTTTTAATTGAGTCTTGTTAAAGGCATGGAAAATGGTGACATATATAACCTGGAGAAATAGGCCTGGGCCAGTGGGGGCCACTCTCCTCCCCACAGGAGCCCAAGGATTTAATGGAGAAGAGAGTGACTCAGATAGAGCCTGAAGGCAGAGGGTGACAGTGATTGGGGAGGGACCTCAGCTGCTTTGAGGAGAAAGCCAGACTTCAAAGGAAAGTGTCAAAAGAACATACTGTTGGAGAGTTGGTCCTTCAGCCTGAGTGCAGGCTACCCCATGGAGCTTGGTGGTGTAGTGAGCCTGGGTTTGCATCACTGAGGCTTAAGATGAAGATAACGTGCACTGCCTTTGATGGCGTGTCTCATATTGCATTTTTGCCTAGAATTTGAGTTAGATTAAAGCCGTAGCTTTTGATCATGCACAGTACAAGAAAAGAAGAAAAAGAGGGAGAGACAGAGGCAGACAGAGAGGGAGACATGTCTTCCCTTCAATGGCTGTCCTTGTCAGATATTCAGAGAAGGATATAGACATAGAGCAGAGTAAGGGCATACACATAGCTACATGATGGGTGTATAGATTTATTCCAGGATGCTGCAAGCTAGAAGGAATCTTGTGCCATCCTAGATCTGTTGAGATTTCTAAGGTTTTTTTCAGTAACAAGATCCCCTTTGCAATGATATCCACTTGCTAAAGATATTTAATGAAGCTTTGTCTGTATAAAGTTTCTGAATTGTTTGGAACTCTCAAGAACTACAGAGTGACTTTGAAGAGGCTCCTTGACAGAAGTTTGATTTTTGTGTACTTTTGTTTAATCTAAATGTACTATGTATGGCTTCATGGTAACTAATTAGAATTATGACCTAATTGATTTCTTCTTGAATATCTCAGATTAAGTCTTTCTAAGACAAGTTTTTGTTTTATTTTATGTGTATTAGTATTTTTCCCTGCATGTGTCTAAACTCACTATATGTATATATATGATGCTCTTAGAAGCCAAAAAAGGGCATCAGATCCTCTGATGTGGAGTCACAGAAAGTTGTAAGCAAACATGTGGGAACTGAACCCAGGTTATCTGGAAGAGTAGTCAGTGGTTAACACTTACTCATCTATCTCTCCAGCTTCTGTCTTTGATTAGTTCTTTTGTATCAAGGAGATATTAAAAACAAAAAACAAAACAAAGAAGTCTGTGCTGTCATCTTTAAATGGCACACTAGCCAAATAAAAATGCCATCAGCCTCTTTTGGTGGATGGGGAAACAGAAGTTCAGTGAATCTGAGTAACTTGCCCATGGTTACACAATAAGGTAATATACTCCTAGAGATGAGGACCACTCTGTCTTCCTCTGTCCTCTGCACTCATGTGATGCCCTCTGGGCTGTCATTAGGCCATTTCAGTGCACTGTGGTGACAACCACAGGTCTAGGTGTTTAGGAGTCAAATACTAGGCCTGTATTCTGGCCAAGCTAATAACTTCTGTTTAACCAGGACTAAATCGCTCCAATAAACATCAGATTTTATTTTTAAAAAAAAATCTGTGAGAATTTACATTTTATAGCCCATTCATTGTGTAGCCAAGGTAAATGACAAATCTACCAAGAGCTGATACCAGTAAACAGTCAATTTATTTTTAAAAACTGCCAGATATATGGCTCAGCAGTTAAAAGCACTTGTTGCTCTTCAATGGGACTAGATTCAGTTCTCAGGACTCACAGGCCATATGCAACAGCCTGTAAGTCCAGTTCCAGGGGATCTGATGTCCTCACCCTCTTGTGGCCTCCTAGGGCTCTGCATGCACATGTTGCACATAATCTACGCAGGCAAAACAATCACATATATTAAATAAAAAATGTTTTAATTTCTCTGCTTATTGCACACGTCTTGTATAGATAGGTCTGATTTAGGGAGATCAACTAAAAAATCAATTTGTGCAAAATGAAGGAGAGATGTGAATCATGCAGGAGACAATATAAAGAACCCACCAACCCTGAGATATTCTTTTGGGGATTAAGGTAATGTTGGTTATTAGGCAGGAGTTACAGAAACACATAAAATAGGCACTATGATAAAGATGAACACAGACTGGAGAGCCTGAAATAATAATGCTAAAGTAGACTTGTTTAAATGTGTCAACTTCTTGGGAGCAAGAATCCTTGGCACGTACACATGAAAACTGAGTTCTTCCTAGACATGCATTCCCTGCTAAAAAGCTAGGCATAATAGAATGCATTCAATTATATCACTGGGGATGAGGGTGAACTGAGTGAATTCCTGAGACTTACTAGACATGAAGCCTAACCTACTTGGTGAGTTACAAGCTAGTGAGAGAGATACCCTGTTTCAAGAAACAAAGGGACACACAGTCTGAGGAGATACCTGAGGTTTTCCTCCATCCTCTATACACATTCACATAAATGTACATTTATTTACACAAACATGTACACTCATCAAAGTGCCCAATTCACTGTTTCCCTCACATGGAGAGAACATATTTCTAAGAAAATTGACTTGGGCTATGGTCATGTAATTTTCTAGATTTTTGGTGTGAAATACTCACTTCTCCACATGTTTGTAGGACTCAGCCATCAGCTTGCTTTGACCAAGAAGATAAGCAAGGATGGCATGTTCCAGTCCCATGGCTGAGACCAGTGTTTTTGTTTCAATTCTAGTTGATGAAGTACTCTGGCTAAACCCATTTTATCCAGACATCAGAATGGACTGATACACCATTCTATTCTTAGCCTACTCAGCTAAGTGTGACATTGGCTTGACCTAATTGACTCCTAACCCATATACAATTGCATGAGCAAGAATTCATCTTGACCACCCTATATCACAAAAGCTTTTCAGGAAAGAATAGACAGACAAACACTGATAGTGTTAGATGCAGTATGGTCAAATGACCCATTGTAGCCCACATCTTGAGTTTTGTAGGCAAATGGCACCATTTCCAATATTCAATGATTCTCCTGATTTTCTTCTCTGCTTTGCATGGAGCTTGTCTTGTGTCACTGGACAAGTCACCTGGGCCTCTCTAGGTCTGTTTCTCCATTTAAACAAGAAAGATATTACTTGCCACCTACCTTTCCCCAGGGGTCATAAATTAACAGTTGAGAAACTCTTTGAGATCACCCATGAAAAGTGCAATTGAAGCGTAAGCAGGCCTATTATTTATTTTTATTATCCATTTTAAAATTGAATAGTTAGAGCAAATAGATTTTCCAGCCACCAGAAAGGAAGTTTCTTCAATGCCACAACATATTATGTATTGGGTGCTCTCCAACTGTAGACTATATTTCCCCTTTATAGCACTAATTTAGATGTTTATGGGTCTGTAAATGTATTCCATTTCTCCCGGGGCTTCTGAATACCTATAATAGGCTAATATTTTTAAACACTAAATGATGCCTTGGGCAAAATATAAAAGGAGTAGAATAAGAGGAGCAGAAAAAAAAAAAAACAACTAAGTAATGATACAGACACTTTGGCCCAAAATAAAATAATACTTCTAGAATCCCGGAATTGTTGTGCAAGGGAATCTAATTTGTGATGATTTTATGCCCTTTCTTGTTTAAAATCATCCCTTTTATATCCCACTATTTTAGAGGTGATGAGCCTACCATGATAGGAGCACAGACATTTAATTATCTATTTAAAAAAAACCATTGTGATAGTTTTTAAATAATAATAGCAAGGGAGCTAGCAGTAAGGGATCAGGAAGTGAGAGTTTTGTGGGGAACTTTTTCAATTTATCTAGGACTCATCTTTGTTTTGAAATTCTTGTCCTGACACTAATGCTGATGGTCAAGATTTTAATTCAGAAATGTACTAAAATAGCTCTTCTTTGAGCTAGGTGGAATTTTTCTATTTAGCATTGCCCAATAGAATTTATCTGTTCTCAGTTGTAAAGGCTTGTCACTTATGATGTGAAAGGCCATGGGCATGATGAGGACCACTTGGATGTACAAACATTCTATTACCTGAAGTTTAGGATCAGCAGGTCTTTTTCCACCTCAGCCCCGTTCTTACAGGATACAAAGTTTTTTTGTTGCTGTTTTTATTGTTGTTTTAGACAGAAGTTTCTGTGTAGTCCTGTCTGTCCTAGAACTTATTATAAGACTAGTCTGGCTTCATACTCACAGAGATCCACTGGCTTCTGCCTCCAGAATGCTTAGATGGAAGGCCTGAGCCACCACCGCTTACTTTATCAAAGTTAATTTGTGTAACCAGTATCCATGTAATGACTTGAAAACACAAGTGATATTAAAAAAAAAAAAAAAAAAAAAAGACCCTCTTCATGTTGAAATCCTGAGTGTGGAGGACTTCTTTTTAACAAGATTTGTCTATCTTAGAGCATGTCAGACCTGAAGCTATGGAAATCTGCCTCCAGGCACAGGGATCCAACACACTCAGGAATGATTCTTGGCCCCCCGCCCTTTGCCATCATGTCCTGGGGACTCATCTCATCACAAGCTATACTGCTGGAGTTCAGGTGATAGTGCCGAAGTCAGCTGGCCAAGGTCCTCCCACAGTCTGATGAGCCTGTCTTAGTAGAACATTAGAGGGGCACAGAGTGCATCATGTTAAAAGGAAAATCATTCTAAAGAGGCACTTTAAGCCCCTCTCCATCATCCATTTATAGCTGCCATGACAGAATGTGGAAAAAGACAAAACCAAAACCAAGAGATTTCTATCTCTCTTGGTGAATAATATTCAAGTTTTTAAGCAGGATAGGGTGTGCTGTGCCCTGTGGTATTTACAGGTGCAATGTGATAGAGCAGAGGAACAGGGGACCTTAATTCTTATTTCTTCCCTTCTTCTCTTCCTCCCTCCCTTCTTCCCTGCTGCCCTTCTTGATTTTTGATGAATTATTGAACTTCTATGATCAAATTTCCAGAGGGTGACTTTGCTAGAGAATAAATAGTCACATTGACCATAAAGGAAGTAGATAATTCTGTCAGTCCATTTTATCCATCTATGTAGTCTATCTATGCATCTATGTTTCTATCATTCAAATATCTATCCACATGGAATGTACGTATGTATGTATGTATGTATGTATGTATGTATGTATGTATGTGACATCTATCTGTTATCTAAACATCCATCATCAGCCTTACATCTAAACTGGTGCCTGCCTAGGAAGTGGTTCAACTGAGAAAGACAAATCCATGACTGAAGAAGAGGCTCGGTGTGCTGAAGACACCTTCACTGTGCTCAGTTCCTCTGGACCTAACAGTTCATGTTATTAGAACTCTAGTAGGGGAAACACACCAGTTCATACTCTTCTTGTTTGTCTGTTGTTTGGGTTGTTATTTTTCCCTACATGGAAGAAAGACAGGCTGTGTGGAGACCTGCTGGGTACAGGAAACCTCCATATCCTCTTCCCTGAATTGTATTTGAACTTGGGAACAGGATTTGCAGCTCACTGAATGACAACTTAATTCAAACATCTTTCTGCATTGTCCCAGGCAAATTGTTGACACTCCGGGGGGGGGAGCATTTATTTATTTGTTTTTAAACATTATTTCTTTATTTTATGTGTATGAGTGTTTTGCATATGTGCTTACTACTTGTATGACTGATGCCCTTGGAGGCCAGAAGAAGGCATTAGGTCCTCTAGACCTGGAGTTACACACAGTTCTGAGTTGCCATGTGGGTGTTGGGAACATCAAATGCTGTTAACAGCAGGGCCATTCAGCCCCTATTTGTTTGTTTATTGTGTGTGTGTTTCTGTGTATTGATATGTGAACACATGTATGGTGGACAGCTAAAGGCTGAAGAACAAACAGTCTTCAGTATTGTCCTTAATAATCCTGTCCAGGGTGCTCACTGGCCTGGAGTTCATCAATTAGGGTAGCCTAACTGGCCAGGGAGTCCCAGAGATTTTCACATCTCTTCATCCTCACTTCTGGGACTAGATGCCTATGCACAGCCAACATTTTTAGGTGGGTTCTGGCAATGAAACTCAGGTTTTTATGCTTTTAAAGCAAACGCTTTACCAACTGAGCCATCCCCCAACCCACATTGGAAGTATAGAATCCAGCTGGTACAAAGTCAGTATCTTTAGGGTCAGCTTCAAGTATCAGAAATTCTTTCCTGAGCTGACTCCACATTCGTTTGATAAGGACATCCTTCTGTGATGTCCTTATCTGTGAGGCACTTTGTATTCTGTGCCTCACAGATCTCATTGGTTCCCTAATGAAAAGTTAACACCCCCTCCCCCATGGCAAATGTGGCTTGTAACAAAGAAGGCTTATTTTTGTTTCTGTAGAAAAAGAAAAAAAAATGGCACTTACCCAGATCTCTTTTCCAGACACCTTGGGAAATGGTGCCTTCCAAAGGCAGACAGCTAAATCTTTTTCAGGGTGCCAGGTTGCTTTGCTGGCACATTAAAACCCACATGCTTCACTAAAGGGGCTGGTCTAATGAGTTTATTTCTCAGCCCAGGTCTAGTGACAGGGCCATGGAGTGACTTCATGGCCATCAGTATTGCTGACTAATGCCTGTATCAACACCTACCGCGGCCGCCACCGCCACTGCAGTGATTTTACGTTTAGTTTGATGTCTCCAGACAGAACTTTTCCACATCATTGGAACTAATTGAAGTAATGGAGAAATTATTCTGGTGCCAGAGCACTCTTCATTTCGCCCACTTCCCCTTTGGTATTGAAAGACAACAATGCTCACAGACTCTCAGTGTGTTTCTTTACAGGCAAGAGGTGGGGAATGTATTTAAGAGCCAGAGGATGGGAAGGAGAGCTGTAAAACTGTTTTTCTGGACACAACATGTTATACCTACGAACTCACAGCAGTAGCGGCTTCCGGCACAAACCTGGCTTCATCACCACTCCATCACAGATGTGGGAGGGGCTCGCAAGACTCCGCCCCTTCTCGAGGAACTGTAGGCAGTCAGTTGTTGCTGGGGGAGAGAAAGGCATGTTCTTAAGTGGCCTACCATTGGTATACCCTTCCTCAAGTAAATGCCACTCTCTATCAAACTCATGCAGGCAAACCTAAATAAATACAGTGCATCACAAAATAAAAAGCACATGAAGGTACTAAGAATTTCTGTAGGAGAGAGAGGGGGACAGACAAGGTTAATTGGAATGTTTTCGATCACAGGACATTGTGTGTGTGTGTGTGTGTATACATATATATGTATACATACATATATACATACATATATATGAAATTATAAAACAAAAATTTAACATAAAATGTAAATTAAATGCTTAAAATTAAAAATGAACAAATGTAGATGTAAAAAATGAACGAAAAGGAGGAGACTATGGTCATGTCGCCACTGTATTTTCTCTGCTTTCACCTAATGAGGGCTAGCCACCAGTCATTCACCATACTCTTTCTCATCCAAGCTGCACATCCACATCCCTCCTGTGTCCCACAGCCTCTCAGTGGGGACTTGAGAATCCCTTCTGTTTGTTCCTGAGCCTGGCCACAAGAAACCTTCTCCAAATCGCTGAAACAACTAGCAGATGGAAACAAACCTTTTACGGGAACACACTCCACCTTAATTATATGCATTGTCTGCCAATGTTTATAGCGTCTCATGGGGAGTTTGGAGGTAAGACCTAGCCAGCTCAGTATGGTTTTGATTAGATAGATTTATCTAGAAAGTGGGTAGCAATAGTGCTATTTACTGACTCCAGGTTCCTCCTCTGCCTCATGCTGCATGTTCCTTACTCAACAGATTGAAAAGGATCATTCCTAGACAGCATGGTTTACCAAAAAGTCCGTGTGCTTGCCCAATGTCAACATGAGTTTGGGGATCATAGAGTATTTGAGGTTGGATTTTGGTAGACCATAGTGTACCCCTTCACTGCAGGACTTTGTATGATTGGATTTCAGGTGTTACTCTGTAGAGTGGGAAGGTGTAGCATCCTTACAACCAAAGAAAATGGTCTATTTGGCATGTGTAGCCCATGGTGTGGGGTGGGGTGAAGGGGGCATGAAGGCTAATTAAGAGATATGCCTGTGTATTGGAGGTAGAAGAAAAATGTCTTCAAATTTTAGAAATAATGGCTTTTGTAACATTCAATATATACAAATTCTATTAATGTATTTTCCTGGTGATTTCCTTTTTCTTTAGCTTTTACTTTTGTATCTTTCCTTTTACAGATTAGTTCATCCAAGACAGGTATGGGAATGATGCTGTTCTAAGCAACCGACTGTGACTCTGAGTCAATGCTGGCTAGGAGCTCTGGTGCTATGGAAAAGCAATGGCTGAGGAGGCTCAGGGCTGAGATGGGTGTTTTGCATTACTTGTGAGTTTTATTTGTTCACATGACCTATGACCCCTTTTGCAAAGTTAACTGAGGGTTGGCCTTTTTCAAACCAACTGCAGGAAATTGACCTTTGTGTTCACGCTATGTTAGGAACCACCTGGATGGAGAGTAAATCAGGAGGCAAAAATGGAAATTGCCTGCTCCTTCATTCCAGCTAGGCTGTGGCACCATGTGAGCGGATCACAGGGTACCCAAAGCAGTACCCATGTCCTTGCAACACTGTTTCCTATAGAATCAAGCTACCGGCCAGAATTCATAATGGGTCCAAAAGTCTTTCAAGGGATGTTTGAGCTGTAGATTCAATTTCAGCTGCTGCTCCTGTCTTCATTTTTAGCTGCTTACCATTTTAGAGGTATACTCATGACTTGAGAAGTCTAACTCCTGCATTTAGCTGTTTGCCTGATAACCAGTATGGATCTGTTCTTCTGGAAAAGTGGAAGTGCAGTCAGAAACAGTGCACTCATTTTGGCTTCAGCAATCTTGGGCTCAAAGTCTTTTTCTAAAATTCATTCTTTGAGTTAGATTATGAAAAATGTATCAGTGTCTTAGATGTTTTATCTGTACAATGTGAACATTTGAAAGAGAGGATCCTGAGGGGGTGATTGATTAAATATTCCACTTTTTAAGCTTTTAGTTTAATTTTAATTTTATTTTTTATTTGTATGTGTGTGTGTGTGTGTGTGTAGGTTTGTGTGTATTGTGTGTGTGAACACAATGAGTGTGTGCCACAGAACACACAGGGAGGTCAGAAGATACCTCTCAGTCCACTTTTTCCTTTCACCATGTTGAGGTGGGATCACTCTTGTTTCTGTTGCTCTGGTGTGAACCCTAGGTTAAATGGCCCACAGGCTCCTGTGCTGACTTTCTAATCTCCAGTTCTCACTTTACCAAACCAATGCCAGGATTACTGGTGGGAGAGTTAGTGAATTCCTTCGATTTGCTTATTTGTATTTGCATGTATGTGTTCTACCTGCATGCATGTTTATGCACTGTGCACATGTATGTGCCTGGTACTGTTATATCAAAAGAAGGTCTTGGATCCTCTGACACTGGACAGTTGTGAGCCTCAATGTGGGTGCTAAGAACCAAACCTGGGTCTTCTATAAGACCAAGTGGTACTCTTAACCTCTGAGCTGTTTTTCCAACCACTGCACCTAGCTTTTTTCTTTCTTTCTTTTTTCTTTTTTAATATGGATTTGAAGGACTCGAGTAATCCTGCTTGGATAGGAAATAATTTTATTTCCTGAACTATTTTCGCCAGCCTAAAGACACAATTTTTAAGGCTTTAGAACACAGGAATGTAAAACTCTTGATTGCATATTCCAATCACATGCTTGGTGTGTGTGCAATAGAATCTCATTTCAAAATGGTCAACTCAAGGATCTTACGAATATCACACTCTTACACACTTTTGAAATGTGACCATTTCTTTGATTCCGCCCCCCCCGAAGATGAAGAAACACTGTTAGAAACTCAGCAGTAACTGAATTGTTATTTTTCAGCATAAGAAATGGCTTTTCAAGACTCACAACTGGATTAAATAATTCTGGGTCAGAATCTAGATTTCATGGTCTAGTGGTAAAGTCAGGCTAGGCTCGCAGAGAGAGTGTCCACCTCAATGCTCAGTGCCAGGCATACACCTTAGCCCTGTCTCAGTCTGGATTCTTGTTTGGTTTGTTTGTCTTACCTGTAACCTTGGTGCAATAGTAACAGAGTCCTCTGTATCTGCAGATTCCATATCTAGAATTCAAGCAACCATGGATGGAAAGTGTTTGGTGATGTCAGGACTGGGGGAAGGGCACTGCATTTATACAGACTTTTCCCCCTGTCATTCTTCCCTAAACAATATAGCATAACAATATACACAGCAAGCACAGTTTATAGGTATTGTAAACAGGCGAGTGCAACTTAAAATGTGCTAGAGGATATGTTTAGGTTACATGCAAACAAACACTATACCATTCCATATGAGGGTCTTCAGTACTTTTGTATTTGCTACTTGGAGAAGGGTCAAGGTCCTAGATTCATTTTCCCAGGTTGGGAATACAATACTCTTTTCAAAACTCTGTAAATTTGCCACTTAAAAGCTTGGTAAAATAGGCAAATGTGACAGAAATCAAATTACATTTTAAAAAAGGTTTATCTTTTTAATCTCTCTCTCTCTCTCTCTCTCTCTCTCTCTCTTTGTGTGTGTGTGTGTTTACAGAGAGATGAGAGGGAGAAAGAGAGAAGAGAGGGGTAGATGGAGATGGAGAGAGATGGAGGAGAGGGAGGAATGGGAATGTTAGAGCTTGTAGAGGTCAGAGAAGGACATTACAATCTCCGGAGCTGGAGTCTCTGACTGTTCTTAGCTGCCCAGCATTATTACCAGAAACTGAATTCAGAGCCTCTGCAAGAGCAGTGCATGTTCTTAATCACGAAGATATTTTCCTAGCTCTAAAATAGAATCTTATGTTCATTCCAATTTTAATCGAAAATTGAAGTACAAAAACTCACCTTCCCAGCAATTATACTAACAAACTATTTATAAACAAAATAATAGAGGTGACTCACAAGTTAAGAGCACTAGCTACTCTCCCAGAGGACTGGGGAGAGCACCTAAATGGCAGCTTACAACTATATGTAGCCCCTGTCCCATTTGATCCCAAGCCCTCCTCTATACTCCATGGGTACCAGGTATGCAAGTGGTGTAAACAGACACGCAGACCACTCACATACGTTAAATGAAAATTAAAAATGAAAAACTAAAATTAAAAAAGTAAAATAAAAATAGAGAGCCTTGGTAACATCAGAAAACTTAAGTATAACAATCCAAACTTGATTTCTGGTGGTGACTGAATGGCCATCAGACATGACAGTTAAAAATGGCAAGGAAAGAGGAAGTAGAAAAAAGCAATGCAGTGTGTTGACTAAGATTCCCTAGTAGTTATGCAAGCAGAGAAAACATATTGGACCTCTACTCCAGCATTTTCTGTGTCAGTCAGCTACAGCTGCATAATAAAAATGCCTTGGTCTAAGTATCAATCATTATGCAGAGGTCTACTGGACATGTCGGTGGGATGGACCAGCTCAGCTCATCTTGGCTTCGCTTTCTCAGGATCCTGCTTGACTTGAAGGCCAGCCAGGGATGAGCTAAGTTTCAGATGGTCCATCCCCATGTCTGATGTCAATCAGTTGGTTGACTGTTGGCCCATGTATAGCTGGGACTACTGTGACAGGTTATCCAGCCTTCTAAGATGGCTGTGGTGACATGGTAGCTAGATGCGCTGCTTCACAGAGAAGCATGTGAAGAATCTTATATACCAAGCTGTGAACTGCCACTTATTTCTCGGTCACACAGAAATAACTCATATTCAGTGATACTAAAAATGCCAAATATGTCTAGTTAGAATAAAAATGTTCAACTTTGCCAGCCATCAGAGAATCTCAAATGAAAGATACATTAAGATCCTAATTTAACTCAGTCAGAAGAACTATTATTAAGAAAACAAATAACAATAAATGCTGCCAGTGATGTAGAGAAAATCCTATACACCTCTCCTAGGATTGATAAGAGGGACAATTAGTCCAATCACTATGAATATTTAGTATGAGAGATATCCCCTGCTCTTCCACTTCTGAGATAAAACACCACTGACAAAGGTAGCATACAGAAGGAAGGGCTTAGCTGAGTTTACAGCTTGAGCATGTTGAGTTTATCAGTATAGCAGTAGAGAGGTCCAGCAGCAGGCAGGCATGGTAGCTAGAACAGCAAGCTGAGTGCTCATACCTTGAACTACAAGCATGAAGCAGAGAAACACTGAGAATGACATGAATCTTTGAAACTTCAAATCCCACCCCCAATGACATATTTCCTTTAGCAAGGCCACACTTCCTAGACCTTCACAGATAGCATCACCAACTGGGGACCAAGCATTTAAACATCCAAGCCTATGGGGAACATTCTCATTTATCCTACCACGGGAGGTTCAAACAAAATAACAATAGACACAAAAACCAACCCTCAAAATAGAACTATCAGTGACTCAGCTAGAACATGTCTGGGTATTTAATTAAAGGAATCCCTGACAGTGTATCCCAGAGATACTTTGACCCAGCCTTGGGCCACACCATTAGCAGTCACCCCAATGTAAATAGGTGCAACAGAAAAACAATCCAAACCTTATAGGTGTGTTGCTGGCCTCAGCCCTCTGATTCAATCCAGTAATAACGGGAACATGAACAGAGCAATAAGAGGCTTTTGCTCATGCATGAACTTATGAGCAGATAGATGGCTTTATAGTGGAGAGCATGCTCGAAAGTAATGATAAGCATTATCATGAACACATATACCACTAACACACATGTATCATAATTAACAAGTATTATGTATTATTCATGGTTTTGTATTCTATACTTGCATATGCCTGCCAGCACCATGGATTTGTTCATAGAAATATTGTCATGGCCATGTGAATACTACATTGCAAAATGCCTGAGAGTATCTGCAGTGCTATTAGGCAATAGGAATATTTTGTCTTCATTATAATTGTATGGGACCACTACTGTGTATGTTGTTCATTGTTAACCTACATGACTGTATTTAGATACTGTTTTCAGGACCTTACTTTGGCAAAGAGTATTATGAAATACAATTAGTACCTCTCTAGTAATTTATGATTCTTTCTGCTAGTTATTATTTACCTTTGGTAAGAAAGATAAATATAGTTTTTGAATAAAGACAGAATTAGGGCTGGAGAGATGACTCAATGGTTAAAAGCACACACTACTCCTACAGAGGACTAAAATTTTGGTTTCTAGTCCTACTTCCAGTGCTTACTCACAGCTACCTGTCACTCTGGTTCCAGGGGCAACAGAGAAGTATGCTTCTGGCCTCGATGGGAACCTGCACCCATATGCACATACATGCCTTCACGCATTTGAGTGCGTGTGTGCGTGCACACACACACACACACACACACACACTTAAAAACAGAGAGTAGTTTAGTAAGTTGAGAAAGCATGCACACTTTAAAGGCATTTTTGCTTGTTATTACTATTATTTGAGGTACTCCTCGTAGCACAGGTTAGCATCAAACTCACTGTATAGTCATGCGTGATGCTCCTGGCTCTTCCCAAGTGCTGGGTGTTCTGTTTGTTTTCTTCCCTCTCATCTGTGCTTCTTGAAAAGCAGAACAAATAAGCTTTAATCTACTAGCAAGCACAGAAGCTTAGCCAATCAAGATGGTATGGAGCCCAGTTGGGGCAGGATAGATCTTGGGGTTGGAGTAGCAGATATTTTCAGAATCTGTCAGTGTTTTAATAGCTTTGCTGTTATCACTTCATAATGGTCCACATTTGGGACCATTTACGGCTAATGGACATGTGTTGAGAGGTGTATGTAGGATGGTACGTCATGCAAAAATGCAAGCTAAATGTTTGATTTTGCCCAACCCAGAACACACACCAAAGGGGAGAGTCTATTCCTGCTTCGTTAAGTGCTTCCAGTCACAGTCAACAGATGCCCCGCACTCACAGCAGCTGCTTTCACACATATTGAAATTTTTCTTTTGAGAAAAGGGTCCATCAAATGCCAAGGTCATAACAATATTTTAAATCACTCATGTTCTATAGGGTCCCAGTCCTCGCCTGAAAGCAAGCCATGATGCTCTCAGTTTGGACATTTTGACAGTGCCCCTTCCCTCTACCATCCAGCTCATGATTTGGTTCTAGCCAAGAATTACAAAGAAATTCTCGTGTCTCTAATAAGCGTTTTAAGTTTAATAGTTCTTTATTTTTGCTACTGCTTCTAAGTGAAATTGATTCTTTGGACATGAATTTGGCAATTTTCAATGAGAAAAGAGAATTATGTCTGGAATTCAGATGTCTCCATAGAGAGATACAGGAGTCTCCCCTCCTTCTGCTATAAGGGTGGCAATGGCAGCTGATTCATTTTATGCATATTGGACACTGATTTAAGACTTTTTAATAGTTTGACCTATTTCTTCCTCTGAAAAATTCTTTAGATGGGTGTGCACTATGAAGTTCAAGGAATCTTGTCCCATTATTTGTGTACTACTTCCTAAATTGTATACCCATGCTCAGCCAGGGACTGGTCTTTGGAATTCCTACATAAATAACATACATAATCCTCAAGTATTGGATTATGTATGCTCATGTCCAAGGCCATGTAGCTGGTGCAGTGGCAGAGCCAGGCTTTACACCAATTCTCTGGTTGTAAGAGCTGACATTTAAGACCATGCAGGTTATGCAGGGTAATACTCAGAGTTTGTTTATGTCTGTGGTGATGATCTCATGCTATGTTGTAACAGAACTCAGCATGATTCTGCATGTAACACCAACTTGGTTCTTTCTTTGAACTTCAGTCCCTCAGTTCTACAACGATCTGTTTGGATGCCATCCAATTTACTTGGGCTTTTGTAAAGCTCAATGGAAAGAATTACTTTTCTAGCCATCAATTTATCCCTCCCCACTCCTGCTTCTTTCTTTACAAGGAACATTTCCTGTCTTTTCTAATTATCACAGTCATCAGAGGCAAAGATGGAAAGGAAAGCACTTAAGATGATGCAGGTAGGGGCAGGGGTGGACAGTTGACGTCAGAGGCACTCCTTCATTGCTGGCCTCAAGGATGTTGTTTGCTTCCTCCTCATGCGTTTAAACAGGTCCAAGGTAAATATCAAGCATGAGGTATATTTAAAATGTATCTTAGTTTCCGTCCATATGGTTCTGTCAGCCCAGCATCTATATGTGCTTAAGGGATTTATATTTACTTTTAGTGATCTGCCACCGCCCAGATGCCTCAGGGACTATCCATCTAAAATGGAATGACCACATGCCTCAGTGTGGTTATCTGTTTTTCCAGTAAATAGAAAATAGCATCCTTTCACTTTCATAAGCGTTTTGTTTTGATCTCGGTAACCAATAAGTTAACTCTTGGTAACATTTTCTCCTGAGTAATGTTCTCCCCTACATTTGCATTCTCTGGTGCCCTAACCCTCCCCCTACTAGTTATAATATGTCTTGAAGAAGGAACAGGAGACATACGTCCTTGGCCAATTCTCTTTTTCATTTCTCTATCTGGGGAATACAATGGTAACGTCTTCTTTCCTTTGCCCATGTACTGATATGCAGTTAGTACACTTTCATAAACTCAGCTGACAATAATATCATTTGCTGACATCCCAGTTAAAGGCACAGAGTAAAATATAAGACTCAGGGAGCACAAACTCTATACATAGCCACTCAGAAGTGTTTTGATAAATGGCTAAAGTGAAAAGCCATTGCAACAGCTGTGTGGGATGAAACATCTTTACAAACCGAGGATGGGATTTTCATTTTTCTGAAAATAATATATTTCAGACAGTTGCCCGTAGCTGTAAGAGAAAAGAAATTTAAGATTATTTGAAGTATAAATGAAGGATTAATTCAATATTGTATCCCAGGAGTAAATAACTCTGGAGGGTTTGCTGAGCCCCATGTGTCTGTCTCCAAGGAGTGATGCCTCTGAGGCTCCTTCACAGTGCAGCTCTGGTTGAGCTGGTCTCTGACTTAACTCTCAGTAGCAGTAGGTAGCAGCGCAGCCTCCAGAAAGACATGGGCAGTACAGGAAAGTGGGTCCTCCTTCTGTCTCTTGAATTGGAAACACATTTGAGGGATTCCTGTGAAATATGGACGATATACTTTAAACTATCTTGGAATAAGGTCAGATAGAGAAGGGTCTTATAAATATAAAGAGTGATTTTAGGAGAAACAGAACTTTGCATGGGGATGTTCAGCTTCCTCCCAGAGGACACAGGGACTAAAGAGGAAGTGGAGTCTGGGTTCCAGGGTCTTGAATGATTCTAGCCATGCTCCTTTGGGGTCTGGATTCTTGAGGTCATTAGTGCTTCCTTGGGTAACATCTAAATCCCACTACAGTCAGGCATAGTGATCCACAGCTGTATGCTCAGGACTCAGGTGGCAGAGGCAGGCTAGCCTGGTCTATTGACTAATTCCAGGCTGGCCAGAGCTACACAGCAAGAATCTGTCTGAAAAAAAAGGACTCTCCGTGTCCTTTAAAATTTATTTTATTATATATATTTTAGTTATTTGCTATAGTTTAATTTTTATGCATATGGGTATTTTGCTGGCATGTATGTTTGTGCACCATGTGTGTGTCTAGTGTCCTCAGAAGCCAGAAGATGACATCAAACCCTTTAGAACTGGAGTTATAGACAGTTGTGAGCAGTCCCGTGGATACTGGGAATCAGATTCTTTGCAAGAGCAGCCAGTGATCTTAGTCAACTGATTCAGCTCTTTAGCCCATATTTTCATTGTTTTAGAATTAAGCACATATATGTGTATCTCTGTGTGAGTATGTGCATATGACTGCAGTTGCTTTCAGAGGCTAAAAGAAGGTGTCAGATTCCCCTGGAGCTGAAGTTACAAGTATCTGTGAGACACCCACCATGGGTGCAGGGAGCCAAACTTAGCTCCTCTTCAAGAGCAGCCATCCCTCTTAACCAGCAAAATATCTTTTCAGCCCCCAGCATAGGTTTTGATGTTCCATGCACATTACACAAACTTTAAACAATTGTAACAGTATCATTTTAATCAGAGGCCCTCCCTGGAGGCGTAGTTAGCTGGGGAGGTATCAGACAAACCAAATTCCAGATTTGTATATCCCAAGTGTGTCAGTCACAGTCATTATCTGCTTAGTGCCAGGCGTTGCTGAATGTCCAGGCTGCAAATTTCTAGTTTGCAAATTGGCTTAAAGGGTACTAGGAAGGGCTGGCATTCCAGGGCCAGAGAGATGTGAAGGAGCTAAAACCACTTAAAGAGGATCCAGCAAAAGACCCAGCAGCCTTCATCGGGCTGTAACCCAAGGCTAATGTCTAAAGGGTGTTCTGAGATGCATTACTGACTCAGCTCTGCAGGCATTTGGGGCTACCCAGTTCTTTGTAGGTCTCTCCTGTGCACTGTAAGCTATTTACCAATACCTTTGGTCTTACTCCCTAGTTTCCAAAGTAGTCTTTTTGCTTTGGAAAAAAAAGTGTATGGTGTGTGTGTGTGTGTGTGTGTGTGTGTGTGTGTGTGTGTGTAAGAGAGAGAGAGACAGAGGCAGAGAGGTTTATGGAGGGGTGTGTGTGTTTGTAGGGTATTAAAACTGTTCACTTGAGAATGACTAATTAAACCATTTCTGGCACTGAGGATCAACTGAAAGGGTACTTGTATCTGCCCTGCACTACTGTATCCATTTAGCTTCCATAGCAGGTACTGGCCAGTTTCCTTCAGGGGACCAAGGACAGAGTACTCCTTCAATTTCCCAGACCAACCCCTTTAGACCCTTTGGAAGCTGTTTGCTAATGTAATGTCAACAGTTCCTGGGTAGCTAGATTCAGTGTGGGGATTGATATGATATCCACTAATTCATGAGCTTGAAGAAATCATTAAAACTTTCCCATCTGGAACTTTTTGGTATCTACAATCATTTCCACAAAGATCCAGAAAGCTGTGATCAAGTGGCCCCTGTCATTTCTCAGGGCAAACAGGGGCGGATAACTTATGTAGTCAGTGTGTGAAGATGTCCAGTGCTCTCCATCACTAAGTTCTAGGTACAAGGAATTGAAAATGCGGGTACACAAGTAAGAAGAAAAGGTCTTTCCTTATCTAATTTGTCTACAATTTTATTGTTTACTTTGCCCAGAGCTCCACTGAGCAACTGTTCTAAATGCAGAGCAGGGTCTAGTGGGTAGATGATGGAGTTCTCTGGTTCTCCTGACAAGAAATGTACAGTGACGCCTGGCTAGTTACAGGAAGAAAAGTCATTTTTTAAAGGACAGATACAAGTGAGCTTAGAGGGGTGCCAGTGCTGGCTCATGGCCTGACATTAAGAGAATAAGAAGGGAAGGGTCAGAGGGGAGGGGCTATGCACCTTTTATGGGTCTTTTACACAGTATCTGCTTCTTAAGATCCTATAAGGCAGCTCCCGAGGCAACCCCTTCCCCGGCATGTTCCTTTGGCTGGATGAAGCCAGGCAGGCTAAGGGCTTTCAATCTTTCTTTGCCTCCACTTTTCTCATCTATCAGTCTCTGGAATCTATTACATCTTACATCTTTTCCTTTTCTTGTTGTTTTTTTCTGATAAAGGTTCAAGAGTAGGACCTGTACTTTCAAGGACAAAATTTTCATTGATGCTTTTAATTAAAGAGCCTTTATATTTATCTCATTGTTGGGTCTCAAGAAAATACAAGGCCAAGGCTGCTGATTTTAGTCCTTTTGTAGCCATTGGTTTAAGTCTTTATCAAAAGCATCCCACTCAATAGATCCAAACCCATGTTCTAAATAAACTTAAAACATGGGAAAATTTATTAGAAACCAAAGCCACCTGCCCAGGGTTCTGTCTACAGGTTTGAAACTCCTTCAGGACTGTGCAGACTTTAAGCTATTAGCATCTTTATAATCAGTATTTCTTAAGTATCTGAGGTGACCCCCACTGGAAATACCATGACTGCTGTCAGTGAGGGGTTCCTCACTTTCTGAGCAGAATGTCCTCAGCCCAGTGCTCTTTGCAAATTATTCTTTTTGCATTATTTGCACCAGGAGTCTCTCTGGCTGAGGAGTGCCACACCACTGTCCCCTACTGTCCCCAGAGGCTGGCTGTTCTCTTCAAGGGAAAGTTAAGGATTTAATTGTGTGTCTATTCGGGATACATAATGAATGAGTCTGAATAATTCAAGACAGGATGTGAGGAGGATGTAGCTAACACCTGGGCTGGACAAAGATGTCTTTGGCTGCTTCAGGGGGAGGGGACATGGGGTCTTCATTTCACCATATTGTGTTCCCAGCTGCATAGTGTCTAAATGACAGGGGTGAGCTCTTTTACATTTTTCAAAGACTACGATGGCTGTCTAGATGTGTGTGTGTGTGTGTGTGTGTGTGTGTGTGTGTGTGTAAGAAACACACACCCCCTCCCAGATATTCTTGCCAGGAAGAAATTTGAGAACAAATCTGGCACCTGTAAAGGATGCTGGTTTTGTGTCTCATGACTTAACCTCAGACTTGGGCCTGAGGAAAATATCAAGAAGAGGAATTCTTTTCTAAGCTTTTATGATAATGATAAGAAAATGGCTCCCTATTGAGTTCAAAGAGGCTTTTCATCTGGATACTGGAGCAGGATCTTTGCCGAGGGGGGCGGGGCTGGCATTCTGTCACTCTGGGAGAAGAAAGAAAGAGCAAGGTCAGACTCGCGATTTACCTGAAATAACCCTGCACTGAAGCTATCTGATGGAGACCATGCTATGGCATTTCTGCAACCCAAAATGCTACATTTTATAAAAGAAGAGATATATTTTAAATAGACTGAGAGTTCTAGTCTATGGTCAAGTCTTAGAAAATAAGAAGATGAAAAATTAGAATCATTTCTAAATATCATTACCAGAAACTGCTTCTTCTTTTTTTTTTAATCAGTGCTTTCACTGAACCTAGAGCATTAACCATGCATGCTAGACCAGCAATCTGCTAATTACCAGGAATTTTAAAGGGTCTTCTTGAGTTGTCTTGGTATTTATTCAAAAAAAGTGGTGACTACCAACACAAATCAATAGGTGGGGGATATGATGTCTTAAGATGGCTGGAGGGAGGGCTTGGTATGTGATAGCATTTCTGTGCAACTTTTAAATCTTCTTTGCTCACATAGAAAGCTGGACATGACCATGTGTGACTGTACCTCCAGGGATGTTGTGGGTAGAGGCAGATACATACATCACTGAAGCTTGCTGGATATCAGCCTAGCTCAAAGTTCAGTGAGAGAGACCTTGTGCTGGGAATAGACAGAGAAGGATACCTGCCTCATGAGGCTCAGGGGTACATGTACCTACATATATGAGTGTATACTCTACACACACACACACACACACACACACACACACACACACACGTCTCTATCTTTTCATACTTCATGAGTTATATCCTCAACCTTCCTATGTTTTACCAGCTTTGTTACCCAAGATTGTGGACACATGTTCATCCTCAAACCACAGAGGATTCCACTGGTCTCCTATTTTTCCTAAGTATCATCTCCCCTGGTCTGATCTCTATAAATATGAAAGTGGTCATGGAGAAAACAAGACGTAGTCATTCATGAATTCTCAATTAGCTTACTTTGACAGCATGACACACATTGTGATTTCAAGAAGAAACTCAGATTGCTTAAAAGATTAGTCATGTCTTTAAATTCCTGTGCCTGGGTGAAGGTCATAGTAGCCCCAGTTCACATTCATCTAAGACAAGCAATTGCCTGTGTGGCATTAAGGGCAGGTGTTAGGCATTAAGTATCTGGTATCTTTCAGAGGCAAACTCCTGCATCAGTACACTTTCATCTTTTTCTGTATCAGCTTATTGTCCTTGAAGAACCTAGCAGAGAACCAGCCAAGCCATGCTTATTTGTTATTTTAGGCAACAAACAGTCAACAGGACTTATTATAACACTGAACTGAGCATGCCCAGAGTATTCTGCCCACCATTGTATTATCCCACACTGAGCATGCCCAGGAGTCTTCTTTTTTTTATTTTTATTTTTTTCATTTTTAGTTGTGTACACATGATGTGAATATATATGGGCATGTGCACATGAGTACATTGCTTCCAGAGGCCAGAAGAGTGTTAAGTACCCTGGAGTTGGAGTTTGGGGCATTTGTGAGTTTCTAACCTGGGTACTGGGGACTAAACTCAGAATCTCTGGGAAAGCAGCAAGTGAGTGCTTTTAATGTTTGACTCATCTTCTCCAGTCCCCCATTTTACCTTTGTGAACATACTTTCTCTGATACTGAACTGATCATACCGAGAAAATGTGACCTTCTTGAGGTCACCATGCAAGCTTCCAAGGGAAAGAAACACCAATAGGCCTATCACTTATGAGGTTCATGGACCACAAAATGACCAGCATGACATTCTAACCCTTAAGGTGTAGGTGTGCCACACATCACTTGGCAGTAAACAACGACTCTTTAATTGGATATAGGGCCCTTCAAACCAGGCCTGGTACTAGAAACCTAACCAGCTTCCCTGGTCTTGAGAAGTCATAGATCTTGGGAAGCTTACAACTGTCATTTACTAAATCAGCATAATTCCTAACTGCATTCTTGATATTTATCCTTATACCCACATGTAAGTGTAGTTCTCACCCTTTGCGAGAAACTTCCCCTTGCAATAGATAAAGACCATCATAGAAAACTCAGCACAATCATTTGCAGAGAACAAGTGATTTGCGTTGAGCCTCATTCTAACTGTAAAGACTACAACATCCATTCTGTACCTAAGACTCAAGGATCATCACAGAAGGTGAAGCAGAAAGACTGTGATAGCCAGAGGCACAGGAAGACTTTTGTGAGGCTGTATCTCTTAGAAATGTCAGGGAAGCTACATTCAAAAAATCTCACCAACACAGCTGCCTAAACGTGATCTGAACAAAAATGTTACCAATAGACACAATAACATGAAGGTGGGAAATCTTACAAACTCTCAACCTAGACAAAGAAGAACTATAGGCAAATAAGGAATGCTCGAAGTAGAAGAAATAGTCTTCCACAGAGAAGAGTTCCCTTGACCTCTATTGCTTATTCAATACCAAGGGGTCAGCCTTGAAATCATATACATAGGAGTAACATTATATGGACTGAACAGGTTGTATTTATGTATTTAGGAATAACTATGTAAGAATCATTATAAGACATGAGGCCATAAATGTGAGAGAATTAGGGAAGTATTCAGAAGTGGTTGGAGGGAGGAGAGGGAGAAGTAATGTAATTGTGTTATAATTTCAAAAATTAAAGAAATATTACAAAAAGTATCCTACTTGAACTATGCTCTTTAATTGAAAATGCTCAAAAATGTGCCCACCCCTGATATGCTTACTTATATATATGCCAACTCCTGAGAAAATATTCCCATTCTTCCATTCTGGGGGAAGGAACCACTTGGGTGCTCCCCTGTGCTATTTGGTATTTCATTCAGTGAGATATAAACACACTGTGCAGGGCTCCACATGGTAAGTTAGGAAGCTCTTGAGTTGGCAAGAATCAAGAAGCTGTACTGAGAAAAGATGGGGACATAAAGTGGCATTTTAGATGTGGTTAGATCCTCTTTCAATGGCTCCTATGAAATGTTTCTAGTCCTGAACAAGCAGGCTGAGAGAGTCCTTAGGGCAGAGAGGAAAGTGGATCAGTACTCTGAGCTGCCCCCTCCTCAGGATCCTGTGTGTGAACCCCTCAGACAACAGGAATGTATGAACCAGTGACAGTGTGTTTTGGGGTTGCGGTCCAGAACCTGCATCATTGGAGAAAAATATTGAGTATCCTTCCTCTAGAGCTGTGCTTCTCAGCCTGTGGGCTGTGACTCTTTGGGGTGTGTATGTAACATATCAGGTGTCCTAAATATCAGATATTTACATTGCAATTCATAGCAGTAGCAACAAAAATAAATTTATGGTTGGAGGTCACCACAGCATGAGAAACTGGACATTAAGAAGGTTAAAAGTCACTGCTCTTGAGCAGTGAGTTTGAAACTTAAGGTAGAACACAGACATCGTGTGCTTCCAGAGAATCAACGCATCAGAAACTGTCCGGCACAGTAGAGATTGTGGCTCATGTCTGTTAAAAAAACAATATATATATGTATATGTATGTATATATATATATATATATATATGTCTATATATGACCCACCTCAAAGTCACAAAGGTCCCTTCTCTCTTTGGACAGATGAACAAATTGAGACGCAAGCAGGGGAGGAAAGGGCAAAGTTTCTGCATCCCTTACTGAGTTAGTCGCAAAGCCGGACAGCATTCTTCCATTATTAGATGCAATCAGCATTTCCTCGTGGGCCTCCAATTAAATCTTTATTCTGTCAACCAAAATGATTTGATTGCTCCCACTTTAAATGTGGGTTTTTTTTTTGTGATTTAAAAGAGAAAAAACGAAGGAAAAAAATTAACAAATCAGACTGATGTTCCAGGATTCGTGTCTCCAAAATGTTTCTATTAGTGTATCATATGCAAGGCAACTAACTGTACAATTTAGACATAGCAAGACCGCAGCCAAGATTCGTAAACGGTAAGTTCGAAAAACTCGAGACAGAAGAATCCACCTGTCGAAGCAGGCATTTTTATTCACGTGCTGATTGTAAGCTCCATGCTAAATAGTAATTAAAAAAAAAAAAAGATCTTATGCAAACCCCAGAAGAAAAGTAGTTTGCTGGCGAAGGGAGGGGAGTTGTAAAGGCGGAGGGTATACCGGGAGGAAGGAAAGAGATTCTTAATAGTATATTGTTTTCTGAGCTCTACCAATTAGCAAACATCTCTTATAAAAGAAAGAAAGAGGAAAGAAATTCCATGCACTGAAATAGCCCCAGTCAGCTGTGGGCACTCCGGGCTTCTGCTTGCAGGCTTTCATCCCCCTCCCTAACCCTGGCCCTTACATCAGTCCAAGTGCATCCTGGGAGCTATTGTCATGCAGATGAATCAGCCCCAGAGACTGGATTCTCCCACTGCCTACAGAGACATTCCCACCGCAGACAGGGCTCAGGGTCTCATTCAAGCTGAGCTGAATTGTCCCGGAGAATAAAAGACCCAGCCTTAATTAACCAGAGCTCACGGCTCCCAATCACAGCATGATTGTACTGTAGCCTGCTCTTCCCGCTAGGGAGGAAATGTCAGGTCTCCTGAGGCAGCCCCAGATTCGGGAAGTAAGGATCCCCTTAGGGAGCTGGAGTTGATTCTGTCTTGTTTTGAAAATAGAATATTGCAGGATATTTTGAAATAAACAAAACCTGGTGTCTATGATTTCTTTGCCCCATTTCTGGGATCCACCTGCTGTTCAAGGCTCCTGATGGGAGTCTTTCTAAACATTTTACAACTCTGTCCAAGACAGGAAAGTCAGTATAGCTGTATCTTTTCAACCTTTGCTATTTTTCTTTCAGTAGTCCCTAAAAATCA
The DNA here is from genome assembly GCA_004025045.1 of Sigmodon hispidus. Taxonomy (NCBI): domain Eukaryota; kingdom Metazoa; phylum Chordata; class Mammalia; order Rodentia; family Cricetidae; genus Sigmodon; species Sigmodon hispidus. Next base: position 44,093 of record PVIH01001712.1, on the reverse strand, counting down.
TAGCCAGTAGTAACTGCCTTGATTTCTAGTAGACGAACATTTTTCTTTCTGATTACTAAAGGAGAAATAGTCTTCACAGTATACTAGGCTCACTTGAGTTTGGATTTGCTGTTGTTTTGCTGTTTGGGGCGGGGAGTTTGCTCGTGTTAGGTATGAACTGAGTTATATAAGCTGAGTTATATCCTGAAAACTGAGTTTATAGACATTTGAAAAAAAATCACTATAGTTGATTTTACTTTACAACCTCTGAGATCTGTGGACTGGTCTGACCAAGAAGGTCAGCAAGGGTGTGTGTGTGTGTGTGTGTGTGTGTGTGTGTGTGTGTGTGTGTGTGTGTGGTGTGTCACATTCTTACTACAGTTTACAAGTGTTCTGTTGATTTAGGGCATCTAGAAAGGCTTATCATTCTAAGCCTTTAGTGGTGATTATGGCTCAGGGGGCTAATAGGGTGCCATTCTGATGGGAATGAATGTGCTGCTAGTTTGTGTGTTTATGTATATGTGTGTGTGTGGGGGGAGGTATGTATAGCAGGGCTCCCATTGTCACTGGAGCCACTGAGTATGCTGTGCTGGTGGCTGGAGCAGGAAGGTGCCAGCTGCTCTGAGAGAGTGGGACTCAGTTTCTAGCTGTCTCTTTCCCTGCTCTGCTTGGGGTGCAGCTCATTGCATCCTTCCCTGCCATGTTTACTCTCTAAGCCTTGATTCTCAGGAGAATTACAGACAGCCTCTGAATATGTCCAACACGAAGTGGTGTTTCTAGAATGGAATTATTAGCATGGTTGTAGCCATGAGGTGTGCTATTGGGGGTGTGGGGGTGGGTTAGAGATCTGAGTTTACTATTGTCCTAGGGGAATCACTTTGCAAGGCCAATGTTAAGGGGCCATTTATTTCCTTTTTGCATTTTCTGAAAACCACAGGCTATGCCATTATTTTGCATTATGGTGTTGGGGGGAGGGTCCGGCTTCTCACTAGGCTTCTGTTTTACTTCTGTGGTTGCTGGGATAAAGTAACAATGAAGTGGACAATGAGTTTATTTGAACTGTCCCCATTTCATGGTGGGAAGGAGTGATGACTGGTGTCTGTCCTGAGTGGCAGAAGTTATCAGTGACCTGTTAAAATCTGAACCAAGGAGCAGAGGCTGGGGTAACCCTCATGTACAGACCCCCTCCCCCACGCCACTTCTTCCAGCTAAGCTCTATCTCTTATAGATGCCACAAGTTCCCCAACGAGTACCCTAGCTGGGAACCAAGTGTTCCAGTATACAAACTATACTGAGGATGCCTCATACTCAACCTGCAGAGCTTCCCATATTGATGGTCCAATATGAGATGTCCTAAAATATTTCCAGTGACTTGCACTGGAAGTTCAATAATGAAATATGAAAGATTTAACCATCAGCAACCCCAAATCACTTCCAGTACAATTGTTTTAGTTTCTTTTCTATCTGCCGTGATAAAATACAGTGGCCAAAGGCAATGTCAGGAAGAGTTTATTTTGGCTGATAGTTCCCGAGAAATGAGAGTTCATTATAACTAGGCAAGTATACAGCAAGCAGTAGGCATGGTGGCAGACAGAGGAAGCTGAAAGGGAGCACTCACACCAGCATCAGCACACATAAAGCAGAGGGGTCGGGAGAGGAGTGCAGCAAGGGAGAAGAACTGAAAACCATATACTTTCAAAGCCCACCCCAGTGATGTACGTCTTCCAACTAGGCCACATCTCCAAAACTTCTCCCAAACAGTGCCACCAAAGACTCAACTATAGTAAGTTCCCATGATCTACCTGTCTCTGTATCCAACTAGGATCACTGAGTGTGCCACCATGCCTGTTTTTTGGTGTTGGTGCTGGGGATGTGAACTGGTATAACTTGCATATCAAGCATTTAACCAACTGAACAATTTCCAGCACTCCAGAACTGTCCATTTTTAAGAGCCCAACTTAAAAGTAAGGGCATTTCCTGATTTTCTCTTGATAATATTTTGCTTACCAAAATATTGGCATGAGATGATTTGGTTAGTAGGTTAGACACAAAACAGAAACTTATAAATCATAATGTAAATTCAACAACTCCAGACTTTCCCAGCAGAACATTGTTTGCTCTTTTTATTCTGAGTATGCCTTTCTTGTTGCATGGGTGGCCATATAATTTATTATCTGAGTCTGGGGGCTTGGTACAGGAATTAAAGTTGGGTCTGTTTGGAACCACATGCAATAGCAGACTTGACCAGGACTGTACCTGCTGAAGCAGAATGTGCCATCTTATCCAGGCTACTGAACTTACATGTAAAATTAGTATTCCAGTGTCTGCTTTCCTCTGATGCAGGTGTCTTCTGGGAGTCCAAATGCCACTTTATTTATGCTCAATAGGTTTCTATTCACTTGCTGAAATCTCCTTTTATGTGTGCTGAGTGTATGAATTTCCTAATAGTTATTATGATGTCATTTACTTCACCAAGGCATGCCCTTAGAGGATCAGTTCTATGATTCTCACCACACTTCATGGCTATGTAGCAAATAGATGGTATGTTGGAATCAAAAACGAACAAACAAACAAAAACCCTATTCATATCATATACTGAACATTTCTGAGGCCTTCAGAAGCAGCTAAAAGATTTAAAAAGGAAAATATTTAGGTCTACAGGAGACAGCACATAGTCAGTCATGGCGGGCCATTACTCTAGGCAGAAGGTAAATGTGGCCTTGTAATTCTTTTCATTTTGTCCAATGTCCTGTTGAGGCATCAGACCATGGATGCTCTGGTCACTCACTTTATGGAAGTCTTAGGAGTTTGGAACGTTGGGTATGTTGGGTATCAAATGTTTGCTTGTATTCTCTCACCTTTCTCTGATTTTATATTATCATCTGTAGCTTCAGGCAATGATACTTCCCTTCGCCTGCTTATGACTTTTTGCCAATATTACACAGCCTATCTTCAAAGGCCTAGGTCATGATTACTATCATATTGTGAACGTTTCCAATAATGAGTAGACTTAGTAGACACTCAGTACATGCTCAAAGATAAAGATGGATGATGGTCTCCAGCCTCACTGTCGAGAGGATCGCTGGGCTTGGTGATGGTTAGAGGTGCAATAAATAAAGTCATAGATGTTAGTTTTTAAAGATATCTTGATATGGATATTTTAGGAGCAACTGAGAGGGTTCACTAGAGTATGGAGGGCCAACAGGGCACTGAGCAGAGGGTACCACTGACAATATCAACACCTACTCTCTAGTTATTCCAGAAACCAAATACAGCCCCACACAAATTTCAGAGACCCAAACAGTTTTTATTATGTCATCAAATCTACTAGTGGAGTTCTAATGCTCTTTATAAAGTGAAGACTTTTGCAATGTTTTGCTTCTGTTGAGTCAGACTTTTTTTTTGCCCCTTCTTTAACCAAGAACACTGAAGAAGCAAATAAGTCCTTAAAGGGAAAAGATAAGGTAGCTCAGGGTTCTAATTCTCAATTTAGAAACTAAGAGACACCTCAAGTCTTTAGAGTTCAAGTTACAGCTATGCTGATTATCTTTCTTCTGTTTAGAGTTCAGTTGTATCACACTTGGTTTATAGTATGAGAATTTTCTAAATTGGGGTTTAAAACACCCAAAGATGGTTTTCTCTGTGTAGAATGTTATGAAGCTTCAGGGACATTTTTTTTTTTTCTACTAGAAAGTGGTTAGCTATAATTTCCTTGGATCCAAATTCTAGTATTTGGCTGAATTGTTGAGAAAAGTGAGAACTGTATTCTACAGTATATTAGACACTTAATAAAACACAGATGATGGGGAATCCTTTCTGTTCCCCAGATGAGTGCTGGAGATAGTGCGTGACAGCAAATTAAAATATGGGGAAATGGGGCTGGAGAGATGGCTCAGCGGTTAAGAGCACCGTCTGCTCTTCCAGAGGACCCGGGTTCGATTCCCAGCACCCACATGGCAGCTAACAACTGTCTGTAGTTCCACTTCCAGGCAAACACCAAGGCAAATAAATAAATAAAGTTTTAAAAAAAAATATGGGGGAATATATTTCAACATGATTCTTTTAGAGTATAGTTTAGCTATGTGTCTATAAAAGTTGATCTTAGAATTTTGGGGTGTGTAAGGATTGACACTGGAAAATAAATGCTTATATTCCTGTGTATTTTCAGATGAACAGTGGTCATACCAATGCTTGAACATCAGGAAGGAACCAAACAATGGGCAGAAGAGTGATTTTTGGACTGTTGAAGCTATAGAAGAAATATTTTGCACCTTTAAAAGGCAGGCTCTAATTGATAAAGTATTAGACTATTGGATATTTGGATAAAATTGGGTTGAAAAACAAACCATAGTGAATGTGGCTCTGACATAAAAAAAAAAAAAGGGCACAATGTTTGTTTCTGTATTTCTGGTCTGAAAGTTCAGTCCCTTTATGTCCAAGCAGAAAATTTAGATCCTATGGAAAGGAAGAAAGACAAGTACTTTCTCCTTTGTAAGATCTGTCATCATTAATACGTCACTGTGGCAGGTAACTTTGGACTTGGAATGGGCAAAATTCAAATTGGACACAATCTGTGAAAACTGAGGAAGATGACCTATTTCCTAAAGTGTTTAATCGAATCTGCTTTGATTTGATTTACTACTCAAGAAGTATCAGACAAATGTGAAATCGATAGAAAAGTACAATGTCAAGGTGGGCAATGGGCATTTAAATCAGATATTTCCACTTCCTACTGTAGATAAGAGTAAGAACTCATAAATTATTTATGCTTTCATAAAAATATATACTTTGTTGTTACTGACTGCAGTTTAGTAAGAATACAAAACCATATATATTATTAAAATATGGGCATGTTTATGACAATATGAAAGAACAAATCAGAATACATCTCATATATAAATGAACTAAACTTGTGTTGAACATGGGAAGCATGTTTGAACCTGACAAGATTCACAGAAGCCATGTTTATGCTGGGCACTCCAGCTACTGGCACAGTTAAGTCTGTCACTTTTGATGAGGCAGGTGACTGTGCTGTGTGGCTCTCTTTCCTGAAGAGATCTTCTCAAAGCAGATCCGGGTATAAGGCTCTTTTTATCCATTTCTCCTACCCCGTTTCTTTCCCAGGTGTCAGACCTCATTAGAATGTTTTCCTCATTTCATCAATGTCTTGTCAATCTCTTGCCTGTCTCCTTCCATATTGGCACCTGCTTCTTGCTGTGTGCTGGCTTTTGATGAACTGGTGAACTGGTAGGTGCTATTAGTACAAGTGCATGAGATTTATATATATATTTGAAAAGTGGGTTTAGAGGTTGGAAATCAATATGAGACGTCTTATAATACTGCATGATAAGATCAAGTGTATTTATGTAAGTAATAGAGTCCCAGACAAAACCCAGCCATCTATTCCTTATACAAGACCCCCCCAGTGGGGTTAACAGAAAGGAAACAATGAAAGCGATGGCTCAGTGATAATCAGCACACACAAGAGAACAGAACAGTTAATTCGAGAACAAGATTGAAAGGTAATAATTTTACAAGACACTGATAAGGAGTTTCAAAAGAATATTAGAGATTTCATTAGAAGCTAATATAGAATGGAAACAATCTGAAATTCAAGAGTCAATTCTGTGAAGTTTAGAGTGTTTGAAGCCAGTTGCTAAATTTCAATCGCCTTCCTGAGTATGTTTTACTCCTCTTGAATGGAATAACAGTTCCAGGGAGATGCAGAAAAACAGGGTCATCTTGCTAAAACCAGTCAGGCACACCAAGAAAGAGGCTTTGACTCTCATAGGTGAGGGTTATGTGTCTGATATAGAGAAGCTTTGTAGTAAATCCACATTTATTCAGAGATTTCAGGTGCTTGGATGTTTAAAAGGGATTTTTCTTAATCATGTCCTAGAAATATGACCTTTTGTCTGCAGATGACTTGTAGCAACCTTTGATTTGTTGATTTACTTTTCTCTATATGTATATATGGGCATCTGAATGTGGCTGGTGCTCCTCAAATGCCAGAAGTGGCCTTAGATCCCCAGAGCTTAAAGTTACAGGCTGATGTGTGTACTGGGAACCAAACCCAGCACTTCTGTACGAGTAGTACATTCTCTTTACTGTGGAGCCATCTCTCCTGCCCCTGTACTAACTCTTTATGACTCAGACATTGACAGTTGTATTTTCATCTCATTGAAATGTGTGACTCTGTATCCTTTTAGGAATGTGCATGGTTTATATAGATAAAACTACTGTGTGATGATGCGTTGTTTGTAAATCATGCCTCCTGAACTCCATGGGGGCATTTAACTGGACTCAGTTACCTTCTTCCAGACTGTATTACCTGAGCTGCTTCCTCCTCATCTCTCTTTTGTCTGCAGTTGGTAGCAGAGGACTTTAGGGTCATCAGGATCCTAGGGGAAGCACTAGAAGGCAAGCTGCCCCATCAGTAATGACTCTTCATTTTGGAGAGGAAAGTTTCTGTTGGGCTAAGCTACAGATTCTCAGCAGCCATTTCTTTCCATGGCATTGGTTATCCTAAGGGAGTACTATGGCATTTGCTTAATCTTTCTATTATGCTGATGAAGGAATAAACCATAATCATGACTGATTCCCAGGGTTTGCTCTCTGTAAGACTATGATGAAATTTCATTGTCTTGTAAATGAAATCAAACTCATTAGAGACTAATTGTGTTGAATATAATTCTCACTATAGAATAATGGATCTGATCACAGATTTGATAATTCTGAAGTGTGTTTTACTGAAGTTTATCATAGAAGATTAAAAACTTTACGAGTATAGATTCTTTTTCCTTGGTGTGTGTGTGTGTGTGTGTGTGTGTGCAAGAAACATATTTTAATAGGCAATTTTAGGTCACTTATCACTAAATTGTCTAAGAAAATAAAGAAATTCTGTTATTGGCACAGGGAACTTTTTTCAAGTTTGTTAATTTTATATAAGCAGACATGTATTACATGAACTAAATCTTGCTTTCTATCAAAAGCTTAGATGGTATAGACAATTCTTTTTTTCTGGCTTCTCAGATATGGTCCAAACATTTATTAGGCCAAGGAAGTAATTTTGAGTTTTTTCTTTCCCCCAAGAAAAACATTAGGACACAAAATATGCATTCCTAGCTGTCCTCTGCCAGGAATGCCTTGTGCTTCCTTCAGAGTTGGCCCACATCTTGATAAGTACCACACAAAGCCCCAGACTGAGAGCTTTGATGCTGAAGAACTGGAGCACTATATAACTCATGGAGATCTACCCTGTTTTTCTTGGTGGGAGTTCCTTGAGTTTCCAATGCAGTTTTTTGTTTGTTTGTTTTTGTTTGTTCGTTTGTTGTAGATCAGTTGTCTAAAGTTCCCCTTTACTGAATAAATTCCACACAGAGACACATCTAGCTGTTAGCGTCATCCCTCTATTGTGGTTTTGAAGTTCCATTGACACCTGCATGCTTAGGTAAAGATTAAGCATGCTTATGTATGTCTGTGTGTGGTTCCATGCTTGAGTGGGCTTGTACAACATTCTAGAAACTGACAAGAAGTGGGTCTATAGTGGGTTGACAAATAAGTGATAACTTTACCATGCTCCTTCTTAGAATGTTTGACCATGACAGGAAAACAACTAACCTCACAATGCTCATGTTATTGGTGTTATTAATGCCCAAACATGAGATCCTGCTGTTTGAAGCTTGCTGATTATACAAGAGCTACTGAAGAAAGTCAAAGCCATCTCCCCTTCTGCCCTGACATTATCATCAAAACCAGGCACTCATGCTTTTAAAAATAACTCCTTTGGGTTGAAAGGGACAAAAGAGGAGGTGGGGGGGATAAGAACATAGAGTAAATTTCAGTGCTTTTCCTGCCAATATACACAGACCCACATCCAGAGCACATCTCATTTACATGCCTGTTTATTTTGTTTGCATGGCTGTCTGAAATTTGGGACCTTTTCTTTCTAAATTGAGACAAAGAAAAGTTAAGATAAAGTGAACTTTGGTTTTGTTTAGTTGTGTCTGTCCCCAAAAGGACAAGATCTTCCTGTCACCGCCTGGACAGATGTTCCCATCACTGAGGGACAGTGTGGATTTGAAGATATACCAATGATAGGAGGGAAGGCAGGGGGCAAATTCTTTCATATATAAATTTCAAATGTATAAACATAGTTCTAAGAGTTAGTAGTTTTACTTCAGGAAGATTCAAAGTAGATAAAATAAGAAAAGATTTTCAGACATTTCACAGAATGGAGACTGAATTTATAGAAATTTTGGAGTAAATAGTATCATATGTAAATAACAGCACTGGTAAATTTTTTAATAGTGTTGGTATTGTTAATAAGCATTTACTCTGGATCAGGCACTGAGCTTAGCATTTTATAAATATTAACACATCTAATCTTAACAGCATTATTAGGAAGTATTTTTCCATTTTCAGAGGAAGAAACTGATGTTCAGAAGACTCAAAACTCTGTTCTAAGGGTACAAGTTATCACTCAGACAGCATTGCTCTTAAATCCTGTAGTATTCCACAGTGACTCTCTCTCTCTCTCTCTCTCTCTCTCTCTCTCTCTCTCTCTCTCTCTCTCTCTCTCTCATATCCTTTTCTCATGAAACTCCTTCTGTTTGAACAAGGTACCACTTTCTCTTGGGGATCTACAATTCGTCCTTGACCAAATGCTGCTTTGAGATTTCCTTCCTCACTAACATTGAGCTCTGTCCCCCTGTAGGCAGCTACTCAATTCCCAGACTTGATTCCTTATGAAGTTGAGACTCAGAGATAAGATATAAACCTCCAAAGATGTGAGAAGTTTTTCTTGGAGGAAGGTTCATACTCTTTCTTTTGAAAGTTTCAAACCGAAGTGTGATTCCTTCAAAATTTGTCCTGGAGAACCAATGAGTTTATTTGACAGTATAAAGAAATGAGGAGCTGCTAGTAGGCCATTGGGTGATCCCAAAGCAGTTGCACTGGAAGGTTATCACCCAGTAGAGATGCTGTGCCCTATTTCATGGCCATTGTGATGGCCATTCTTGGTTGTCAACTTGACTACATCTGCAATCAACTATAACCCAAGCTGCTGGGCACATCTGTGAGGGATTTTTTTCTTAATTAAACCATTTTAAGTGGGAAGACCCACTTTAATCCAGATCTTTTGGCATGGGAAGATCCACCTTTAATTTGGGCTGCACCTTCTGCTGGCCGCCTATGTAAATGACATGGAAGAAGAAAGCTTACTTTCTTTACTGCTTGCTCTCACTCACTCTGCAAAGTCCATTCCTACAGTGGCATTAAAGCCTATTAGACTCTGGTATATACCAAAGCCCATCTGAGGTACCCAGCCTTAAAGACTGAACAACTATGGATTCTTAGATTTCCTGTTGGTAACAGTCATTGCTGAACTAGCTACAATGCAAATTTCAAGCCAGTCTAATAAATTCTCTTTAAATATATTCATTCTATAACTTCTGTTATAGAATATACTAATATATCCACCTAGGTGGAGCCCCCCCTCCCCAGCTTATACACTCTAGTCCCTCCCATAGACCTCCAAGGCCATATGCAATTGAGGCAACACCAAATACAAATGGTTAGAAGGTGAGGCTGGAATATTAGGTGAGGGTCTCAGGACCCTCAACCCCTTCTCTAAAGGAATACCAACAGTCCACCTATCATGATGAACTGTGGTAACAAGCACAGCTTATCTGATGGAGATGGCAACAATCTTTGCTAAGAGAAAAGGCTGCACATCATTGTTATTATATTGTTAATAATCTTCCATACCAGGAAACCAGTTCTCTGTCTTGAATAGTGTTTGCCTATCAGGGCAGCTAATCTCCTTCTGGCTTCCTGATGGCAAAGATCTGCATTCAGGCACCATCGTGTCTTTGAGAACTCATCAGGGGATGACCACCTTTCTCAACAGCTCCCTTCCTTTGTTAAATAAAGATGGGATTTCTGGATGAAAGTGGAACAGGCCTCCTGGGGAGCATCACTTCCCTGGGTGTAGAAAATACTCCAGCAGATGTTGGACAAGCTTCCAGAAGGATAAACCATCTAATGATAAATCTCTGCAAATTCAGCTCAGGCCACAAAGCTGAACAGAGCTTTGAGAATGGGCTGTAGACTGCATGCATAACCAACAACCTGTGCTGGCAAGGGATCTTTCTGGCCTAATTGTGCTGAAATGTAAACTTAGCTGCAAAGTGGATGTTGAACGCTTTGGGCTTCTTGGACACATTCCATCTATGCATGCTGTCAAATAGGAATGTGTCAAAATTGATATTAGTTTGTTGTACAATCAACAGTTCTGCAAGGGCTTCTAAACAAACATATCCCTGATTGTCTGGGTCCATAGGTCCCATGTTCACATCTTGCACATACATGTCCTCAGATCAATTCAAGGTCCTCCTTGACATTTTATTGCTATCAATGTATTTTGGTCTCCATTGTCTGAGCCCTCATGACTGTAGCAATGCTGATCTACTCAGTATCACACTTTCCAACTTCCTCCTTTGGCTTCCAGAATCCTACTTTAACTCCAAGCCCTCTGGATTTCCTAAGTCACCCATACTTCATGCCATCTCTCTTCCCAATTCTATTTTTTTAAAGAATATTTTCATTTATTCTTTGAAAGATGCACAATGCATAAAATGTATCTTAATCATATTCACCCTCACTCTCTTTGTCTCTATGCTCTTTCTCCCCAAAACACATTTCTCTCCCAACTCACATCTACGTTAACAAATTATTGTTGTTTTTATTTTTGGCTAATTCTTAACTGCCCAATTAGTATTTTCCATACAATCATGGCTTTAGGGTAATTGTCTGGGACATTTCTGAGCATCCATCAAATGGCAATAGTGCCTCAGCTAGGGGTAGATCCCTGGGATGCTCTCCCTCTGCAATTTTAAGTGGCTTAGTCCTGCACTGAAAAGCACATTTTTTTTTTGGGTGTATATTTATGTGTGCAGTAGTCATATTGTATCCACTGGGCATCATATCACACCACTACACACAATTCCTTCTTTCTGTCTTTTCTGCTTTATCTTCCATGGTATTCTCTGAACCTTCTACAACTCATCCATTATACTTCCTCTGAGGATCAGCTTCACTTGAGTACACTATCCCACTTGATTGGTTGAGCTTACTGTGGGGACCATAAGCATAAATATTTAGTTGCTCAAGGAAAGACACTTCAGAGAAGGTGAAAGTGTTAATAGTTGTACAATACCAATAATCTAAGATAATCAAAGGAAAACTGATCTATCTTGGCAATATTTTTCAAATTTTCTGTTGAATTGCAACCTTCCTTTACTGTTTATACATTTAGGAATAGGAGAATCTTTTCATATTTTGCATTCTGATTATTTACAAATTATTTTAATTATTTTCTTTATCTCTTATTTTCAAATTTTCTTTATTTCAAAGTCTAATACATAATTTTTTTTAACGATGTTGAGGAGATGGGTCAATTGATAAATTGCTTGCCTTGTAAACACAAAGATCTAAATTCAATCACCAGTAGGCATAGTGGTATGTGTTTGGCATTCTAATGGATAATAGAGACAGAAAGATCCCTGGAGCCAGCCAGTCCAGACTACTTGGTGAATTCAGACCAGAGAGAGACAGAGAGACAGACAGAGAGAGAGAGAGAGGGAGAGAGAGAGAGAGAGAGAGAGAGAGAGAGAGAGAGAGAGAGAGAGAGATCATATCTAAAAAAATAAAAGTATGGGTGGCAACTGAGAAGTCATACCACAGACTGGCCTCTGACCTCCAAATGCACATGTACACACATGTTCTTGTGTAAACTCTCACATATATCCAGTAACAGTTTTGTAAAAAAAACTTATACATATAAAAACATACAAATGTATATATTTATAAGCAAATTCATGAATAATAAAGATTTATTTGGTAAAGATAAATAAAAGTAAAATATAAAAATATATGTATATGTCTACATTTTGTCAGGTAATGGGTAAGCTAGTTGTCACTAATGGGTATACTGATCTATACAATGCTCATAGGTGGGGATGATAAAAGGGATAGCAATTATATGAAGAGCTAAGATTCTGTCCCTTACAGTTAGCTGTTAAGCTATGAGTGTCATGGTTAATTTTATGAGTAAACTTAGATGGGCCATGTTATATCTTGATGGCTGGATCAACACAGTTCCTGGGTGCATTCTGAAAGATATTAGCATTTGAACACAGTGGGTGGCCCTCATTAATGTGGGTAAACTCCCTCTAATCATTTGAGGACCAAAATGGAGCAATGAGGTAGAGGAAGGAAAGATTTGATCTCTGCTTAAGTATTCTATAATTAAGTATTTGCTCCTGGTTTTTAACTCTTAGCTTATAGTTACCATCTATACCATCATCTTTCTGGTACTCAAGTCTTTAAGCCACAATAGTAGCTGTCCTTCATTTCTGTCTTTTGAAGGTAAAGCTTTGGTACTTCTCATTCTTCATAACTGAGTAAGACAGTATTTTACAGTACATCTTACTAAGCAGAAAAAGATTCAGATAGTTATATGATAATTAAACAGATGATAGATGGGGTAGATATTATATACATGTAATGAAGGATGAATAGACATATGGGCAGGCAGATAGACAGATGACATAATGTACACACACATGGGTAGATGAATAGACAGATAGGTAGACTGATGAACACATGAATACATAGAGATATAAATACATGGGTGATAGATGGTTAGATGGATAAAGATGGATATGTGCTATGTGCCTGGATAGTTATCTGGATAGATAGTTGGATCAATAGATGATAGATAAATAAATAAATGGACAGTTGACAGTTTCTAGGTGGTTTAGTTTCTTTAGCATTTTTGATGTACTCCATCTGCTTCAGGCCATGCTGTCTCACTTTTTCCAGATGCCTACATACTGCTTCCAGAAATAGTCTTAACATTTCAAGTTTTTGATTTGTCCTTTGAACTTGTCAGGGGCCCCAGTAGCCAACACACGTCATTATTTATGTGAGTTACAATTATTCCAAATAAGGAGAAACCTGAGCAAAAGACACAAACAAGAAACAAGTCCAAATTTCTCATTTTGGTAATGTTGAAAGAGACATGGAGTAGGTGGGGGTGCGGGTGAGATGGAGGACTTCAACAAAATCAAAAAGAGTCTTTCTGGCTAAAGTTGGTGACTAGGACCAAGGCTTTAAAGTTTGTTTTTCAGATTTGAATAAATACACATGCAACATTGAACACTTAGCTTCATCATTGTGCCCTTGAGTCCTGCTTCCTGCTCCCAGCTAAGAGAGCTGTGGTGACCCCTGAGACAAGTCGTCTACACAGAGCTGGCATTTCTTCCCTTCTCTTCCCCAAGGTAAGATAAGCACATATAGAAATTTTTAACCTCTCTTTTTAAAAAATATTTTAATACAATAAATTCCGACCACTGATTTTCATCCCTCATCTCCTCCCAGATTCACAGCTCTACCACCATCCATCCATCTCTATGCCTTCTTCCTCTCTCTTTGTAAGACAAAGAAGCTAATAAGAACAAACAAACAAAGAAACTAGAATAGAACAAAATAATCAGAAAAAAGTGTCAGAGAGAGAGAGCACATAACTCAAAATCAGAACAATAATATATAAGCAAAAGTCCAGTAAGATAAAATATGCCCAAGCAAAGCATTATCACACACACACACACACACACACACACACACACACACACACACACACACACTTACCTCAAAAATACCATTTAGTTGATGTTGTATTGACCATCTACTGTTGGGCATTTCGCCTTAAGTGTGGTTTATATACCCAGTGAGACTCCATTGGAGGAAACTATATGTTTCTTTGTGAGTGGTTGTGAATTGAAGATGGTTAAGGGTGGGGGTTTATGCCCATTTCCCCTCATAGTTCTGGGACTCCATCTAGCAGGTCCTGTGCATGCCACCACATTTCTCTGAGTATGTTGGTTGCACTGTACTTAGAAGGCTTTGTTCCTTTGGATCCTCCATGCCTATTTGCTTACACTCTTTCTGTCTCCTTACATACAACTCCCCGAACCTTGAGGGCATGAGTTTGGTGAAGATATCCCGTTTAGGACTGAATGATCTAAGGTCTCTCAGTCTCTGCACATCATCCAGCTGTGCACATGGACACTTGAACTCTCAGTAACAAGACTTCTTCTGTAGCTTCTAAGTGGAGCTGTGGTCCCATTGTCCCATAGTTCTTTCCAGTTTGTGATGAATAGCCTCTGTGCTCTGATATTGAGACAAAATACACACTTGAACCATCTCTAGCTCCCTTCCTTATGCTATGGCCATTTGCACTCTTTGCATCAGATCGAGCATTTTGGTTTCCAACCCTCTCAATACATCATTTCTTTTCACTGTAGGATGTGATAACCTGATTGGTAGAAATCATGACTATCTTGTGCCAAGAACAACCAAACTTGGTTTAAATTATTGGCCTGATATTGTCCAGGGCAAGCTAAGTTTTAGTTCTAGACAGGTCATGGGAAAGGTTGGTGTTTGGATGGCTGATGGACTGATACCACAGTGTCCCCTAAGTAAGGTTGCCTGTGGAGGCAACAGTGATGAGGCAGTGTTAGTCATTTGATATTAGTGTTTGATACAGGCTCCCCAGTCCCTTCCCAGTGTGTGAGTACTCACCAATTTCTGTGGAAAAGGAGAAATGGATTGAAAATTAATTCTTAAAGAAAAAAAACCCACAACATTGTGAAATTATTTATTTCTCAAGGGTGGGAGCCAAGGTTAGAGCTCAAGTTCCTCCTTAAAGAGTTCCCTGTAAGAACTGTTTTTAAAGTACAGTTGGTGACAGCCACCAATTCTGAACTGAAACTTCATTTTAAACTACAAGTACCCATGCAGTGGAGTTCAGTTTTCTGTTTTCCAGAACAATCTTCATCTTGTCATATTAATTTTTTTTTTGCTAGTCAGACATTGGATCATATATTATAAGTGGTATTTTTCAAATTATTTTTTTCTAGGGTAAAAAAGTGTAGAATTATAACATGATTAGATTAAGGTACCTTAAAGAAATTTTAGCATGCTCCAGTGGTACTTATAAACCTTAAAGAATTTTTTTTTAAAAAATGAGTATTTTGTTTGATGGCCTGATTCTATAGATGTCTCTTCATATTTCTGCATAAAGCTATACAATTGTTTATATTAAGCTTTCCAAAAGTTATTTGTAGTATCTCTAGCTCCTAAAAGTTTAACGTATCTCGGATAATATAGATAACTTTTAAGTTTGAAAAAAGTCAACACTTAAGTCTCACTAAAGTGTGTTAGTGTTCACATCATGCAACTAATAAAACACAAGAGAAACCAGCAAATACAACAAAAAGGAGAAATTAAACTCACCTTATGTTAGAAATTCTTTGGAGAGCTATAGATAGAGGGATGAATAATATGGAGTTCCTGTTCAGAATGGCTACTCTTGGCGGCCAACTTGATGTGATCTGGACTGACTAAGAGGTCATTTCCCAGAAGGAAAAACTGAAGGGAGAAGCCCTTCACAGAGTGGATAACATTTTTGGCAGAGATAAGGAAAGCCTATTTACCAGATACCTTAGCTACTTATCAACAAGTGACAAGTTTGCCTGACAGAACAACAGAAGGAGGAACGATTCGTTTTTGGGTCACAACAGGATTTTAATAGTTTATCAAAGTGACAAGAGAAAATCCACCCAAGATAGCAGTTTTTAGGTGACAGATTCACACATGGAATAGAGCAGGAAGCAGAAAGCATGAGAGGGTGTCTCTTAGTTCCTTTTCCATTGCGGTAACACAAAACCATGACCAAGATAACTCAGAAAGAAATAATTCAATCTGAGTTATGGTTTCAGAGGGTTAGAGTCCATGATGGTGTAGCTAAGGCATGGAGGCGGAAACAGCTGAGAGCACACAATCTTGATGCACAAGCAGAAGGCAGGAATTGCACTCTAGCTATGGCATGAGTGTTAGAAACCTCAAAGCGTGCCCCTCATGATATACCTCCTCCTATAACATGAGGTTTCTGGCCTTGTCTAGCCAGAGGTTCAGATCTACAGACCTTGGCCTATATTTCTGGTACATTGCTAGCTAGCTCTTTTATCTTAATTCAACCTATTTCTATTATTTTGTCTTGCCACATGGCCCCGTGGCTCACCTATTTCATTACATGTTGATTCTTCGGTGGTTGGATCAATTTCTGTCCTAACTCTGCCCTCCTCCTACCTATGCTCTGATTTCCCCTGCCTACTACTTTTACAGTGCCTAGTATGGCCAAAAGAGTCCTTTATTCATAGCATATCGGCATCCCACATCATCTTCCAGCAAGGCCGCACCTCCTAATCCTTCCAGCAACTTGAGGCTAAGCATTCAAACCTACAAGACCTGGGTGGTTGTTAGCCTTCAAACCACCCTAGATGGGAAACAGTGTTGAGAGTGAACCTGGCCACAGAGATGTACTTTCACGATCTAGGCCTCTCCTTCAGACGCCTCCACAGCTTAATGACCCTAAGCTGGGAACTTTTAAATCTAAACATTTCAGATTCAAGCCAACACCCAGGAGATACCACATGACGTAGAGGATTTTAAACTTTGAAAGACGCTGGCAGGTCAGATATTATGGGGATGTGAAAAGAAACCTGACCTTGGGAGCACTTGCATGAAGATCTTGACCCTGGCTTCAGTAAGAAACTTACTGTCTAGGAAAGTCATTTACCTTCCTTGCTTCTAGCGTGAAAACACCAGGATATATTGAGGATGTTTACTCATATGGCTAGATAATAAGTTTGAAGAAAAAAAAGAAGCAGCCCTATGTATCTTCCAAACTAGAACTATGTTCAATTTCTGTTCCCATGGGAGTTATTTCACCTTATAAACGAAACTGAATTTATATGGTGTAGTCAAGCAGAAGCCTTGACATATAGGCTGCCCGTCTACAAATATCCTCAGCAAACTAACAAGAATGAAGAATGGGAAATTACATTCTCCAAAATAAGAGAACGAATAATGGCCTGAGAGGAAAGACAGGACTTTTTTTTCTTTCTTTCAGAATAGACTTGAAAGCCTTCCTAATCTCCCAGAGCATCTGGCCTGTATTCAGTCTCCCCAGAGAGGCAGGGAAAGGCTCCTCTGAGAGTCTCACAGGGAGGCATGTGGGCTCTTGGACTGTGGAGAGCTGGGAGGGGTGTAAGGAGGTCCTAACTATTATCTCCTGGATGAAGCAAGGAACAATGAGCTTTAACTGGCATCTCAAGCCATGAGCTCTAATTACCTGGCTGTGGCTATCCAGATGGCTATGCTTTACCCTGATGCCTTTTACAGAGCTAGTATCTACTGAGCACCTACTGTATGTCTAATATCATTTTATTAATAATGCATACATGTTTGCTACTCAGACTCACTCTGAAAAAGAAAGAAGCCAATACACGTGGCTTCAGTTCTTTTGTTTACTCAATATAGCAGTCCGAGTGATGGATGTTATGTACCTATGTGTGTATGTGTGTGTTTGCATTTATTTTTAGCAAATGAGAGCTCATTAAAACCTCAAAGTGGCTTCCACAAAAAAGTACTGCTTTTTGTGCTACAATAATCTGCCTTGATTTATAAAAAAATGAGAAACTTGAAGCTTAGAAGAATAAAAAAAGCTGCCCTGTGGAAGAGACTGAGTTAACCTCTAGGCACTGACTTCCTCCATTCCAAGGGGCAGACCTTGGAATGTCAGCACAAAGAACATAAGAGGGTATAGTCAACTAGTTTCCCAGGGAGTGGGCATTGCTTATGATCTACTGGGAAATTTACCTTAATAAAAAACAATGTCCATTTGCATCTGAATGGTTGAGGTGGTTGAGACCCAGCCTGTAAAAACTCACACGTGGCCAGTGGACGGGCACCCATTTTTCTTTCTTTCTTCGGTTACGGCTTTGAATTGGCTCCAGCTGTTCTTTGATGCAGTGGCCAGAAGACCCCAATATCCTGCTCTTTGTTTTTCTGGAAGTTATTGATTATTGTTGGTCATGAAAGGCTAGGCTGGAGCTCCTTGAAGAACTAAAAGTTTGTCAATGGGTGTTGGGAGCAGGGTGGGCACACTATGGAGGTAATGGTGTTTGGGGGTAAAAACTCTGTTTCAGGGATTTCAGGTTGACTAGCTCCATGTATGGACCTAATGGGAAAATAGCCTATAAATAGACATTTTCAAAGACACCAGCTGGATTCTTCTCAATTTTACATAGAGTAGATGTTAGTGTCATAGTTTTAGTTATCCGCTCTCGTGATTTATCTGTCAGAACTGTGCTAATCTGTAAACTCTTTCATTAGCAGCAATGCCGTGTCTGACGTTTGCTAAGCAGCTTCTGTGGAGTAGGTTCTTGGGCTAAAACATTGGCATTTTCGCTGTTGGGTGAGGCGAATGCTAATATAGTCTCCATTCTTGCAAATTGGTCCTTAGCTTAATGAACTTTCTCAATGTACCTTCACTAACTGGTGACAAAAGTGATTAGATTAGGCATATCACAGATCTCAGAGGACAATTGCAACAGGGCTAGAAGCAAAAGAGAAGAAAAACGAAGTTTCCTTGAGGTATTTCCAACCTCTTGGCACCAGCCAGCCTTATCCACTGGCTCCATGTGCCTTCCCTGCATGGCTCTGCTTTCGCTAGCATTGTTCCCAGATGCGGAAGAACATGTAGGTTGGAACCTAGTTGGTAATGGGATTCTCCTATTTTCTATCAGAGAACAACACCCATCCGTATTTCTATAAATCAGCTTGCTTAGAATAAGAAACTCTTTTTTTTTTTTTCATTCAAAATGGATTTTATCTTAGAGTCAGGGGGAGCATGGGGCTTTTGGTGAGTCGCTCCACTTTTCAGGGGAGAGAAGCCCTAACTCCCAGTGGAGCAAAGAGCCTCAGCCCACTGGCGCCCAAGGAGCTAACACAATGGGCAGATGTCCGAACCCTACTGGCCACGGCCCAGAAGCAAACAATAGAACCCTGGCCAACTTCTACTACAGAGAGTTTCTGAAGCTATGGTATTGCGGTGGCCAGCCAAAAACGCATTACGAGACCGCAGATATCCACAATAGTCTCACTTCATAAAGAAAGGGCAGACTGGGGAGGGGGAGTAACGTGAGCTACGTTCTCTGGTGGAGTTTAAGGAAAAGTGTGCAGAAATTTTGCCTCTCTGCCCTTTCGAATGATGGATTGCTTCAGTTTTATGAAACACTGGAGCTAAGTCCTTGAGGGTTGGGACTGCATGAATATTAATTGGTCCAAATAGGAAGAGTGAAACTTTACTTATTACTAGTCTGGGACAGTCGTCACTACCAGCCCTTTAAATGATCTGCATTTTAAAACAGCATTTTTTACAGTGACAGGGGAGTCAAAAGTTGGACTTGGGAAGGAGATTTTGGTCAAGCTTTCTTCAGTAACCATTATTTGTCCCTTAAAAAATGGCATCGTGTTCTAAGACTGTAATGGCGTGGGGTTATCTAAACAGATCCTGTTTCATAGCCCGCAAATGGAGGCAGATAACAGAACTCAGGAGAAGTCCGTTTTTACAGTTCCTAGAATTTTGTGGATTTGTGTATTTACTTTACACGTGTTATCTTTCCTGCTGATAAATAAAGCAGGCATTGTATTTCCTCTTTTACAGGCCAGATCATTGATGGAAAATCGTGCCAGCCAAAGGAAGTGCTCTGGGAAAGGATGGCAGAATTAGGGTTCCAAGTAGCTTTCCTGCATCCAGCTTCTATTCAGGTCCTATTCAGTTCTCATAACCCCCTTCCACTCCCTGCCTCTTTCCTTTTACTGAGGCCATCAGTTCTGGATATGACATTGTCTCCATAAACGGCATAGCACAGCTTGGATAAAAACACATTAATGCGATTCTCCTGGGGATCCGGCATCAGTTGCTTTTTTTTTTTTTTTTTTTTTTTTTTTTTTTTTTTTTTTTTTTTTTTTTTTTTTTTTTTTTTTTTTTTGATATATAAAGTATTGGGTACAAAGCAGTTTTTTTTCTCTCTCTCTCTTTTTTTTTTTTTCGAGAAATAATTTACCTTTAACTTCAACAAAGAGTAGAGATTCTCTCCCAGTACAAATTTACAGTAAATTCTCTCCAATCAGTTTGTATCTAGCCATCATACTGAAGACACAAAAATTATAAAAAGCAAATTCATTTGACTGGGGAGGTTTAAAAATGATGCAAAAAACTTTGTTAAGTCTATTACAGGAGTCTTTCTGAAAGTTGCTGAATATCTGTACACAGTTCCTGTTCTGAAAACTAGGAAGATTTCTTGCTAAATTAGAGATTAAACAAGAACCCCCCTGCTTCCCTGCACTTCAATTCCAGCTGATTGAGGCTAAATTCTAGCCCTGGTAGATTTGGATGGGTTCTACTTTGGTCAAAAAGCCCCAGTTGTTCCCTGCTGGAAATCTCTCAGGGGAGAGTAGATTGCAAATCTTTCCAAAATGTCTCAGCCCAAATATATTTGGCTCCACATCAGAACATTTGCAATATTTGATGTCTATTAGAAATTACCTAGCAGACTTCAGACTCTCAAGATCAAGCTGGACACCAGTAGGCAACAAAGTCAGACTCACAGAGTCACCATATAACTTAAGCAAGCATTGAGATCTGCCTTGAAGTTCATGTGCAATTTCATGTTTAGGTTCTGGCAATAACTGAGGTCTTTGAGATACTGGTGTGGAGAAAGAGGAGGAAGAAGATGAGGAGGAGGAAATGCTACTTTTTTTTAACCACCACTTCCATGTAACTACTGTGTTTCTTGGTCTCAAAGCACAGAGGTTTTGAACAGGGTAGAGCAAAATGGAATGAAAGTCCTTTAAAAACAAGGTGAAAATTTTCAGAGCTGCATTAGCCCTGTGGAGCTAGTATCATGGTAAGAAAATTATGATTTCAATTTCTCTAAGAAAATGGCTGTTTTGAAAGTAGAGAAAATGGCATTGATGTACTCACAAAGCAGGAAAATAGGTCAGATAAGATGTCAATATAAACTGGAACTCTGAATGGAGAAGGTGGGACCAATTTGAAGGGTTCCTTCTGACTGAAGAGCAGCCAGGACCCTCACAGAGTCTGATCAGCAATTTTGTTTCTTGGTGGCTAGTTGGTTTCCTTGAAGGATGCTCTCAGATAGACAAGTTACCTGTTCTGCCTTGTCCCTTATAAGCGCTGAGCCTTTGATGACCTTGCTGTCTGTTCCTAGGTGTCCGGTGCTCGCAGGAACTGTTTCAGGAGTCACATGTGCTATATCCATTCAACAGAGCAGGAAGTGTCTGGAGAAGGCACACATCTGGCTTGAACATCCTGCACTTCTACAGCATTGTGACCTTGGGATAAATCATTTAACTCCTGCGAGCCTCAGTTTCTTCTAAGTAAATGGTTATGCTAATCTCTTTTTCAGAGTGTCCTTGTGACAGTAAAAGATATAGTATATATGTGATCATCCACTGCAAACTCTGCTGTAAGTGTGTGCTTGGGAAGAGTTTCTTAAATCTATAAGGAAATGCAGATCTCACCTTCTCTCTCATTTCTTCCACAGTCACACATTATTTTTAAGACTAGATGAATTGCACATCTCTGTGCAATCCTATTTTGTGAATAAGCACTAGACTCTTGCTTTATGTGTAAAACAAACTTCCTTTGCAAAAAATATTTAATATAAATACACATATATATTTAAAAATTAATTAACAGAGCCTCTCTCTCTCTCTCTCTCTCTCTCTCTCTCTCTCTCTCTCTCTCTCTCTCTGTGTGTCTGTGTGTGTGTGTGCCCGTATGCGTGTGGTCAGAAGATAACCTTGGGCATCACCTTGTTTGTTCTTTGCTACCCATAAGCTTCTAGGGATTCTCTTTTCTCTGCCTTCCATTTTAGAACAGAAGCACTGGAAGCATATATGTGATGCAGTCAACCACTCCAGTTCCACATGGAATCTAGACTCAGGTCTTCATGCTTATAGAGTAAATACCAAGCCATCTCCTCAGCCCAGTTATTGAAGTCTTTGAATGCATAGAAATTACAAAATGATGGCCAGTGTTCACAGGGTCTTTTCGTCGCTGTATATGATCCACTGAGCTGTAGGCACCCTGGGGGTATTACACAGAATTTCATTAAAAATGACAGCGATTCACTTCTCTTATAACTCTCCTGATTCCAGCCTGACAGAAAAAAAAAATGTGTCTGAATGATGTATGAGTTCTACTGTCCACAGGATCCTGGTGTGTTTGATTTTAATTTTAGAATATTTGTGTTTTTATAAGTCACAAGTCAATAAGCTAATTTGTCAATAGGATTATAATTTTAAACTCCTTTAAAATAGGGTGGGGTGTTTATTTGTATTTTACAACTAGCAAGAAAAAAGGAAAAGTTCCTGAATTACACTCCACTTTTGTTGTTCACATTTGTTGTAAAGTGAGTAAGCGATCATCATGGCAGAAACTCCATGGCCATGGCATAAGAAGTAGGTTGTTTCTTTCTGTCATCATTAGATATTCTGAAAAGCAATTCTAGTCATGTTACCCAATGGCTAGAAGACAAAGTAAGGTAGAGGTTTCTTGGATCTGTTGCTATTGGAAGCTGGCAGCGTCTTTCTCTAGGTGGCTCTATTGATTATCATGTATGAAATGAAATGAATCCCTAATTCTCTTAGGGATCAGCAGCAACCACAGCAGCATCTATTAGTGAGCGCAGAATGGTGTGTAAGTGGGAGCCTGAGTCTGCATCTGTGCAGAATGCTCTTAAATAAGCAGTCGCAATGTTAAGCAAAACAAACCAGGTTTGGAAAGAAAGATACTACATTTTGTCTTATACGTAGAACCTAGGTTTAATTTTTTTATACATGTATATGCATGTGTCTGTGTGTGTGTGTGTGTGTGTGTGTGTGATGAGTCTAGAAAAGGGATCATGAGAGTAGAGGGAGAGGTCTTAAGGAAGGCATAGAAGAAAAGAAGGTAATGGGATCCATGTGATCAAATAGTAGAATGGGGGATTAGATGGGGAATGAAGGAAACCAGTACAGGGGGGGAGTTAGAGGCAGAGAGGAGGGCAGTGGGGGAGGGGATGAATGAGAACAAAGTATAATGACACATTGTGTGAACATGAACGGGTGAAAAATTACTAGCCCCCAAATTAATTTTAAAATGTCTTGTTGAACAATTGTTTTTTTAAAAAGTAACTAATTCAGAAGCAATGAATAGCCCTCCTTTGCCCTCATTTTCCCTAACCCTCCTCCTGCTTTTTTGCCTCTTCATTTACATATCCAATAAGGACCTTAACTATTAATTATGCATCAGCTATTGTAAAGGTTGGTAGACAAAAGCATGCAGTTGTATGCTGTCCTTGCTTCCAGACTGATCTATAGAACTGGAGGTGGAGGTGGAAGAGCAGGAAGCAGAGAGTGAGGCCGTGCAGAATTAGGCAAGTCTTTTGAACACAGAGGAGTGATGCTTGTATGAAGGATTACACTGGGCGATTACAGGATGCAGAAGGCTGAGCTGGGGAATAGCATGCTTCTTATGAAGGAGCATTTGAGGGGAGAGTAGAGAAAGGGCAAGGATTGTCATTTTGGACGGGCTTTGGTGGGATGGAATCATTGAGGAAGACAGACCAGCAGAAGGAGGCAAATGAGGAAGGAGAGAGCAGGGAGGCTAGAAGAGACATGTAACATCTGTGAGACTTTTCCTCTAGATGTATGCGTGGTGGTCTGTGTATGTATTTACACCAGCATATGTAGGTGTGTGCATTTATGCACACACAGACAGAAGAAAGACGTTGAATGTCTTATATTTGCTGTTCCCCATCTTATCCCTCTGAGTCCTTGGGCTTCACTGTTCTCTAGCTCCTAATGCTGAGGTTACAGGCACGTGCAACTTTTATGTGGATGTTGGAGACTCGAGCTCAGGGTCATCTGCAATCTCATCTGTTGAGTCATTGTCCCAGCTCTGGCTGTGAGTTTTTCTCATAATTGAGTGAGAAGTAATCAGAGAAGTTTAAATGAGTGATGGATTTAATAATAGATATGGGGTGGGTAGAGAGGCTATACCAGAAACTTCTGTCTTCTGGTTATTTTACTTAAAGTAAAACTCATTAAAATTATATCCAGTATTTCTTTCTAAAGACAGAATTTTTTGATTTCCCTTTACTGTTTCTTTCTCTTTCTCCTTTCCTTGAATAACCCCCTTTCCATAATTCCCCCATCTTACCCTCTTTTTATGTTCTGTTCTCTTTGGTTCATAGTACTTAGATTAGCTTCAACCATGAACATTCCGACCCCAGAATGTTCTCCACAAGTAAAATATTCCTTTAGTGTTCTACAGATGCAATTGAGATGGACTAGGACTCAGTTGCCCAACAACCTTTCTTGAGACCTTGCAAAGACAGCTTTGAGAACATATGTCTCACAAAGACAGTCTTGATCTGTCACCCCATTGGTCCATTCTGGTTGTAGAAGACTGGACACCACTCTTCTGAGACAATTATTTTTCTTCTTTTGTAAGGATTCCAACAGACAACTCTGCCGTGCTACTGCCGATCAGTGTATTGATTATCATTACAACATCCTCTGCTGGCTTCTGCATCCCTTGCTACACGGGCCTTATATCAGCAGAGTTGGCCAAAGTTAGAATGTTTAGAACATGCACCTGCACTGAATGTGTATAGACTTCCTTTTTCTTGTCACTTCTCCTGTTAGAGTGCTGTGTATCTGCTGCTTCACAGCATTTGCAACATAATAGGCAGGATACACAATTCAGATATGACATAAGGCTAGAGAAAGCTGTGCTGTGTTATAAGCAGATACAAAAAGTGCTTGGTTATCCACCTGGAACCAATCTCCTTCTAATCCTGGGGGGGACACCTAATCAATATCAGCATTTTGTGAGGACAAGTTATGTGTCAGGCATCTGTATGTGCTGTATACAACATGGGTTGATGTCATTAAGTGAAGCATGTCGTCTTAATCTTGTCATTATGCAGATGGTAGAACTGAGTCAAATATAAGCGTTTATATCACATGCATCAGGAAGCCAGAGGTCAATACTGAACATCTTCCTGAATCACTCTGTACCTTATTTTTTGAGACAGGACCTCTCACTGAACTCGGAACTCACCAGTTCATTTGGTAGGAGAGCTCCAGGGAACTTTCCGTCTCTGTTTCCCTAAAAATGGGCATTAGGATTACAAGGCTGCATCACTATGCATGGTTTTTTATATGGGTTTTGGTTTCCAAAACAGGTCCCTAGTATGACAAAAACCATTAACAACTATGTTGTCTCCCTAGATGTACAAGAGTATCTCCCAAATGAGACAAGATATTATAGATGAGATTACGTGGAAACAATCATTTAAATTATTTGTAATCCATTAGCATTTTCTTAAATGTCCTGACTATTTGCAAGATTTGGACACAGACATTTTAAGAAAATGGAACTGGAAGTCACAATAGGGATTGCTTGTTCATTTTAATATGTCCCAAATGTGAATCGATACCTCAGCAAGTCTCTGATTCATTGCATACCATGCAATGACCCGGGGGCCTTTCAGCACTCCAGCTTCCATCCAGCTTGCTTGCCTTGGCCTGGGAGAGAAAACCACAGCTCACTGCTTCTCCTCAACACACTCAGCAAGACAGCAAAAGGAGGCTGGGCGAGAGAAAACATTCCCGACAGCATGGCTTCCATTTAGAAAGCCAGCCTGAGCAGTGAGGAGTAACGTGTCGTGACTTCTGACACTGTTAGCGTTGGTGCCTCTACTTTTCTTTCCATTTCTCACCTTTAGTCAAACAGGAAAGGAATGAGGAGAAAAGGGAAGCTTGGCAGGAAATCCACCTCGGAGAAGGAAAGTCATATTTGAATAAAGGTGCCCCATTGAGGAGTCTTTTAGCATTTGCTTTGGGAACTGGCTGTAACTTTATTAATTGGCCAACAGAAACTGGCAGTTTGGATTGGAGAGTGGACTGGCTATGCCAGGTTTGCAGGATGAATGTGAGAGAGGACAGTTGAATGACACAAAATCACCACATGCAGCTAGTGGGTTAGGGGTGAGGGGGTAAATGGAGAGGAATGTTATTGCCTAGAGAGGTCAGAGGTTCAGGAAGGGGCTTCTAAAAGTCCCTAGAGCCTGGAGCCATACTCAGCCATCCATATATTTTCTGATTAGGGAACTTATCCTAGGACACAAAATTTATCCATATATTGTAAAGTACCATATAAAAACTTTGCATGTTGAAAGATGTGTGCATGAGAGCATACATATGTACATGGGTGCACATGAATATACAGACATGCATATGTGGAAAACACAGGTTAATATAGTGTCGCTTCCTCAACATCTCTTTCTTTCTCTCCACCTTATCTTTCAAGATGTGATTTCCCACTGAACCTAGAGCATATTGATTTTGCTAAACTGTCTGGCCAGCCAGTTCCTAAGATCTACCGTCTCTGACTCCTACCTCACCTCCCCACCCTCCCACCCCCCCCTCCGCCGCCAGGATCCACCCATCTATGACTGATCAATGTAGGGTTAGAGAATCACCACTCTGCCAGGCTTTGGTGTCAGTGCTGGGGATCCCACCTGGTGCTTCAGCTTGGGCGGCAATCACAATCACTTTTCTCACAAAATATTCTCCCCAACCCTACCCTGGAGTCTCCTTCTGACCTGGAGCTCACCAAGTAGCCTAACTTAGCTGATTAGCAAGCCCAGGGATCTGCCTGTCTGTTTCCCTATTGCCAGGAGTATGAATTCATGCTTCCATACTACAAGTTTTGACATAGATCTTGAAGATTGAGCTCATGTCCTATGTTTATAAGGCAAGCACATTACTTAATGATGGAGACATTTAGAAGAATCTTCCACTTGTGTATGTCTGAGAAGTCCTCTACCACTGGCAAGGAAAGGAGCCTTGATTCCTTCTAAGCAAATTGAGCAATGCAGAGAAAGGAGTGGAAAGAATGTAAGAGCTGGAGAATGGGGAAGGGGGTGTGAAATGCTGTCTTCCGGTCACACCACTGTGGATGCCTGCATGAAGTCACTATTGTTCCAAGTGCCTCAAAAAACCTGCATAAGACCAAGTCAGCAGAGCAGTCAGTATCCTAGCAGATGGTATCAACCAGGCACAGGAGAGAGAGAGAGAGAGAGAGAGAGAGAAAGGTGATAGTGTGGAAGGGGTGTAGTAGTGTTGGGGGTGTCCCAGGGCAGTGGGAGGGGGGAAGCTGGGTATGATCAAGATGCATCATATGACATTTTCAAATAATAAATAAAAATAATTATATGAACTAAGGATGTTTTAGTTATACTGTGGTTATAGTTTTATCTAAAAATCAAAATAAGGTAGTTTTGAGCTGGAGTAGTGACTTACCAGTATAAACCCATGTGTTCATGTGTGTGTGTGTGTGTGTGTGTGTGTGTGTGTGTGTGTCTGTACGCCCTGGCATGAGCATGCTCGCAGTAGTACTGGGCAGCAGAGATGGACTTGGGAAGAGAATTAGTAAGAAAGCCTTAGTGAAAGCTGGCAGGGGGAGAGAACCCAGCTTTGTAACGTTATTTTAAAACAAGTCAATTCAGGAAACCATCTGTACAAATTTACTCGAGTGATGAAAAGAAGACAGCAAACACACAGGGTGCATTTCCTGGGCTGGAAAGGGAACCTAGAGATGGGGAAAATGCAGCTGGGTCACGTGGGTCACTACCATCCATGGGAGGAAGCCCAGGGCCCTGACTGCTTAGATGTGTCTAGGAATGACAGAGAGAAGTAAGTCTTTAAGCTATATATATAGAAAACTCTCCATGCATTTTCTCGAGTTTTAGGGCTCCCAACTTGAGCATCTCTTCCCGAGTTTCATTCTGTGACTCACATCCCTGACTCATCCCTTTAGCTCTTGCAAGCAGAGGGTCTGGCTGGCAGGTCTCCTTACTGCTCAGCCATGGTGATGAGTGTGTCTGTCTCTAACCCTGCTAGTCTTATTATTTCAAATTGGTGCTTTGTCTGATGGGTGCTTTGCTTCCAAATCAGTTCCTTCTTCTTGGTGGTGTCACAATAACATGGAGAAAAGCAACATCTGCTGCCATTTATCGAGTTTTAAATATGTACCAGGTGCTGCAGGAGGAGCTCAAAATTTGGCAGCCAGCACCTCAGACTCTGTCAGATGGCTGATTCCAATCTTGTTTCCAGACTTACTGGTTATGGGGCCCAAGGGCAGAAGATCTAGACTTCAGTTTTTCCAACTGTAAAATGGACATGTTACTTCCTCATCCTTAAATTATGTGTATTTGTACATGTATGCGTGTGTGTGTGTGTGTGTGTGTGTGTGTGTGTGTGTGTGTGTGTATCCTTATGGGCATGCAAAGGTCAGAGGTCAAGTCAAGTATCTTCCTCATCCATTTTGCCTCATTAAGAGAAGATCTCTTATTGAACCTGGATCCTAGATTGGATAGACTGGTTGGCTAGTGAGTTTCAGGAATTCTCCTGTCTCTCTGCTCAGGAAATGTTTGCTGAGCACAGTGTCTTGAGTCTTCTCACATCATTCAGAGATCACATTAATCCCTCATGGATATGCCACAGGTATCTAAGAAATTTCTTATCAGCATTTTCTATTCCAAGTGGTCCAATTGGCAATAACAAGTCAACAGTATACTACCTGACTGTTTTAGTTAGGGTTTCTATTGCTGTAGAAAGACACCATGATCATAACAACTCTTATAAAGAAAACATTTAATTCAGAGGTTTAGTTCATTATTGTTATGGTAGGACATGGAGGTATGCAGGCAGACATGGTGCTGACAAGGTAGTTGAGAATACTTACATTTTGATAAGAAAGCAACAAGAAATGAATTAAAATACTGGACATGGCTTAAGCATCTATGAGACCTCAAAGCACTCGGCCTCTACAGTGACACATTGCCTCCAATAGGCCATACCTGCAACAAAGTCACACTTTCCTGTAGTGTTGTTCCCCTTGGGGGCATTTTATTTCAAACCAACAAACTAGGGATTGTAATTTCTAAGGCATGAGTTTTCAAATAATTATTTTTCTTCAGCTTCTAAAAAAAAAAAAAAAAAAAGGAACTCTGAGGCCATCTAACCAATGTCAATGTATATGTGAGGAGATAATTAGTTAATCTGATAATGTTTACCAGTGTATTTTCCTAGCGTATGACCCCTGAACCTTTTAGTTATTTGGCCCTGGAGTCTTCAAGCAGTCTACTTGTAATCATTTTCAAAAATGTCCTTGTTCTCTTAATTGAGAATGTGTTATTGAAGGTGGAATATGTATGTGTCTTTAAATGATAAACTAAGCATTCAGTCAGGAAAGATTATTAATATGTGTAAACCAATCAGAAGAGAACCTCATATTCTGCTTCCATACAGTACTGTGTTCAGATTATTCCACTTCAGGACTGATATTCATGAAGTCTTATATAGGTTTTTTGTTTTTTGATATGATTTCTCTGTAAATCAAGGCTGGCCTCGAACTCATATCTGCCTGACTCTGCCTCCTGAGTACTGAGGCTAAAGGTGTGTGCCACCACCACCAGACTCCAAAGTCATCTTTATTTTTAGTTACTAGCAATAGTATTTTGCATATACATAGTATGGTGGTTTGAAAGAAAATGACCCCCAAAGGGAGCAGCACTATTAGGAGGTGTGGCCTTGTTGGAGGAAGTATATCATTTTGGAGGCAGACTTGAGGTGTCATATACTGTCAAGCCACACTCAATATCTCAGAGCGCTTCCTGCTGCCTGCTAGTCAAGACGTAGGAATCTCAGTGGGCATCATGCCTGCCTGCTTGCCACCATATTGCACCATGATGATAATGCACTAAACGTCTGAAAATGTAAATCACCCCAATTAACTATTTTTCTTAATAAGTGTAGCTGTGGTTATAGTATCTCTTCACAGTAATAGACATTCTAAGACACATACATATATATGGATAAACACACACAGAGAAAATTTATTTTTTTGTTCATATGTGTGTACCATGATATGTACAGATGTCAGGGACAACATTTAGGAGTTGATTCTTTCCTTTTGTCATTTTGGATTTTTTTTTTTTTGAAAAACAAAAAGGCAACAAGTACCTTTACCATCAGAGTCATCCCCTTGGCCTCCCAAAATAATATATTTTGATTAGAACTTTTTTTACATTCCATGGTTTTCTAAAAACAAAATAAAACAAAACACAAAACAACAACAACACCCTGTTACTGTGCTTGCCTGCACAAAGCCTTACAGCACATCACCTCACACCCTCCTACAGAACAGTTGTCCCTCTGCTCTCCTTGAGTCTCTGCCTCATTCCACCCTCCGATGACCCACATGGTGCCTGTTGTTGACCTCACTGTAAATCCTCCTCAGCAGGGCTGCTGGGTGTCTCTCAATTATCCCTTCGTTCATGCTCCTTTTCTCCTCAGGAAACTCGCAGGGGTGAGCATTGGAGTTAGAGTGGTATTTCCAGAAGTAACTTCTTTCTCTCTTTCCACATATGCTGACATGTATCAGAATTCAGAATTCTGTTTATTTTTCTCTCTTTTTTTTATTAGAAGCACACAGTCACTTGTGGGGGGCCTCACACAGCTCATGTTCATGGGTTTAGTGATGTCCTGGTAATGATAAAAGTCATTGTGTGCAATTTTTTTTTGAAAGATTCAGAAGGTGGGATGAGAGTTTGAGACAGGGAGATGGACTGGAGATTATTAGGTGGTTTCATCGTGCTCTCTTCTGGAAAACTTACAGGTCTGTGTGAGAGCAGACTAACCTAAACATTTTAAGCTGTCAGTCACAGGGCGTTTGTTGACCTAAGATGGGCAGATAGAAAGAATTATTAGAGAAGAAGCCGTACTCCGATCTCAGTTATCTTGGCATTCATTTCAGGATTTTGTTTTCTAACCTGACTAAATAACCCTGAGAAAATAAATGCACGGCAGGGCATATGTATATTTAATATTCTCTAATTTGTTTACAGCAGAAACCACTGGCTCCTCCGACAGCTGTTGTCTGTGTTCTGTCTCATTGCTTGTTTACACCTATCTTTTTTCTTCCATAGTCTGATGTCTTTGTGTGGCTATTGCTTTGTAAAGAAAAGCAGAAGGTGGTGGATTAGAGAATATCAAACTCCTAGTTTCTGGAGAGGTCTTGGTTTCTGGAATAATCCCTGATGTGTTGCTGCCCCATTTCCAAAAGTTTTCTGGTTGTGTTTGGCAGGCCAGGAGCATCATTTGGTATTGTCAAAAGAGTCCAGAAGCTTCCTAACTTTAAGACGGGAAAGTGTCATTCTGTCTTTCTCCTCACTGATTAGATCTTGCATGCTAGCTCAGCACTGTTAGGTTCACCAAAGAAAAGGGTCTATACATACCAATTAGACTGTTGGTCTTAAACTGAGAAACAGCAAAAAAAATATTAACAACATCAAAAACATAATAACAAAGAGAACAGCTCCTCCTGCTACCTTATATTATTTTCCTATTTCTGTGGATGAAAACCAAACAAACACGACCAAGGGAATTGTAGAAGGAAGCATGGCCTTGTAGTTCCAGAGGGATGAGAATCCATCATGGCAAGGAGACACAGCAACAATCATCCATGAATGAATGATCAGGAAGCAGAGGGAATCACATCTTGAATCCCAAGCCCAGAACAGACAGAAGGATCTTGAAATGGCTAGAGTCATTAATTCTTAAAGCTAGTCCCCAGTGACATACTTCCTGAAATAAGGCCACACCTTCAGAACAATCCCCAACAGTACCATCAACTGGAAACCAAGTATTCAAATGATAAAGACCATGAGGGACATTTCTCAATTCCTCATTCAGGCCCCCACACCCCTTGATTGTGTGTGTATGAGTTTGTGTGTGTGTTCCTGTGTCTGTAGATATGTATGCACAAGTGAGTGGAGGCCAGAGAACAAACTCAGCTGTTGTTACACAGGCATCACTTGCTTTGATTGTGAGGCATAGTCTCGCACTGGCCTAGACTCACTACACGGGCAGATCTGAATGGCCAGTGAACCCAGGAACCTTTTGAGTCTGCCTCCCTTTTACTGGGGTTATAAGCACAAGTAACCACACCAAGGTTTTCTTACACAGGTCTATGGGTTCTGGTAACTGAGGCTCCTATGCTGCAGATACTTAGCTCTGTACTTCCCGAGGGGTGATTTAGGGCACCTTTGGAGGAAGTGTGTCACTCTGCTCTGTCTATGCCTAAACTGTTGTGACCAAGCCATAGTACACAAGGGATCTGGCAGTCCTCGTGACATATGAGTGAACTGTGACAGATGCTAGACTTTAAGTTAGAATGGTAATGTCTTATCTTCATGTTACTTTCCCAGAATAATGGCCTCATTTCTCTGAACAGTGAAGTGGTTAGACTGGATGGTCAATGTTTTGATTAATGGCTCACACTGGGAACTGTGCATAAGAGAGCCTTTACCATCTTATGCCATAAAGGATGTGCTTTCTCAGAATGCCATACCCAGGAAGAGAAAGCTTGATGCAACAATAGCCTGGGATTTGGTTTAAGACATTCAATTTAAAAGATGTGGCTTGCAACACTCGCCTGGATGGGGATTTGATTTCCAGGTAAGCCATTTAGCTGGAGAGTTAAGAAAAGATGTCTTAACTCATTTTTGACTCCTTTGCTGGTTGTCAAAGGGCAAAGAGCCAGCAATTTATATGTATATATGTGTACCTGTTTTCTCAACCATGTCTCCAGCAAAAATGTTTTGAAGATTAGGAGATGTCTCAGTTAATTTTTAGTGTTGCTGTGATAAAATGACTTGAGAAAGAAACTTAATGTCAGAAGGGCTTATCCTAGCTCTTGGTTGAAGGGGACAGCATGTCATGCTGATGATGCTTGAGGCAGTTAGTACTCATGTTACATCCACAGCTGAAAAGCAGAAGGTGATGAATGAATACTGATGCTCAGTTCCCCTTTTCTGCTTAAACAGTTCAGCATCCCTGGAGGCACTTGTGCCACCCACAGTGGGCAGCTTTATACTCCTCCATTGAAGTGACCAAGACAATCCTCTACAGCCATGCCTAGAAGTCCAACTCTCAAAAGATGACTGTAGATTTTGTCAAGTTGATAACTGACACAGACTATCATAGGAGAGTAAGGGCATTACAACAGACCCTGGCTTATCTATCATAAATAATATTGGCTTTTATTTTCTGATTCTGAAATATTTTTTCTTGTGTGTGTGTGTGTGTGTGTGTGTGTGTGTGTGTGTGTGTGCATGTGCTTAGGCGTAAGTTTGTGTGCCTACATGTGTTGCAGAAGGTTTCCTGGGCCCATTTGGGCCCGGAGGCTCGGACCTAGCCTGCTGCGGCTTTTGTCCCCCAAAGAAATGAATCAGACACTTATATTAACTTCATACTGTTTGGCCTATCTCTCAAGCACATTACTAGCTAGCTCTTTCATCTTAATTCAACCCATTTCTATTAATCTACTAATCTACCTGCCACGTGTCCCAGCCTGTGGCTCACCTGTATTTCTTACATGTCTCTTCTTCGGAGTTGGATGGCAACTGCGCAATTCCACTCTCCTTCTACCTGTCTCTCCTTTGATTCTTCACCCACTTGTTAGGCTGCACTTAGGCCAACACAGCTCCTTTATTTACAAGACACAGAGAACATTTCACCACATACATGTGCCCTTCCTTGCAGAAGTTCATGCATATATAGGCAAAAGATCAGCCTTGGATGTCAATCATTCCTCAGGACCTGTCCGTCGTGTTTGGAGACAGAGTCTCCTATTGGTCTTGAGCTTGATGTTTATAGACTAGGCTGAATGTCCAGCAGTCCCCAGGGACTCACCTGTCTGGACCTCTCCAATGCAGGAATTACTTCTTCAAACTATCATTGCTGGATTTGCTTTTTTGTTTGTTTGATTAGTTTTGTTGTTGCTTTGTTTTCAGGTGCATTCTGGGGAAGAAACCCAGGACTTCATGCTTTACATGGCAAGCACTCCTAGCTACCTGTAGCCCAAATATGGTGATATATTGTGTATCAAATAAAGGTTGTCTGGAGATCAGAGAGACAGAGGAACAAGCCACAGCCTCTTCTCACCTAGCCAACTCCTCAGCCTAAAGGGGAAGATCCTTTCTCTAAGAATCCTCAGACTGAACAGGAGAAGCAAAGAGAACTATAAGGGGAGAACCCTTGTCTCCTCTCTTCTTATATTCCTTTCTCTGCCCAGCTATCTCACTTCCTGTCTTAAATTTCTTAGTGCTGGGATTAAAGGCCTCTGTGTTTCCCAAGTACTGGCAGCAGAGGCATAAGATGCCAAGTGCTTGGATTAAAGGTGTGTGCCACCAATTTCTGGCTCTGTTTTTTTTTTTTTTTTCCCCCCCTGGGTTGGATCAATCTCACGTAGCCCAGTGTAGCCTTGATCTCACAGAGATCCATACAGATCCCTGCCTTTGCACATCCTCCTTCCTCCACCAAGTGCAAGGATTAAAGTCGTGTGTCACCACTCTCTAACCTCTATGGCTAACTCTGGCTGGTTTTCCCCTCTGTTCTTCAGGCAACACTTATTAGATTACAAAGAATATATCACCACACCCAATGTCTTTTTTTTTTTTTTTAAAAAAAACTTTCTTTCTTTCTTTCTTTCTTTCTTTATTTATTTGCCTTGGTGTTTGCCTGGAACTGGAATTACAGACAGTTGTTAGCTGCCATGTGGGTGCTGGGAATCGAACCCGGGTCCTCTGGAAGAGCAGACGGTGCTCTTAACCGCTGAGCCATCTCTCCAGCCCCCACACCCAATGTCTTAATATTGGCAAAAGCTTACAAGAATGAGTAGGTATGATTGAACTCTGTGGAGAATGAATACTTTAGAGCGATTGTGTGACTTTGGTGCAGAGAAACAGAAAGAAAGCAGCCATGGTTTCCAGCTAAAAGCACCCGGAGGTTGGGGAGAGATATGTAAAGAACACAGTAATAGCAGAAACATTCCCAGTGTGTCACATGGCAAATGTTATATGGTCTGATGCATCAGCCATGACTGTACAGCCATGTGATATTCATACAGTTTCTAAATATTAACAAGTGCCAGAGAAATATTGTGCAAGTACAGTATGTTAAATAGCTCTCTAGTCAGCAATATCTGAAGGTGGGATTATCAGAGCCCTTCCTTAGAGCTTAAGGAAAATGTGTCTCCTTGTTATCTGTACCTGCCAGTAGGCATGACCTAGAGTCATCTGTAGAGGGTGTATCAACTGAGAAATTACCCAGGTCAGACAGGGGATGGGCATGTCTGTGGGAACCATATTAGTGCTAAGGGATGTGAGAGGCCCCACCCACTCAGCAGATAGTCCTTGGCTGTAATAAAAAAGTTAGTTAGTTAAGTGTGGCTCTGCAAATGAGTCAGAAAACAGTGTTCCTCCATGATTTCTGCCCTGAGTTTCTGCTTAAATTCCTTCCCTGACTTCCCTTAAAGTATTTCTCTATTCACTCGTGTGTGTGTGTGTGTGTGTGTGTGTGTGTGTGTGTGTGTGTGTGTGTATGTGTGTGTAGAGGGACAGAGAGGGAGAGAGAGAGGAGAGAGTAGATGTTCAGAGTCTCTTTGATTACTTTCTAGCTTTTTTATAATCTGTTTCATATTATTGAGTATTTCATATCTGCACATAACGTGTGTTTGATCAAATCCATCTCCTATTCCTTTCCATCCAATTCTTTCCCTGTCTACCCAGTACTTTCTTCCCTCAACTTCCTTTTCAGGGGTGACTTTCCCATAATTGTTCATATAACACTCAGATTTCACTGATATCTCCTTTCTTTACGCTGGATTCTCTCTTAGGAGTCACCTGCACTGTGGGCTGATGCATGCAGCTGAGCTACCAAGTCCCATCCACTCTGTTTCATTTCGGGTGTCTACTTACTGTGGCTTTTACAGTATTTCTAGACCTTCCTCCATGATGACCCCTGAGCTTGGAGGGGAGGAATGTGCTATAGACAAACCCTTTAGAGCTGGGGATTTAGTTTCTTCTTTTATGTACATCAAAACAGTTGTGAGTCTCCACATTAATCAACATCTGCTGCAAAAAAAATTCTCTCTGATGAGGACTGAGTTTAGAACTTAGAGAGCAATTTATTACTGTGTCCATAGCAGAGGAAGAGAGCTAGATTCTCTCCTAGGGCCTATGACAAAGCCAACCTCAGGTCTTAGATGGGGACCCAGGTAGCTATATTTTTGGAAAAGTTTGATAATTCTAGTACATTTCTTAGATATGGAGAATTTTTCAAGGGTCCATACTCAAAGTATAGAAACTTTCACTGGGCATGGGACTCATGTTTCCTGTGACATTGTACCTACATATCCCAATGAAGTGAGCCATCTATACCAATGTCTTCTTACAAGCAGGTGAGCCTTAGAAAGACACCAGTCATTATATTTTCCTTATAACTTAGGAGAGAACTAAAGCATCCCAAATTGAGAGCATTTCTGCTTTTCTTAGTCTATGCTATGAGGGATTTTTAATAGGCCATCTTGGCACATATGCATTATATAAGGAAGGAATATGTGTGTATGCATGTGTGTGTACATAAATGTAGTTGTATTACATATGTATGTGTAGTGTGTGCATGTACAAATGTAGATGCATATGCCTGTGCCTGTGCAGAAGGAGGAGAAAGTCCATCAGGACTCCTGCTCTTATCACTTTGTTGCCCAGTCTCTCACTGAGCATGGAGCTATCTGGTAGCTAGCAAGCCCTGGTGGTCCTGCTTCCACTGAGGATGCGGGTTCATGTGAGCCTATGCCTACCTTTCTACTTTGCTCTGGAATCTGAACTCAGGTCTTGATGCTTGTGAAGAAAGTATTCTTACCCCCTGTTCCACCTCCCCAGCCACAAGTCTCAGCTTTTAGATAACTCCATGGGTATGGCTGCTGCTGAGTCCTCTGCAAGAAGCTGCCCACTCCTTCCTTCCTGGCAGGGAGACTCCCAACCCTCCCCTCCCACCTGGAAGTGATTGTGTGTTATTCATGAACCTCCCTCTCCTCCAATCACTGCCTTAATATTTGTTTTGGTCTTCTTGCCCATATTATTCTAAATGTCTCCTACACTCTGGGCCAAATCCTTACAATAATTTCAGCAAGAGAAAAGATGTACAAAAGGAGGAAAATAAAACCCACAGAACTACCTTAAATTCCGAAGCAATCAGAAACTACCCACTTTCCATATGGGTAGCCATAAACTCCAGGAGCCACAATTATCCCGCAGACCCCTACGTCATTTGCTGGACCACAGTATTTTTCTTTCTTGCCAAACCTTTTATAAAGAGAAATTTTCTGTTGCTTAAAACTTTTTTTGTTTTTAAATCTAAAGTCTCTAAAAAAAACACTGTATTTTCAGTATTGCTAATTCCACCATGTCATACCTTCCTTGTGACCCCCCCCCCAACTGAAGACAATGTCAGTTTACATTTAATTCCACCCAAATTGGAAAATGATGCTAACTGTAATGGGGGCAGATGATGGTTCCCACGTGGAAAGACAGAAGCCCCGAGAAATGAGCTTGCAAATTCTCAGTTTTTCTTGCTTCTGTCCTCAGTTGCCAGATTGGCCCAAGTCCTTTTGCTTCTGGCCTGAGAGCTTCAGCCCTGGGTTTGGAAAGAACCTTCTTTTAATTCCCCCAAGTTGAGCAGCTCAAACATGTCTCCTGGACAAGA
Source organism: Sigmodon hispidus (assembly GCA_004025045.1). Taxonomy (NCBI): domain Eukaryota; kingdom Metazoa; phylum Chordata; class Mammalia; order Rodentia; family Cricetidae; genus Sigmodon; species Sigmodon hispidus. Next base: position 6,449 of record PVIH01001712.1, on the reverse strand, counting down.
TGGGATTAACTGATCTGGACATTACCCCCATTTCTATCTCTTAATTAATAAGATATTTTGAAAAAGCCGATACGGGTTACTAAAAGTGAGGCATTTCTTCTGATTTATTTATGCTTGGGGAAAGCTTTAAAGGCTCCATGAAAGGTGAGTCTGATTGTTTTAACAGGACAGAGTGTTTCACAGCCTGTCAGAGTGGCATTTCCCCTTATCTGATGGGCAGTCAGAATAAAAGGAGGAAGCAAAGCAAAATCCACACCCTAAAGTTGGAAGCAATAAACCCAGATTAATGAAAACTCAACAAACCAATAGAAACCTATTTTTGAAGTCTGGTGTCTAGTTTCCTTTCTGTGACTATCGCTGAATAGCAGCGATCTCAGTGTTTGCTTAAAGACCAGAGATCTTAGTGAATGAAGTGGTCCTGAGGACAGGAGTTTAGATCCCTAGAACATCTCATTCTCAGTCTCGCATGGAGGAGGTAGAGACAAGGGGAGCAAGATAGACAGCTAGACTAGCAGAGTAGGTGAACTCTGGCTTCATGTGAAGACCCTGCCCAAATCAACCTCTGTCTTCATGTGCATGCACACAGAGGCAAGCACAGAACCATACACATGTGTTACTACATATGTCAACACATATGCACATATACATTATATACCCTGGGAAGTCTAAGACCATGGTATTGGTTTGTGGTATGACTGGTCAAAGGCATCACATAGAGACCCAGAGTACATCTTAATTCAGGCTTTCCTTCCTCTTCTTTATATAGAGGGATTTTTTTTCCCAAGGAGATACCACCTTTATGCCTTTATTGAATGACAATAACACCAAACACCATCACTACATCTATGTAGGGACAAAGTTTTACTTAAGTTTGGGAGGGAACGCTCAAGCTTTGACATCTGGCAGAGATACATTGCAAATTTCAGCTGAACAGGATGTTGGAGGTAAGGGTCAACACATCTCTGTAGTTTCCCTGGGAGGGGAGGAATCATGTGGTCAGAGCTTTCATGAAGGATGCAGAAAACAATGCTACATAGTCTTGACAACCTGGACCTTTACCTCAGTCCTTGTGGTAAAGAATCAAAGGTCACTAAGGACTAAGAGTCAAGGTGGGAAGGGAGTGAGGAAGAAGGCCCAGACTACCCCAGTTGACTTCTGTTTCTTGTACTTGTTTTTTTGCCAGCACACAGGCACAGAGAACCCTTCAGTACCTAAAAGTAGGCAAATCCTTTCCTTTCTTAGTGGAGAAGTGATGGCCATCTGTGAGTAGGTGCATGCTTAAGGACAATTGCAGTTAGTCGTATGTGGTGTGTGTGTGTGTGTGTGTGTGTGTACAAATGTATATGTGTATGTGTGTATGTTTTCAGGTGTACAACCATCTATATGTGTGGCATGTGAAGGCCAGAGGTCTACCGCTGGTAACAGTCTTCAGGTATTCTTTATTTTTTTCCCTTTGAGACAGATGTTTTGGCAACTTAGAACTCACCATTTGCTAAAATAGGCTGACTGTCCAGCAAGCTGCACAGATTTGCCTGTCTCTGTTTCCCTGGAGCTAAGATTACAAGTTTGTGTGTGTGTGTGTGTGTGTGTGTGTGTTCTGGAGTTTTAACATAGATCTTTTCTGACTGAGACATCACTCTATTCCAGAAGCTTAGATATCAGCTTGGCTACTTTTCATTATGAGAATCAGTCCAGGGCACCTCCAGCTTCAGGCTCTCCTAAGTCACACAGGTCATCACAGAGAAGGGCACCTGATATCTGAAGCCCTCTCAAGCTTTGTGGCCCTTCTTGTCTCAAAGATGAATGACAAAGTCCCAGTGTAAGAATGTAGTGTATTCAGGATAAGAGTAGAGCATACTCAACATGCAACATATTTTTAGTGGACATGTAATTCTGATCTCAACATATTGTCCAATAAATGCTCACTCACCTTTGCCAAGAGCTAGCTGTTGAGGGCTTTGGGGTTCCATGACTGGTATACAAACTTATTTGTCAAATTTCTAAGTGCCAGTTCAAGATACTCTGCTAAGGTTGATGGGAGAGTCTGACCTATGGTTTATTTTCTAGATTATTAAATTAGAATCCTGTCTTGCAGAAAGTGTTGTGGGTGGAAGAGAAAGTTGGCTTCACCTGCGTCAAGTGGACAGTGAAGTGATACAGGTAGAATGTCTGTCTTAGGCATTCAAGGGGCATGGGAAGGCCTTTGGGGAGGTAATTCCAGCCTAATGTGACCCTTCACACAGCAGTAGCTGGAAAACTGGAATTTCAGGCTTGGCAAATACCTTGGACATGAAGTCATAGTAAATTATCTCCAAGAAGAAATAAGGAGTGTGTAAAATCCATGTGCAACATAGTTCCTTTGAGAATTTTCTGGATGTGATCTTTTATAGGAACTGTCTGGTTAGTCAATAAATATCTATATGTTCATTGTATACATGTAGAAGATATTTAAAAATACAAAGAGTGATTCGTACTCACAGAGAATCTATAATTTACTGCCAAGGAACAAAGCATGAATAATAATAATAAAAGTCAGGTAAAATGATGCACTAGTGTAATACCCAAACTTGAGGTATTGAAACAGAATTGCCATGAATTTAAGGGTATCCTGGGTTATGCAGTGAGTTCTGGATACAGGGTGAGACTCTGTCTCAAAGAAACCAACTATCTTGGATCCTTTAAGATTTTTCGTATTAGAACTTAGTCCTATGATTTTGTCAGTAGAGGGTAATTTTGTTTCCTAGGGGGAAAAAAGGTCTGTGATTCTTTATATTGTTACTATTGGAGGAGACAAAGGGGCTGAGAGTGTCATCTAGGCAAATGTTATACCCATTACAGTCCTCACATCCTTAGTGCAGTCGTCAGAGCAAAGAATTTTTGGCACCTAATACAATTAGTACTGAGAGGTAAAAAGGACCCTGCTGTCTCCCTTCAAATATCTTCTCATGCTGCCGTCTCCCTTAAGGCCACATCTCTGGACTTTATCCTCATCCCAATGCCCCATAATTGCACAGATACAGTGTAAATAAATACACACTTATGTGTAAACACACAGAGAGTATGCGAATATATGTGTGTATATATATTTAAGAATATTTGACTTTAATTTTATTTTGGTCAGTGCTGGGAGGTGGGATTATTTCTCTTTCCTGAGGTACATCAGATTTAAACTTGGAGAAGTGAGGAGAGGAACATGAGTCTCTCAAGGATAAACCGGAACACTGAGTCAAGGCTGGTTATATTCTTTCTTTAGTCCCATTCACGACTTCTCTAGATTGTCTAGTGATTAATAAGACCCTTTCGGGTTGGAAGTGCTGTCTTAGTGGCCACGGTCCATACATGTGAGCACTGCTATCACTTATTTTCTGAAAGTGAAAACTGAACCTTATCCTGCTACTTTCACTTCTGCCAATTAAATAACAAAGACAAGCTTTCCAGGACCCACAAAGTAAGCTCTGGCTGGCCAGAAGCTTCATCTGTTCATTGTAACATAATGAAATTAGCTGTCCTATGAGGTAATGTGTGGCATCTCCTATCCTATTTTGATACTTTTATTTGCCTAAGTTGCTTTTATTCTCATAGGCTTTATTTTTAAAACACACAAACAATTATTTTATTTTTCTTTTCTAAATGGAAGCTGTGACTCATATCCAGTATGAAAATCTATACAAAAGAAGTCAGAGCAGAAAAACACATATTTAACTAAATTTAGCTTCACTAGCTTTGCTGAGTACTCTTCCTGATTGTATAAGAGATAAGTAGGCTGGGTGTGGAGGTGTACAGAGGCAGCAGTAGAGGCAGAGGTGGAGGTGTCACTGTGAGTTCAAGGCCAGCCTGCTCTACATAGTCAGTTCCAGGATAGCCACAGCTATGAAGAGAGACCCTGTCTTAAAAAGACAAATTAAAACAAAAAAGAGGTGCATGGATGGATGAGATGGCAGACCCATAGACAGAAGGACTCCTTTTCCTATTTCCCTCTCTCCCTCCCTCCCTCCCTCCCTCCCTCTCCTCTATCTCTCTTTTTTATGCGTTTACTTGCATGTGGAGGTCAGAGAACATCTTCAGGTAGCATTCATCAAAAGATATTTATTTAGATTGTGAGACAAGTTGGATTTTGAAACATGATCTCTTTCTGGGACCTGTTACTCTCCAGTTAGGCTAGACTGGCTGGCCATCAAGCCCCAGGGATCTGGTTTCTACTTTTCCAGTACTAGGATCCCAGTCATACACCTCCATGCTCTACTTCTTACATGGGCTTTGGTGACAGAGTCTCAGTCTTTGTGTCACCCCTGCAAGCGCTTATCCAACTGAGTCATCTCCCGATCCATGTTCATGGTACTTTTTAGGCTTCCAAAAGCAATGGTTGAACTTAAGAAGCACCCAAAGTCTGGGAGTAGATTTGGGGGATACCCACCATCAGGGTCACTCCTAGTACCTCTTCTATTCTCTGGAATTTTTCTCTGAATGTCTCCTTTATATCTGTCTCTAGACACCTGTCTTAGAGTCAGGACCATTACGTATTCACTCCTGTTTTACAAGGTTAGAATTCTTACTGGAATCTATCAGATCTTTCTGTAGAAGTCTTTTTGTACTCATCCATCTTCTATACTACTGACCAGGCAAACCTCACTCAGCCCCATTCTCTCTGCCTTATAGGTTGGCAAATTTGCATTGCTGTGATTATTAGATCAGTAAAAGACTAATTTCACAAGTTGGGGGCATGCTTCACTATTTAGCTTCAATTAATTTCTTCTGAGACAACTTAACATTTCTATCTCCTTATGTACTTATCATTCCTTAGTGTCTGGAGCCTTTAAACTCCTCTGTTTTAGTTCTTAATGAAATAGAGTATTGGAAACCACAGCTATCTTACTTTCACCTCATCTAGCTGTATTTCCATATTTGGGTACATGTTGTCCAAATTTTCTCAATCTTTCCTAGCTTCTAATAATCATCATTCTACTCTTATCTTTGATATCAACTGCTGTAGAATATTATTTTAAGATGTGTTACATTTTTTTTGTCCCATGGAACATTTGTTTTAATGATGTAAAGATATGTTGTGTTCTTTTATATTGCTTTTGTTTGACTCTGTAAAGCTGTGTTGCTGTGCCTGACTAAAACATCTGATGGTCTAATAAAGAGCTGAATGGCCAATAGCAAGGCAGGAGAAAAGATAGGCAAGGTTGACAGGCAGAGAGAATAAATAGGAGAAATTGGGAGGAGAAAGTGAAATCGGGAGGAGAAGAAGAAGAGAAGACATCAGGGGATAGCTATGGAGTAAGAGTGAAAGTCAGATATACAGAAGTAAGAAAAAGGAAAAGCCCAGAGGCAAAAAGTAGTTGAAATGATTTAAAGAAAAGCTGGCATGGAAACAAGCCAAGCTAAGGCCTGGCATTTATAATTAAGAAGCCTCCATGTGGTTTCTTTGGGCGCTGGGTTGCAGGCCTCCTGAAAGAGTAAAATCAACTGACAACAATCAACATCTTTAGGTCTCCCCGTATGAGTGAGACTAAATAGTGTTTACATTTCTGTTCCTTGCTTATTCACTTAACACAAAGTCTTTTGTTTGGTCATAACCATTGTGTGTAAGTGATGGAATTTGTACTTTTTTATTGATAATATTTCATTGTGTCTATATACTATCTTTTCCATTCATGTATTTGCCAAGGGTCAATGAAAAGGACTGTCATAAACACAGAGTTCTTTGATACGCTGACGTCTCTTGGGTGCTTATTACCGAGCAGTGAAATAGCTGCATTGTGTGGTAGTTTAATAGTAAGTTTATAGAGACTCTTCATATCATTCTTCACAATAGTGCACCAAATAACATCCCACCAAAAGGGTATATATGTTCTTGGTCCTTCATCTTGTTCCTGTCACTCATAATCAGACTAATATGATGAGGAGAAGATGATGTCTCATATGGTTCCAATGGACATTTCCCTGATGGCTAGTGATATGGGGTACATTTTTAAAGCACCTTTGGTCATTGTATATCTTGTTTTGAAAAGTGCCTATTCAGATCATTTGCTTGTTGTAATTATTTTATTTGCTTTGCCTTTCATCCTTCAAATTCTTTATATATTCTGGGTATGAATCCTTTGTCAAATAAGCAATATATAAATATTTTCTCCTATACTTAAAAAAACATTTCTGAAATCTTCTTCTTTTTAAAGAGAAAGTCTAACCTATTGACATAAACATTTAGAGTTCAGTCTAGCACTGTGAGCTTTTAAGTGGTTCCAGAATGGCAAGAACAACAGGCTCCATTTTCTACAACTCCTCCTTCAACCAATAACTCTGCTTTAGCAACAATAGAAATCAACTGTTTCAATAACCCCATTTAAAATGTTTGGCTGCTCCCCTCCCCTCCCCTGTCCTCTCCTCTCCCCTCCCCTCCCCTCTGCCTTTCTTCCCCCTCTCCTTTCCTTCCATCCCCTCCCCTC